>CM036758.1:54752488-55352488 GCA_020796225.1 Arion vulgaris | reverse complement strand
TCTGTATTCTAAATATGTCATTGTGTTCATACACCTCCCACGCGGGCATGTTTGCCAGCATTTCATTAATGCAGTGGATATTAACATAAAAAAGACACTTTTAAAACGATGTAGACTAGAACTAGATTTATTTACACCGACGCAAGATGGCATGTGTGTGATATCACGTGAATGTCTTGGATTATTTCCTGTCTGTTTGAAACCGTCTAGTTAATTTATTATGACGTCGTCAGCAGAAGTCAATGTCTCGTCAAGTAGCGAGAGTTGTATTTTGGCTCTATCTTTTACTGAGTAGATACTGAACAAGACACTTTCTAGAGGTTGACCTCTAAGCTGTCCGAGAAGGTGTGTCCAGTGTCTGACTCCCTTGTTGTGACATCACTCTCCATCACAGAAGCAACGATTCAGTTCCCGTTCCACGGGTTAATTCCACAGATTCGTGAGGAGAGAATTCTGGTAGAAAAGTACACTGTAATACTTATTCTACAGGTTAATCACCACCGTAAAAGTCTCCTTCTTTGATTGAAGGTCCAGATAAACATCATATATACACGTGTCAGCATCATCCCTGTTTTTGACGCATCGTTATATTATGTTATGTTATGCGATCGACGTCATGCACATTGTACATTCCCATGCGTGCTCTGTCCTCCGCTGCAGCAGCCGTCCCAAAGTCCCCTTGCTCATCGTACCCATGAGAAGTTGATAAGTATATCTTCTCTCTCTACTATGAAGACGACGTTGTGTGGCATGTCCAAACTTAACTCCTAATTCTCGCGCTCGTTCCAATGTGAAACTTGCTCATGTCACATAAATGAAAACGTACCGCATTGATGACATTGGCTCTGTCCATACTTCTGCCCGCTGGAGTCAGGGCATTGTTTTCAAAACTCTCAGCACATTCGTTAACACGCACTCCTGCATGTCCAGGTGTGTACAGCCAAGTCATGTCTTGAGATGTGATTTCCGAGTGCTGTCCACCCATTCCGCGCGAAGTCTCCAGATTCAATCATTTGAAGCATATTCATCGATCCGGAAATGATAATCGTATAGGTGGCTTGTTGCTCAGCCACCCACGAAAGAGCCCTGGTTTCCACCCACGAAAGAGCCCTGGTTTCCACCCACGAAAGAGCCCTGGTTTCCACCCACGAAAGAGCCCTGGTTTCTTATAAATTTTGACCCAGCTTATCAGTAAGAATGTGTTCGCCTCTAAACCTACTATCAATATATCATTTAAACTTTATTGCTCTATATATCATCATTGTAGCACATATACCCATTCCTTCATTCATCTACCAACGAATTTCATGTCCATATATTCCACAGCATCATCACCTCTCTCTCCCAAACCGTACACTATCACATAATTTCTCATAATGAGCCCTCTCTCAACCGGCCACAGCGGAGGAAACCAACTGGGAAGCCACTATAAGATATATTCACTGTCATCTGTCTGTGTCGATGTGGAAGCTCGCGAAGAGAAATCAATATTGAGCCAGCATCTAAAGCCAGCAGCGTGACGTCAGTTACATACAATTATCATCTTTTAGTCAATCGTACCAGCATGCATCACTCTTGCAGTTGTCATCCAAGCATCCAGTACACCAGCTTGTCTCCATGTTGGATATCTTATCTCTGACTAATCATTTCTTCAGATTCTTGTCCGCAGTTTATTCAGGTAATTGTATCTCTCAATGATTTCGCTAATTAGCTCGGTCAACGATGTAAATGACTGAAACATTCTCGTAGTAACCAGCGTTTAAATAATGTTAGGGGATTCTATATAGTCGATTTATTTCAAGTGATTTAAGCTTGTTTTTTTAAATGATATAACAATAAAGAATGTATCATTTCATCATCAGAGAGTGTTGATTAGCAAACACAAACACTACAACTGAATACAATATGTTATAGGAAATCACGTTGTTTCGTTTGATTTGGGGTTGTTTCATTTGAAATGTGAATGTTTTATTTGTTGTTTGGTTTATTTAATGTGAGATAATATGTGAGTGGATATACGTGAACGTTCTGTGTGATAATTGTAGCCACTGACTGCAATGGCACTGACCATTTGGGAGCTTGTGACATTCAGTTCATAACCATCCGATCGCATTTCTCTGATGATCTGAGTCAATTTTTCTCCTTGAAAATCATTTTGTGTCTTTATGTATTAGATTGTGACCTCTTGGTATTAACACACTACATTCCTATGTTTCGTGTAGATTGTGACCTGTTGGTATCAACACACTGCATTCCTATATTTCTTGTAGATTGTGACCTGTTGGTATCAACACACTGCATTGCTATGTTTCGTGTAGATTGTGACCTGTTGGTATCAATACACTGCATTGCTATGTTTCTTGTAGATTGTGACCTGCTGCTATAAACACACTGCATTTCTATATTTCTTGTAGATTTTGACCTGTTGGTATCAACACACTGCATTGCTATATTTCTTGATAATGTATCCTCTCATGCTAAGTAATATGTGTCTCTATATATATAATTGTTATATTTCTTAATTATTTAGTATTATTGTTTTTTACGTTATTTTCTATCTCCAGCTCGTGTTTATTTCATTGTTCGTTTTTAGTAGCATATTATCATAATATGGTAGTTTTACATTCATCATTTCTCTGTGTCTATGATATAAAACCATTGTTCTTGTATCCTATGTTGTTTTTGTATCTCATGTTGTTCTTATATCTCATGTTGTGTTTGTATCCTATGTTGCTCTTGTATCTCATGTTGTTCTTGTATCCCATGTTGTTCTTGTATCTCATGTTGTTCTTGTATCCCATGTTGTGTTTGTATCCCATGTTGCTCTTGTAATCTCATGTTGCTCTTGTATCCCATGTTGCTCTTGTAATCTCATGTTGCTCTTGTATCCTATGTTGCTCTTGTATCTCATGTTGTTCTTGTATCTCATGTTGTTCTTGTATCCCATGTTGTTCTTATCTATGTTGCTCTTGTATCTCATGTTGATCTTGTATCTCATGTTGTTCTTGTATCCCATGTTGTTCTTGTATCCTATGTTGCTCTTGTATCTCATGTTGATCTGTTCTTTTGCCTTGTATCCCATGTTGTTCTTGTATCCCATGTTGCTCTTGTATCTCATGTTTATCTGTATCTCATGTTGTTCTTGTATCTCATGTTGATCTTGTATCTCATGTTGTTCTTGTATCTCATGTTGTTATTGTATCTCATGGTGTTCTTATATCTCATGTTGTGTTTGTATCCTATGTTGCTCTTGTAATCTCATGTTGCTCTTGTATCCCATGTTGCTTTTTGTATCTCATGTTGTTCTTGTATCCCATGTTGCTCTTGTATCTCATGTTGATCTTGTATCTCATGTTGCTCTTGTATCTCATGTTGTTCTTGTATCCCATGTTGCTCTTGTATCTCATGTTGCTCTTATCCATGTTGTCTTTATCTCATGTTGTTCTTATATCATTTGCTCTTGTATCTCATGTTGTTCTGTATCCTATGTTGTTCTTGTATCCTATGTTGCTCTTGTATCTCATGTTGCTCTGTTTATGTTGATCTTGTGTTCTATGTTGCTCTTGTAATCTCATGTTGTTCTTATCTATGTTGCTCTTGTATCCATGTTGATCTGTGTTCTATGTTTGCTCTGTATCCCATGTTGTCTTGTATCCTATGTTGTCTTGTATCTCATGTTGCTCTTGTATCTCATGTTGCTCTTGTATCTCATGTTGTTCTTGTATCTCATGTTGATCTTGTATCTCATGTTGTTCTTGTATCTCATGTTGTTCTTGTATCTCATGTTGTTCTTGTATCTCATGTTGCTCTTGTATCTCATGTTGCTGTATCTCATGTTGTTCTTGTATCTTGTGATCTTGTATCTCATGTTGTTCTTGTATCTCATGTTGTTCTTGTATCTCATGTTGCTCTTGTATCTCATGTTGTTCTTGTGTTCTATGTTGTTTATATCTCAGTTGTGTTTGTATCCTATGTTGTTTTGATCTCATGTTGCTCTTTATCCCATGTTGGTTTGTATCCTATGTTGCCTTATCTCATGTTGACTTGTGTTCTATGTTACTGTATCTCATGTTGTTCTTTTCCCATGTTGTCTTGTATCCTATGTTGCTCTTGTATCTCATGTTGATCTTGTGTTCTATGTTGCTCTTGTATCTCATGTTGATCTTGTATCTCAGTTGCCTTGTATCCCATGTTGTTCTGTATCTCGTTGTTCTTGTATCCCATGTTGTTCTTATATCTCATGTTGTGTTTGTATCCTATGTTGTTTTTGTATCTCATGTTGATCTTGTATTCATGTTGATCTTGATCTCATGTTGTTCTTGTATCTATGTTGCCTGTATCTCATGTTGATCTTGTATTCATGTTCTGTATCTATGTGCTCTTGTATCTCATGTGATCTTGTGTTCTATGTTGTTCTGTATCTCGTTCTTGTATCTCATTTGTTCTTGTGTTTATGTTGTTCTGTATTCTATGTTTTCTTTATCTCAGTTGTTCTTGTATCTCATGTTCTGTGTTCATATGTTGTACTTATATTCATGTTGTTCTTGTATCTCATGTCTTGATTCAAGTTGTTCTTGTATTCCCTTTGTTCTTGTATTCTACGTTGTTCTGTGTCTCATGTTTTTTGGATATGTTCAACAACATAGGTTGAAACATCACTGCATCTTGTTTTGTGTTTTGAAACTGCCTTACTATTAGGCTGTTTCATTTGAAGTAAGGCTGTTTCATTTGAAGTTAGGCTGCTTCATTTGAAGTTAGACTGTTTCATTTGAAGTAAGGCTGCTTAAATTGAAGTAAGGCTGTTTCATTTAATTAGGTGTTTCATTTAATAAGACTCTTAAATTTAAGTAAGTGTTTATTTAGTTAGGCTGTTTATTTTAGTAAGGCTTTTCATTGAAGTAAGTGTTTCATTGAAGTTAGGCTGTTCATTTGAAGTTAGTGTTTCATTTGAAGTTAGGGTGTTTCATTTGAAGTTAGTGTTCATTTGAAGTAGCTGTTTCATTTGAGTTAGGCTGTTTCTATTAATTACGTTTTCCTATGAATTTAGACTTAAATTTCAAGAAGTATTTGTTTAGTTTGCACCTTGAATTAATGTTTGTCTCCTGCAATGTTTGTCTCCTGAAATGTTTGTCTCCTGCAATGTTTGCCTCCTGCAATGTTTGCCTCCTGCAATGTTTGTCTCCTGCAATGTTTGTCTCCTGCAATGTTTGTCTCCTGCAATGTTTGTCTCCTGCGATGTTTGATTGTCTCAAGTGATAAGTCTCTTGTATATATTGACATATTTATTAGAAATTTGATTTTGATTTCATGCAGATAAGTAACAGTTTTTTAAATAACTTGTTGAATTAAACAGATTTGGCTAGATAAGAGCTACTGTCACATTGGTACATAATGATGACACTTGGCAAGATACTGTGACAAATCTGCGGTTGTGACAATCTTATTCCTTCTATTATCTAAACTACCAGGGACTTCTGCCGTTCGGTGGACTAACTGGTGGGTGACATTTGTTATATCCCACTTACTGACACCTGTCATGTGTACAGAAACTTCTCATATGTACAGACACTCCTCATGTGTACAGACACTTGTAACACTAACTGACACTCCTCATGTGTACAGACACTCATCATGTGTACAGACACTCCTCATGTGTACAGACATTTCTCATGTGTACAGACACTCCTCATGTGTACAGACACTCCTCATGTGTACAGACACTCCTCATGTGTACAGACACTTATAACACTAACACTTCTCATGTGTACAGACACTCCTCATATGTACATACATTTCCCATGTGTACAGAGACTTCTAATGTGTACAGACATTTCTCATGTGTACAGACATTTATAATGTGTACAGACACTTCTCTTATGTACAGACACTCCTCATGCGTACAGACACTCCTCATGCGTACAGACACTTGTAAAAGTAACTGACACTTCTAATGTGTACATACACTTCTAATGTGTACAGACACTTGTAACAACATGTGACACTTTCCATGTGTATAGACACTTATCATATGAACAGACATTTCTAATGTGTACAGACACTTCTCATATGTACAGATACTTCTTGTATGTACAGATACTTCTCATATGTACAGATACTTCTCATATGTACATATACTTATAACACTAACAGACACTTCTTGTATGTACAGACACTTCTCGTGTACTCATGTGTACAGACACTTGTAACACTAACATTCGCTTCACACGTGTACATAATTTTCATAATTACAATTTAACTTCTTCATTGTTGCACAAGCTATTCTTCATTTTAATTTACATTTTTATTTTCTTGTTGACTTTGTACAGTTTTAATATAATTTAATATATATGCATTTTGTTTTGTTTCTTCGTCTTAACTTTTATTTAATTACTGTACTCTTTTGTTTACATAACAACAAATAAGGACGACTCATCTGGCCCTAGAATGCAAATTAAAGCTCCCATTCCTACGCTTAACGGCAAGAGTGGACAGCCAACTACATCTTCTACCTGGGAATAGACAATAGACTTGTTTACATTTAATAATTTTAGTTTAAACTCCATATTTTGTATGTTCCATGGTTTTGATTATGTCATACTAGTTCAATCGTACTGTCATTGATTGTGGTAATTTAGTTGTCTGCTGTCATTGATAAAGTTAATGTAGTTATCTGTTGCTGTCATTGATTGTGGTAATTTAGTTGTCTGCTGTCATTGATAAAGTTAATGTAGTTCTCTGTTGCTGTCATTGATTGTGGTAATTTAGTTGTCTGCTGTCATTGATAAAGTTAATGTAGTTATCTGTTGCTGTCATTGATAAAGTTAATGTAGTTCTCTGTTGCTGTCATTGATTGTGGTAATTTAGTTGTGTGCTGTCATTGATAAAGTTAATGTAGTTCTCTGTTGCTGTCATTGATAAAGTTAATGTAGTTCTATGCTGCTGTCATTGATAAAGTTAATGTAGTTATCTGTTGCTGTCATTGATAAAGTTAATGTAATTCTCTGTTGCTGTCATTGATTGTGGTAATTTAGTTGTATGCTGTCATTGATAAAGTTAATGTAGTTCTCTGTTGCTGTCATTGATAAAGTTAATGTAGTTCTATGCTGCTGTCATTGATAAAGTTAATGTAGTTATCTGTTGCTGTCATTGATAAAGTTAATGTAATTCTCTGTTGCTGTCATTGATAGGTAATGTAGTTCTATGCCTGTCATTGATAAAGTTAATGTAGTTTCTGTTGCTGTCATTGATAAAGTTAATGTAGTTCTTGTTACTGTCTTTGATAAGTAATAGATTTCTGTTGCTGTCATTGATAAAGTTAATGTAGTTCTCTGTTGCTGTCATTGATAAAGTTAATGTAGTTCTCTGTGCTGTCATTGATAAAGTTAATGTAGTTCTCTGTTGCTGTCATTGATAAAGTTAATGTAGTTCTCTGTTGCTGTCATTGATAAAGTTAATGTAGTTCTCTGTTGCTGTCATTGATAAAGTTAATGTAGTTCTATGTTACTGTCATTGATAAAGTTAATATAGTTCTCTGTTGCTGTCATTGATAAAGTTAATGTAGTTCTCTGTTGCTGTCATTGATAAAGTTAATGTAGTTCTCTGTGCTGTCATTGATAAAGTTAATGTAGTTCTCTGTTGCTGTCATTGATAAAGTTAATGTAGTTCTCTGTTGCTGTCATTGATTGTGGTAATTTAGTCGTATGCTGTCATTGATAAAGTTAATGTAGTTCTCTGTTGCTGTCATTGATAAAGTTAATGTAGTTCTCTGTTGCTGTCATTGATAAAGTTAATATAGTTCTCTGTTGCTGTCATTGATAAAGTTAATATAGTTATCTATTGCTGTCATTGATAAAGTTAATGTAGTTCTCTGTTGCTGTCATTGATAAAGTTAATGTAGTTCTCTGTTGCTGTCATTGATAAAGTTAATGTAGTTCTATGTTGCTGTCATTGATAAAGTTAATATAGTTCTCTGTTGCTGTCATTGATAAAGTTAATGTAGTTATATGTTGCTGTCATTGATAAAGTTAATATAGTTCTCTGTGCTGTCATTGATAAAGTTAATGTAGTTCTCTGTTGCTGTCATTGATAAAGTTAATGTAGTTCTCTGTGCTGTCATTGATAAAGTTAATGTAGTTCTCTGTTGCTGTCATTGATAAAGTTAATGTAGTTCTCTGTTGCTGTCATTGATTGTGGTAATTTAGTTGTATGCTGTCATTGATAAAGTTAATGTAGTTCTCTATTGATGTCATTGATAAAGTTAATGTAATTCTCTATTGCTGTCATTGATAAAGTTAATATAGTTCTCTATTGCTGTCATTGATAAAGTTAATATAGTTCTCTATTGCTGTCATTGATAAAGTTAATATAGTTCTCTATTGCTGTCATTGATAAAGTTAATATAGTTCTCTGTTGCTGTCATTGATAAAGTTAATATAGTTCTCTGTTGCTGTCATTGATTGTGGTAATTTAGTTGTATGCTGTCATTGATAAAGTTAATATAGTTCTCTGTTGCTGTCATTGATTGTGGTAATTTAGTTGTATGCTGTCATTGATAAAGTTAATGTAATTCTCTATTGCTGTCATTGATAAAGTTAATATAATTCTCTATTGCTGTCATTGATAAAGTTAATATAGTTCTCTATTGCTGTCATTGATAAAGTTAATATAGTTCTCTATTGCTGTCATTGATAAAGTTAATATAGTTCTCTATTGCTGTCATTGATAAAGTTAATGTAGTTTTCTGTTGCTGTCATTGATAAAGTTAATGTAGTTCTCTATTGCTGTCATTGATAAAGTTAATATAGTTCTCTATTGCTGTCATTGATAAAGTTAATGTAGTTTTCTGTTGCTGTCATTGATAAAGTTAATGTAGTTCTCTATTGCTGTCATTGATAAAGTTAATATAGTTCTCTGCACCTTCTTTTCCTTTCTTTCTTCTTTTCTCGTCACGTGTTTACCGGTCGCTGCCCGTGTCACAGTTTTCTGTTTTGTCTTGCGCTGTTCTAGTAGCTTAGGTGATAGTTATTTTTGCTTTTTGACATAATTCTGCTATGCCATCTAACCATCTTTTTCATGGTCTTCTTCTCGCCTTCTTTTCTGATGTTCTGTTGTAGATTAGAGTGAAGTTTGAAGATTTCTTGATATATCATTTGCATAACTGAATTGCTGTTAAGTTAAAATTATTCAAGTATAGGGGGTCTCTGTGGCTGAGTGGTTAAGCCCTTTGCCTTGCGAGTCGAAGATCGTGGGTCAGAATCCGGACCGCGGCCTTCTGTTCCCGAGTGCAGTTTTTCCAGAGACCCTAGATTGTTTCTGGAGCTACAGAGTTTGTGCTTTGTGCAATACTCTCGGCAGGTGGCGTGCCATTTCTGTGGAGAGGAACCGAGCCATATGGGGTAAAACCCGGTGCAATGAAGTCAATCCTTCGACTTTAAAACCCTTTAACCCTTATTCAAGTATAATTTGAATTCTCTATGTCTTAAGGTGCTCATAACATGCAGGTAGTAATAGCTGATACCCTATTGTGTCAATCTCCAGGCAACATGTCGTCAGTCAAAGTAGCAGTTAGAGTGAGGCCATTCAACAGCCGGGAGATCAGCAGGGATGCTGAATGTATTATTGACATGATTGGTAACACAACTAGTAAGTAGAAATATTAATTGTATTATTGAAATAATTAATGATAGTAAAACTAGTATTGGGTGTCTATTTAGCAGAGATGCTGAATGTATTATTGACATGATGGTAACACAACTAGTAAGTAGAAATATTAATTGTATTATTGAAATAATTAATGATATTAAAACTAGTATTGGGTGTCTATATAGCAGAGATGCTGAATGTATTATTGACATGACTGGTAACACAACTAGTAAGTAGAAATATTAATTGTATTATTGAAATAATTAATGATAGTAAAACTAGTATTGGGTGTCTATTTAGCAGAGATGCTGAATGTATTATTGACATGATTGGTAACACAACTAGTAAGTAGAAATATTAATTGTATTATTGAAATAATTAATGATAGTAAAACTAGTATTGGGTGTCTATTTAGCAGAGATGCTGAATGTATTATTGACATGACTGGTAACACAACTAGTAAGTAGAAATATTAATTGTATTATTGAAATAATTAATGATATTAAAACTAGTATTGGGTGTCTATGTAGCAGAGATGCTGAATGTATTATTGACATGATTGGTAACACAACTAGTAAGTAGAAATATTAATTGTATTATTGAAATAATTAATGATAGTAAAACTAGTATTGGGTTTCTATATAGCAGAGATGCTGAATGTATTATTGACATGATTGGTAACACAACTAGTAAGTAGAAATATTAATTGTATTATTGAAATAATTAATGATAATAAAACTAGTATTGGGTGTCTATATAGCAGAGATGCTGAATGTATTATTGACATGACTGGTAACACAACTAGTAAGTAGAAATATTAATTGTATTATTGAAATAATTAATGATAGTAAAACTAGTATTGGGTGTCTATATAGCAGAGATGCTGAATGTATTATTGACATGACTGGTAACACAACTAGTAAGTAGAAATATTAATTGTATTATTGAAATAATTAATGATATTAAAACTAGTATTGGGTGTCTATGTAGCAGAGATGCTGAATGTATTATTGACATGATTGGTAACACAACTAGTAAGTAGAAATATTAATTGTATTATTGAAATAATTAATGATAATAAAACTAGTATTGGGTGTCTATATAGCAGAGATGCTGAATGTATTATTGACATGACTGGTAACACAACTAGTAAGTAGAAATATTAATTGTATTATTGAAATAATTAATGATAGTAAAACTAGTATTGGGTGTCTATATAGCAGAGATGCTGAATGTATTATTGACATGACTGGTAACACAACTAGTAAGTAGAAATATTAATTGTATTATTGAAATAATTAATGATAGTAAAACTAGTATTGGGTGTCTATTTAGCAGAGATGCTGAATGTATTATTGACATGATTGGTAACACAACTAGTAAGTAGAAATATTAATTGTATTATTGAAATAATTAATGATAGTAAAACTAGTATTGGGTGTCTATGTAGCAGAGATGCTGAATGTATTATTGACATGATTGGTAACACAACTAGTAAGTAGAAATATTAATTGTATTATTGAAATAATTAATGATAGTAAAACTAGTATTGGGTGTCTATGTAGCAGAGATGCTGAATGTATTATTGACATGATTGGTAACACAACTAGTAAGTAGAAATATTAATTGTATTATTGAAATAATTAATGATAGTAAAACTAGTATTGTGTGTCTATGTAGCAGAGATGCTGAATGTATTATTGACATGACTGGTAACACAACTAGTAAGTAGAAATATTAATTGTATTATTGAAATAATTAATGATAGTAAAACTAGTATTGGGTGTCTATGTAGCAGAGATGCTGAATGTATTATTGACATGATTGGTAACACAACTAGTAAGTAGAAATATTAATTGTATTATTGAAATAATTAATGATAGTAAAACTAGTATTGGGTGTCTATGTAGCAGGGATGCTGAATGTATTATTGACATGATTGGTAACACAACTAGTAAGTAGAAATATTAATTGTATTATTGAAATAATTAATGATAGTAAAACTAGTATTGTGTGTCTATGTAGCAGAGATGCTGAATGTATTATTGACATGATTGGTAACACAACTAGTAAGTAGAAATATTAATTGTATTATTGAAATAATTAATGATAGTAAAACTAGTATTGTGTGTCTATGTAGCAGAGATGCTGAATGTATTATTGACATGATTGGTAACACAACTAGTAAGTAGAAATATTAATTGTATTATTGAAATAATTAATGATAGTAAAACTAGTATTGGGTGTCTATGTAGCAGAGATGCTGAATGTATTATTGACATGATTGGTAACACAACTAGTAAGTAGAAATATTAATTGTATTATTGAAATAATTAATGATAATAAAACTAGTATTGGGTGTCTATGTAGCAGAGATGCTGAATGTATTATTGACATGATTGGTAACACAACTAGTAAGTAGAAATATTAATTGTATTATTGAAATAATTAATGATAGTAAAACTAGTATTGGGTGTCTATGTAGCAGAGATGCTGAATGTATTATTGACATGATTGGTAACACAACTAGTAAGTAGAAATATTAATTGTATTATTGAAATAATTAATGATAGTAAAACTAGTATTGGGTGTCTATGTAGCAGAGATGCTGAATGTATTATTGACATGACTTTGGGAACACAACTAGTAAGTAGAAATATTAATTGTATTATTGAAATAATTAATGATAGTAAAACTAGTATTGGGTGTCTATGTAGCAGAGATGCTGAATGTATTATTGACATGACTGGTAACACAACTAGTAAGTAGAAATATTAATTGTATTATTGAAATAATTAATGATAGTAAAACTAGTATTGGGTGTCTATATAGCAGAGATGCTGAATGTATTATTGACATGATTGGTAACACAACTAGTAAGTAGAAATATTAATTGTATTATTGAAATAATTAATGATAGTAAAACTAGTATTGGGTGTCTATATAGCAGAGATGCTGAATGTATTATTGACATGACTGGTAACACAACTAGTAAGTAGAAATATTAATTGTATTATTGAAATAATTAATGATAGTAAAACTAGTATTGGGTGTCTATGTAGCAGAGATGCTGAATGTATTATTGACATGACTGGTAACACAACTAGTAAGTAGAAATATTAATTGTATTATTGAAATAATTAATGATAGTAAAACTAGTATTGGGTGTCTATTTAGCAGAGATGCTGAATGTATTATTGACATGACTGGTAACACAACTAGTAAGTAGAAATATTAATTGTATTATTGAAATAATTAATGATAGTAAAACTAGTATTGGGTGTCTATGTAGCAGAGATGCTGAATGTATTATTGACATGACTGGTAACACAACTAGTAAGTAGAAATATTAATTGTATTATTGAAATAATTAATGATAGTAAAACTAGTATTGGGTGTCTATGTAGCAGAGATGCTGAATGTATTATTGACATGATTGGTAACACAACTAGTAAGTAGAAATATTAATTGTATTATTGAAATAATTAATGATAGTAAAACTAGTATTGGGTGTCTATGTAGCAGAGATGCTGAATGTATTATTGACATGATTGGTAACACAACTAGTAAGTAGAAATATTAATTGTATTATTGAAATAATTAATGATAGTAAAACTAGTATTGGGTGTCTATATAGCAGAGATGCTGAATGTATTATTGACATGATTGGTAACACAACTAGTAAGTAGAAATATTAATTGTATTATTGAAATAATTAATGATAGTAAAACTAGTATTGGGTGTCTATGTAGCAGGGATGCTGAATGTATTATTGACATGACTGGTAACACAACTAGTAAGTAGAAATATTAATTGTATTATTGAAATAATTAATGATAGTAAAACTAGTATTGGGTTCTATGTAGCAGGATGCTGAATGTATTATTGACATGATTGGTAACACAACTAGTAAGTAGAAATATTAATTGTATTATTGAAATAATTAATGATAATAAAACTAGTATTGGGTGTCTATATAGCAGAGATGCTGAATGTATTATTGACATGATTGGTAACACAACTAGTAAGTAGAAATATTAATTGTATTATTGAAATAATTAATGATAGTAAAACTAGTATTGGGTGTCTATTTAGCAGAGATGCTGAATGTATTATTGACATGATGGTAACACAACTAGTAAGTAGAAATATTAATTGTATTATTGAAATAATTAATGATAGTAAAACTAGTATTGGGTTTCTATATAGCAGAGATGCTGAATGTATTATTGACATGATTGGTAACACAACTAGTAAGTAGAAATATTAATTGTATTATTGAAATAATTAATGATAGTAAAACTAGTATTGGGTGTCTATGTAGCAGGGATGCTGAATGTATTATTGACATGACTGGTAACACAACTAGTAAGTAGAAATATTAATTGTATTATTGAAATAATTAATGATAGTAAAACTAGTATTGGGTGTCTATGTAGCAGAGATGCTGAATGTATTATTGACATGATTGGTAACACAACTAGTAAGTAGAAATATTAATTGTATTATTGAAATAATTAATGATAATAAAACTAGTATTGGGTGTCTATGTAGCAGAGATGCTGAATGTATTATTGACATGACTGGTAACACAACTAGTAAGTAGAAATATTAATTGTATTATTGAAATAATTAATGATAGTAAAACTAGTATTGGGTTCTATGTAGCAGGATGCTGAATGTATTATTGACATGATTGGTAACACAACTAGTAAGTAGAAATATTAATTGTATTATTGAAATAATTAATGATAGTAAAACTAGTATTGGGTTTCTATGTAGCAGAGATGCTGAATGTATTATTGACATGACTGGTAACACAACTAGTAAGTAGAAATATTAATTGTATTATTGAAATAATTAATGATAGTAAAACTAGTATTGGGTTTCTATGTAGCAGAGATGCTGAATGTATTATTGACATGATTGGTAACACAACTAGTAAGTAGAAATATTAATTGTATTATTGAAATAATTAATGATAGTAAAACTAGTATTGGGTGTCTATGTAGCAGGGATGCTGAATGTATTATTGACATGATTGGTAACACAACTAGTAAGTAGAAATATTAATTGTATTATTGAAATAATTAATGATAGTAAAACTAGTATTGGGTGTCTATGTAGCAGAGATGCTGAATGTATTATTGACATGATTGGTAACACAACTAGTAAGTAGAAATATTAATTGTATTATTGAAATAATTAATGATAGTAAAACTAGTATTGGGTGTCTATGTAGCAGAGATGCTGAATGTATTATTGACATGACTGGTAACACAACTAGTAAGTAGAAATATTAATTGTATTATTGAAATAATTAATGATAGTAAAACTAGTATTGGGTGTCTATGTAGCAGAGATGCTGAATGTATTATTGACATGATTGGTAACACAACTAGTAAGTAGAAATATTAATTGTATTATTGAAATAATTAATGATAGTAAAACTAGTATTGGGTGTCTATATAGCAGGGATGCTGAATGTATTATTGACATGATTGGTAACACAACTAGTAAGTAGAAATATTAATTGTATTATTGAAATAATTAATGATAGTAAAACTAGTATTGGGTTTCTATATAGCAGAGATGCTGAATGTATTATTGACATGATTGGTAACACAACTAGTAAGTAGAAATATTAATTGTATTATTGAAATAATTAATGATAGTAAAACTAGTATTGTGTGTCTATGCTGAGAGTATGAGCTAGTCTACATGACTAAAGCATCTATTCTTTATTTATCTATTGAATACATCATACGGTTGTAGACCAGTTTGGTTCTTTGCTGGCAGTGATGTCTGATTGTTATCTTTGACAGGATTTGCTAACATCTACACTTTTCAGTGGTTTCCATTGCTTCTTTCGATGTTCTGATTGTAAAATCTGATATTGGGTTTCATTTATTAAGATGCTAAAATTCATTATTGTTATCATGTATCAGAGTACTAAATTTGGTGCAAATTCGAAATCATTGAATTGTATTATTGAAATAACCTTCCTAGAAGATGAAACTACTGAGTATAGGGTGTCTTGAAAATGCAATGACTGTATTACTGACATGATGGCAATTCTAGTAAAGTCGAAAATAATTGTTATATCAATTTCGAGAGATCAATTAATGTATAGAAACAATTCCCATCTATTGGAGATGTCTAATGTAGGTCAGTCAATTGCTGAATGAACTTGCACAATCAGGAAACAGCTATAAGTGGCAAATATTATTTTTAATGAACAAATTTTAAGAAAAAATCACCATCTTATGTATTGGGACCTTGCCTATGTAGGCAGAGAGCTGAGATTATTTTGAAGATGAACTGGTTACACAACAAAGTGCAATGATGATGGTCCTATCAATCAATCAATCTCTTAAAAGGATGCAGTCACATTTTGTTTTGGTGAAATAGACCATGCAAAACTTAAGATGGAAGTTATTTTATTAAAACATGTCTTAATATTCTGTTTAAAATAAATATAGTTCTTTGTCACTTATTTTTGAAGAAACTCATTTTGGACATTTTGTTTTTACTGTGTCCAGACATGGGACATTCTGTTTTCAATGTGTCCAAACATGGGAGATTCTGCTTATATTTTGTCCAGACATGGGACATTCCATTTTTAATGTGTTGAAACATTAGACATTCTGTTTTTAATGTGTTCAAACATGGGATATTCTGTTTTTATTTGGTCCAGTCAACAGGATATTCTGTTTTTATTTTGTCCAGACATCAGATATTCTATTTTTATTTTGCCTAAACATGGGATATTCTGTTTTTATTTTGCCTAGACATGGGATATTCTGTTTTTATTTTGCCCAGACATTGGATATTCTGTTTTTATTTTGCCTAGACATGGATATTCTGTTTTATTTTGCTTAAACATGGGATATTCTGTTTTTATTTTGCCCAGACATTGGATATTCTGTTTTTATTTTGCCTAGACATGGGATATTCTGTTTTTATTTTGCTTAAACATGGGATATTCTGTTTTTATTTTGCCCAGACATGGGACATTCTGTTTTTATTTTGCCCAGACATGAGATATTTTGTTCAACTTGTTGACAGACATTAGATATTTTGTTCAACTTGTTGACAGACATGACATTTTTTTCTCCCAGCAATTCTAAATCCAAAAGCTGGACCAAAAGACAGTCAATTAAAAAGTTTCAACTTTGATTACTCTTACTGGTCTCATACAACAGTAAGTTTATCTGTATGTTCTTATTGTCTAAGTCTGTCTATGTGGTCCAAGTCTGTCTCTACACAGTCTCCTGTCAGTGGACA
Source organism: Arion vulgaris (assembly GCA_020796225.1). Taxonomy (NCBI): domain Eukaryota; kingdom Metazoa; phylum Mollusca; class Gastropoda; order Stylommatophora; family Arionidae; genus Arion; species Arion vulgaris. Next base: position 55,335,559 of record CM036758.1, on the reverse strand, counting down.
ACTTTGCTTATCTTGGTAGCCTCCTATTCAGATCAGCAAACATAGACTCTGAGGTCAACAATAGGATATCCAAAGGCAGTGCTGCATTCGGAAGGCTACGTGTCACTGTGTGGGAGCAGAAGAGGATAAGCGTAGCCACAAAACTGAAAGTTTACCAGGCCATAGTGCTAACCACGCTGCTGTACGCAAGCGAGACATGGACAGTGTATAGCAGACATGCAAGAAAACTAAACCACTTCCACACACGCTGTCTATGCAAAATACTAAAAATAAACTGACAGGACAAAATTCCAGATAGCGATGTCCTCACAAGAGCAAAGATCCCAAGCGTCAACACCCTGTTGCAGAAGGCCCAAGTGAGATGGGTCGGTCACGTTGCTCCAATGCCTGATAAACGCATCATAAAACAGTTGATGTATGGTGAACTTGAAGGGGCAGACGTTCAGCTGGTGGAAAGAAAAAACGCTTTAAAGACACTCTTAAAGTGTGAAATATTTCGATATAGACACCACATGCTGGGAATCCCTTGCGTAAGATTGTCAAATGTGGTGCTGTAACAACAATAGAAGAACCCGCATATATATATATATATATATACACAGTCTATGTCTGTCTTTATTTGATTTATGTTTAAATGTGGTCTTTGCTTGTTGTTGCTGTACAGATGCTTTAATTATATTATTTAACTTTGTTGGCATATCAGTTAGCTAGCTAGTTTGATGAACAAACATCAAATGTGTGCTCAGAGTGCATACATTGGTGCTCAGTCTCTTTGAGCAGAAAGCGAGAAAGATAAAATATTTACTGTTAGTTTTCAAAGCTCACTAGCAATAAGTGCATTTAATATTTATTGTTTGGATGAGTCCCTGTCAATTTATGACATATTTGACATCAGATTTCTTCAGCATGAAAATAAGTCTCATTTATGGTTGTAGACTGAACAGACACATATACAGACTAAAACTAGTTCCATCACCCACATGTTTTCAGTTTCAGTTTGGAATATCTTCATTGCACTCCGGACATGTCCATAGGTGCTCCGATCTCCTTCGCAATATTCCAACAGCGTCCAGCGACTGACCGTACTCAATTCTATTTTGATTGATGAGCCGACTGTATACCTGTTGTACCATTCTTTTCTTGCCACACCAATCTTCAAACCCAGTTCTTGCAATCTAGTAGTTGACGTGGATTGGTTTAGATGAAGGTTTCTCTGCGGTCACGCTCTATGAGGGCATTCACGATGTCAGCTCTGTCCATTGGCTGGCCCTCTGATATAGCGGCAGAGCCAGCCAGTCTGTCTGCTCTCTCATTGCCACACACTCATGTGCCTCGAAATGTCATGTGACAGACAGCACAGACAGTCGAACACATCCTGCAAGATTGTCATCTGATGAATCAACTACGGAAAGAACACTGGCCAACAGAGACAGACTTCCAGGTAAAGCTGTTTGGGAGCCTTGATGAACTAACAAACACAACAACATACATCCAGAGAACTGAACACATTGTGTAGACATTGAGCATCAGCAAATGAGAAGAAGAAGATTGATGATTGTCTTGATGTCACATTACTTCAGTTTGAAGATCATTCCCTCATTAATGTTTGTCATGATGTCACATTCCTTCAGTTTGAAGATCATTCCATCATTATTGTTTGTCATGATGTCACATTCCTTCAGTTTTAAGATCATTCCCTCATTAATGTTTGTCATGATGTCACATTCCTTCAGTTTGAAGATCATTCCCTCATTAATGTTTGTCATGATGTCACATTCCTTCAGTTTGAAGATCATTCCATCATTATTGTTTGTCATGATGTCACATTACTTCAGTTTAAAGATCATTCCCTCATTATTGTTTGTCATGATGTTCTCATTCCTTCAGTTTGAAGATCATTCCCTCATTATTGTTTGTCATGATGTCACATTCCTTCAATTTGAAGATCATTCCCTCATATTGTTTGTCATGATGTCACATTACTTCAGTTTAAAGATCATTCCCTCATTAATGTTTGTCATGATGTTCTCATTCCTTCAGTTTGAAGATCATTCCCTCATTATTGTTTGTCATGATGTCACATTACTTCAGTTTAAAGATCATTCCCTCATTATTGTTTGTCATGATGTCACATTCCTTCAATTTGAAGATCATTCCATCATTATTGTTTGTCATGATGTCACATTACTTCAGTTTAAAGATCATTCCCTCATTAATGTTTGTCATGATGTTCTCATTCCTTCAGTTTGAAGATCATTCCCTCATTATTGTTTGTCATGATGTCACATTCCTTCAGTTTGAAGATCATTCCATCATTATTGTTTGTCATGATGTCACATTCCTTCAATTTGAAGATCATTCCATCATTATTGTTTGTCATGATGTCACATTCCTTCAATTTGAAGATCATTCCCTCATTATTGTTTGTCATGATGTCACATTCCTTCAGTTTGAAGATCATTCCCTCATTAATGTTTGTCATGATGTCACATTCCTTCAGTTTGAAGATCATTCCCTCATTAATGTTTGTCATGATGTCACATTCCTTCAGTTTGAAGATCATTCCCTCATTAATGTTTGTCATGATGTCACATTCCTTCAGTTTGAAGATCATTCCATCATTATTGTTTGTCATGATGTCACATTCCTTCAGTTTGAAGATCATTCCCTCATTAATGTTTGTCATGATGTTCTCATTCCTTCAGTTTAAAGATCATTCCCTCATTATTGTTTGTCATGATGTCACATTCCTTCAGTTTGAAGATCATTCCATCATTATTGTTTGTCATGATGTCACATTACTTCAGTTTAAAGATCATTCCCTCATTAATGTTTGTCATGATGTTCTCATTCCTTCAGTTTGAAGATCATTCCCTCATTATTGTTTGTCATGATGTCACATTCCTTCAGTTTGAAGATCATTCCCTCATTATTGTTTGTCATGATGTTAGTTTCTCTCCCTATCCATGGAAAATGTGACCACAATAATTGCTGTATAATCCAACATAACTTTCTACAACAGAACATCAGGAAAGAAGGCAATTGGAAGACCATAAAAACAATGGTTAGATGACACAGCAGAAACCTGTTAAAAAAGCAAAACAGCTATTACCCAAACCACAGGAGCAGCACAAAACAAAAACAGAAAACCACAACACTGCACAACAACCCGGTAGCAGTGTACCAAAAAAAACAAGAAAAGAAGAATCTAACATATCTGTTGACTCCGTGCCATGATCTGTGTATGCCCATGACAGTAGGGAAATATATCCTTCTAGCCATGGAGATTTTAAAACCTTATAGCTGTGATCAGTTTATGTCAGAAACCAAATGTTGTGTATGGATTGAGAGTGTGATATTATAATAGTCTTATTTAGCCTGCTTCCAGAAAGTCAGTGCAAAACTGTAGTAGCAGCCTTGATCTCCATCATTGGGTAATTCTGAAACCTCTGCTCTGCACGAATCCTGCCACATATTCTAGCCAAGAATCTCAAATCTGATTTCTTCTTTTGTTTTTCTTGTCTCACAAATTTTCTTTCTTTCTTTTGTCCTTCTCTGCTTTTTTGCGCTAGGCGTAGCAGGTTTAACTGATGATCGGTTTCCAAGATAATGGACGCTCGGTCACTTGATATGGTGTGGTATTGTGGAGTTTTAAGATGTCTGTAACTCCATCAACCCATCTTTTCTTGGTCTGCCCTTTCCTCTTGATGATTCCATTTTCAGGTTGTACGCTCTTGCAACTGGTGTATTCGGGTTCATTCTGACCAAGTGGCCAAACCATTTGAGTCTCTGTTTTTCAATAAATCTAAAAGCAGGTGTTGTTCCAACTGTTCTTCTAATTTCCTCATTTCTTATATGGTCTCTTGTTTTATTTACTGCTTTCCTCAGGCATCTCATTTCGCATGTGGTAATTTTCCTTTCTTGTTCTTTTGTCAGTGCCCATGTTTGGCTCTGGTAGCACAGTGTTGGTATAAAGATTGAATTTATAATCTGTCTTTTAGTCACTACTGGAATAGCTGAGTGTTTCAAATTTTCACCATTATCAAAATTACATTGGACCATCATTTGTCTTGTAAAAATGTTTTCTGATTCTAGCAGCTCTTGAGATGACCTAACCTTAATTGGATACAAGAGAAGCGCTGGGAAGTTAAAAAGGGGCTGGTGTTTTGTTTTTGCAACATCACCTATTGTGTTTAAAAATGGAATTTTAAAGCCGAAGGATTGACTTCATTGCATCGAATTTTACCCCATATGGTTCGGTCCTCTCCCAGAAATGTCACACCATCTGCTGAGAGTATTGCACAAAGCACGAGCGCCATAGCTCCTGCAACAATCCTAGGGGTCTCTGGAAAAAATGCACTCTGAACAGAACGGCAAGGTCCGATTCGAACCCGCGACCTTTGACTCACAAGGCAAGAGCTTAACCACTTAGCCATAGAGACACCCCCAGATGTAAAATACAAACCTAACACTGTATTAACCAATACACCTCATGGTATGAAAAAGGATTCCATTAACTTTACTTTTTTTTACATCCTTAGTGTTAGAGTTCATATCTAACACAAAAATCTTCCTGTGTAAGAAAGAAATCAGAACACACAGTTGTTCACTGAAATACAATGACAATGATTCTGTCAATTAATCAATCTTTTTTTTAATCTCATTACAGCCAGAAGATTCAAAATTTGCCAGCCAAAAGAAAGTCTACAATGACATAGGATTAGAGATGTTAGACCATGCTTTTGAAGGTTACAATGTATGTATCTTTGCTTACGGCCAGACTGGTGCTGGTAAGAGCTACACTATGATGGGCAGGAATGAGCCAGATCAGGGAGGCATCATCCCACAGGTAAGTGTCTTTCATGTCTTTCTTGTGGTTACTCTGTCTTCTAGTCTCAACAGAGCAGTAGATCATTCTATGTACTCTGTTTTCTAGTCTCAACATGAGCATATATCATTCTATGTATTCTTTTTCTAGTCTCCATACACATATCTTCCTTGGGTAATGCTTTGCAGCTCCATAGTAATATCAGTCATGTCTCTGTAAATTCTCATCTTCAAATATGAACAGATCATCATGTACTGTTTTCTAGTCTCAACATAGCAACATATCATTCTATGTATTCTGTTTTCTAATCTCACTACCATAGGTCTGTGCCTCTGGGTATATGCTTTGCAGCTCCATATGTGATGATGCAGGAGTGACAGTCTCTGTCACAATTCTCATACTTAAATGATGAGACAAGACTCTCACGATGAGATTGCATGGTCTGGCTATAGTCACAAACTTTTATCCATGAGTGTTATCTCAGTGACTCGATGAGTATGCTCAGAAAGATTGAAACAGGCTGGACTCAAAGATGATTGCTGGAGTCTCTGAAGAGGTCTAGGCTGACAAAAATCAGTTTTATTTTTGTGCCAGGGTATACATATGTAAAGGAGAATGAACGTGCTAATCGGCTTGGGATATCACTATTGTAAAAAGCAGATGATTGGTTATTGGTTACTAAACTGACGTCATTGCACTCCGGGCAGACTCATGGGTGCTCAGTCTCCCCCAACAGATATCGAAGAGTATTCATACTGATGGTTCCCGTGGCTCACTGATTAAACACACCTCTCACTCTGCCCCTCAGGCATCCAGTTCTACTTGTACAGTGGGTAACTCCAAACTGCCTAAATCACTTGATCGATTCAACATCTATTTTAGTGTCCTCATCCAACACACAGTCACGAAGAGACCGAAGAACATCCCGCTTATCCATCTTAAACTCCCCAACAATCGATGCTATTGATACAAGCCTGTCCATTCTCTCATTACCGTAAACACCTGCATGCCCAGGACAGTATATCCACGTAAGCCTCTGGAGGTTAGAAACTTCTATAGATGACATCCACTCATACCGAAACTTGCCTTTCTGGATCTTGTGAAACATCGAATGAGAGTCAGATTTAAAAAAAGCAGATGAGCAACGGGTCAGGCAGATATTATGAATTAATTACCTATAGGAGAGAGGACATGTAGACAATTCAAGGAATGGGAGTGAATCTGCAACCCTAACCAGACTGCAAGAATACCAAATCAAACATAGTGTAGTTAGACAAGAGCAATATACTGAAAGCCTAATACAAAACAGTAAACCAACATAGAACTGATGTCATTAGCTTCAACACGCTTAGAGACATACTGAGAAAAAGATCGGAGCACTTATAGACAATTGGTTCTATGTGTAGTGATGACAATCTGTTGATTAAACTAAACTATTGTTCATTTGAGGATCATCTTCATCGCACATCAGACATGTCCAAAATTGCTCCAATCTTCTCCTAAGGTATGTATTTCAGTGTGTTTAGACTAACAACTCCTGTTCTGTGTTGGTTGATGGATCTACTGGGGTTTCTCTCATGGTCTTCCCATCTTGCTGCATGTATTGGTCAGTAAGAACGAACGCAAGAAGAAGAAGAAGACTACCGTTTGTCCACCTTTTGATGTTTCCCTCCAACTTAAATCTCTGTCTTTCTCTTGCTCTCATATCTTCAACTTTCCCTTGCAGTATGATCTTAAACAATAGTGATGTCTTTAATTGTGTCCATCATACCTTCGTTGTCAAATATTTCTTTGAGTAATCTTTTCACTCCTATTTGAATTATATATTTCTAATATTATGTTATGTAGAGGATTAAAGCTTCTTTAAGCTGAGACATGCTCTTTTGAAACAAATAACAAATCTTGTTTAGTTATATCAGAGATTGTAGACCAAGGAACATGAAAAATAAGAATTAACTCCATTTTGTGTGTGAGTGGATATATATGTCTGATAAGCCTGATGTGGGCCTGAGAGACTCTTGAACAGTAGGACAAGGAATTTTTGCCACTGAGATAGAGAATACATTAAACACCTTTTATTTGTGAAATGTCCATGGTCTGCATGTATATATCATACTACTTATGTCTGTCTCATTACCAGCTGTGTGAAGACTTATTTGAAAGGATCTACGCTCAATCAAATGACAATACTACATTCTCTGTAGAGGTGAGTCACATTATTTATTGTTTATCATTGTTTGTTCAGATGTACATTCACATAAAGTTCTGAAAACCAAACTGCTGTCAGTAGATGCTTTGTACTTTGTATTTATTTATCCTTTATTGTTGGTGATCTCATGTATTCTCTTCGATAGCTGTTGGGGGAGACTGAGCACCTATGGGTCTGCCAGGAGTGCAATTATGTCAGTTTAGTAACCAATAACTAAATAACAATAACAATCTTGGTGAAGAGTCAGAAATAGAGAGAATGAGATTGACTGATTAATAGGACTATCATCATTGCACTTTGGTGAATAACCATGTGTGCTCTAATCTCTTTCTTATACAGAAGATCAAAGCTGCAGTGCAAAACTCTGTAAGATCCTCAATGTAATTTTGAATATGGTGGAAATTTTTTTCTGGATTAAAGTGAAAAACAAAAACTTTTACTTTACCTGGCAGCAGCTCTGCAGTATACTCTTAACAATTTTCAAATGCGAGGTGTTCTCTTACGTGCTCAACTTGAACACAGGACCTGCATTTTATCATATGTCTCCGATAGGACTTGAAACATGATCTCACCTACATTGATATCAGCGATCTCTGGAAAAATATCCTCATTGCTCCATGCAGGAAGCAAACTCTGGGGGTCTCTGTGGCTAAGTGGTTAAGCCCTTTGCTTTGTGAGTCGAAGGTCGTGGGTTCGAATCCGGACCGTGCCGTTCTGTTCACAAGTGGAGATTTTCCAGAGACCCTAAGATTGTTAATGGAGCTACGGAGTTCGTGCTTGTGCAAAACTCTCTGCATGTGACGTGCCATTTCTGCAGAGAGGGACCGAGCCATATTGGGTAAAACCCGGTGACATGAACTTTTAAAACCTTTTTTGGGGAAGCAAACTGAGTACCTTTAGAGCAGGAGACAAAACCTTACCTCTATGCCAGAAAGACCCCCAGAGAGAATGAGAGATATCGAGATAAGAGAACTATGTTGCTGTTGCAAAATAAGAGACAATGCTCAATTGCCCATTTATTGATTTTTATTTTTGTTATTCTGTGTGTCTGTCATGGATGATCTATATGAGAAACTGACATTTCATTAACTACTATTATTAGCATACAGTAACGTTATTACTATGCACATGACCTTTGTTAGTATTATTATCTGCTGTATGTGTGTGTGTGTTCTTTTATTTCCAACTGCATTGTAGTTTTATTTTGTTGTTATTGATTGACCTTTGTTAGATCAATAGGTTATCCTGTGTGTCTCTGTGGCGTGAGGTTAGGTGCTTGCCTCTTGTTTCAAAGGTACTGGTTCACTCCTCGTGAAGCTATCTGAATATTTTGTTAAAGATCCCTAATCTCAATGTAGGTGTGATCACGTTCCTAGTCCTATTGGAAACAGATGATAAAATGTAGGTCCTGTGTTCAAGTTGAACACATTAAAGAACCCTTGTCCGTTCTAAATCGAAAAATTGAGCCATTGCCTAGCAAAATTCATTAAAAATATTTTAAAATACAATTCGTACAAAATATTTTATCTTCTAAATTACATTGGGGACCCTCACCGGTGCTACAGAGTTTGTGCACTGCAGCTGAAATCTTCCTAAGAAAGAGATCGGAGCACACATGGCTACTCACCCGAAGTACACTGATGATGTTCCTATCATCCAATCAATCATTCAATCAATAAGTTCCCTACAGGTTCCTACAACATTTGAGCACACCAGCTGGACTCCTGTTTCTTTTTTTTTTTCCGATCCAGAAGCACTTGAGCTGAAAGCTCTTGCTCGGTGCCACGAACACCGTAAATCTGGGGAATCTGTGACTTTTCTGCCAGTCCAGCGAATTGAACCAGCACACACAAAGGACTTGTCACCCGTAGTCCAACGTGCTACGAACACGCTTGGCAGGCGGGCGGACTCTTGTTTCAAGTCCCATCATCTGTTATTCTCACATCTAGTAAAGCTCATTTTGAATTGGAAGTGAATGCTGGCAAAAAATATAATTGTCTGTATTTGCAAAAAGATATTTATATCAACATTCTTCTACTTAAATATCATTATAACCACTATCATGTGCCATTTGCAAAAAATAAGTTTGGCTGCACTGGTTTTTTTAGTCAATCCTATCTCTCGCCCTGATGGTATCTTATGAGACACTACTGTAGACTGTCCCTGTATGCCCTCCTAGAGAGGAATGCTGGCCCTACAACCCAACACTACATTAAAAACTACATGGCACCAGAGATGAGCTCCAGACAACAGTCGACTTCATCATAAAACGCGTCTAGCGGTATAATCAGTAAAATAGCGATCGCGAAGAAGAAGAAGACACTACCGTTTGTGTGTGTGTTGTCGCCAGTGGTTACCGCGCCCAAATTTGGGGTGTAAAGAATAGAACCACTGTTACCTACCACGCATGTCGTAAGAGGCGACTAAGGAGGTTTGGCTGAAATCGGATGCACATGTCCTAAATGTGTAGAAGTCTATGCGTTTAGGGCCTACCAAACCAATGTGCAACGTATACACGTTCTTGGCAAAGATGAAACATATCACAAAGAGTGATTAAAATTGGTCGTAAGAACGAACGCAAAGAAGAAGAAGAAGACTACCATTTGTCCACCTTTTGATGTTTCCCTCCAACTTAAATCTCTGTCTTTCTCTTGCTCTCATATCTTCAACTTTCCCTTGCAGTATGATCTTAAACAATAGTGATGTCTTTTTTTTTTTTTTTTTTTTTTTTTTTTTCTTTCGTCCGCTTTCAACTCAGACGAGGTTTCATCTCTGAAACTGATTTTTGCGTGAAAATCCGTTTTCCAATTTCTTACAATGGCAGCAGCGTGCTCATTGTAAATTACTTTACACCGGCAGCCGTGTGCTCAATGTACTCGTAATTAGTATTCCCTCGCCATACAGGCAGATTTTCTCCGACTTCAGAGGTACTCACGTTATCGTCCTGAGTAAGACCAGGGGACTCGAACAAATGCCGGACAGTAGGTTCGAACCCGAGCTATGAGGCGTCTCACAGCTAGCAGGCCGAGCTACTATCAACTACTCTAGGCAGTCCCCTAGTGATGTCTTTAATTGTGTCCATCATACCTTCGTTGTCAAATATTTCTTTGAGTAGTTAACTTTTCACTCCTAATTGAATTATATATTTCTAATATTTTGTTACGTAGAGGATTAAAGCTTCTTTAAGCTGAGACATGCTCTTTTGAAACAAAAAACAAATCTTGTTTAGTTATATCAGAGATTGTAGACCAAGGAACATGAAAAATAAGAATATTAACGCCATTGTGTGTGTGTGAGTGGATATATATGTCTGATAAGCCTGATATGGGCCTGAGAGGCTCTTAAACAGTAGGACAAGGAATTTTTGCAACTATTGAATGCTGTGTGTGGGCATCTGTAGCTTAAGTGGTAGTGAGTTCGATCACAACTCATGTGTACCTGGTTCAAAATCCAAGGCAGGCAGTTTGGAAGCTAATTAGTACATGTGGATTTTTACGAACGGTAAAAATATACCTCATCGTCAGAAAACAATAGCAAACTACTGAATGTATAAGTGGTGCCTAGAAAATCGACGACTTGTTTACTGTGGCTAATGGTGACGTCCTATAAAGGATATACCACAATTTTCATTGGATGCTATATTGCTTTTCTGCCTCGTCTCTTCTGTTCTGGTGTTGCAGTTCTGGATGTGTTATGAACCTTTGAACAGTGGCAAAGTTGTGCACGCCAAATAGTTTTATCTGCTCCGACTGCTTGCTGCTGCTTTAGCCTGTTACGCCCCTGGCGTTTAGGGCAACAACAAACGTACACCATTCTTCCCTGTTCATGGCCTTCCTCTGTATTGTGTTCCAGCTATGATTCATTTCCTTCAGCTCTTGCTCTATCGTTCTCCTCCAGGTTGTCTTGGTCTTCCACGTTTCGCCTACCCTCTGGAGTCCATCTCAGTGCAGTTTTCGTGTCGAAGCCAGTCTCCATGCGCATCACATGTCCAATCCATCTCCAGCGTCGTCTTCGGATGATAGTGCCCATATTCTCTTGTTGGCATCGTGCAAGCAATTCTTGATTCGAGATAGTAGTCGGCCAGTACACGCGTAAGATTTTTCGAAGACAAGTTGTATGAAAGGCGGAGAGTCTGGACATATCCTGTTCTGTCATTCTCCAGCATTCCGATCCGTACAGCAAAGTTGACACCTTTAGCTTTATAGATACTAGTCTTGGTTCTGATGCTGTATTGGGCAGATTTCAAGGCGGTCTGAAGGGTCATGAATGCACTGCGTGCTTTACTCAGTCTGTTTTTAATGTCAGATCCAGCGCCTCCTTCATTGCTAATAACACTTCCAAGGTATGTGAAAGCGGTTGTATCTCGGAGGTTTTACCTTCTAGTTTGACTGGTGCTGGGGTTGCTATGTTCAGAGTCATTACTTCAGTTTTCTTCTGATTTATTTTCAGCCCAACCATCTCACTATATTGGTTAAGGCGCATGTCTTTTCCTGGATATCTCTATGTGTATGAGATAGGAGTGCGATGTCATCTGCAAAATCTAGGTCTTCCAGAGTGGTTGTGAGCGTCCATCTAATACCTCTTGCCTTATCTTCCGTTGTTTTACGCATCACCCAATCTATGACAGTGTTGAATAATAGGGCTGACATAACACATCCTTGCTGACGCCTGTTTTTACTTCAAACTTTAGTTCTGAAGTTTCAACACTGCATGCAAACTTGCTGTAGCAGCTTTTTATAATATTTATAAAACACAGTGGGATTCCATACCATCTTAAGATACGCCATAGACTTTAGCGGTGTATGCTATCAAAAGCCTTTTCAAAATCTACAAAGTTGATATAGAGTTTGCTTTGCCATTCTGTGCATTGTTCTATGATATTTCTAAGAGCAAATATTTGGCCTATACAGCTCCGTCCTCTGCGAAATCCTGCTTGTTCCTTTCTCAGTTTCTTATCCACAGCTTCAGTAATACGTTGTACGATGATTTTGCTTAAGATTTTACTTGGGACAGAAAGCAGTGTTATTCACGCCAATTATTACAATCGGCAAGGAGCCCTTTTTGGGTATCTTGATGATGACTCCTCTGTTCCATGCATCAGGTATTATTTGGGCATTCCATATAGTAGTAAACAAGGGTTGCAATATATTAGCTGCAAGTTCTGGGTCTATTTATATAGACTGCTCCGACTACAAACATTAAACTGCATATACTACTAACAAACACAAAGTAACATATACTACAAACACAAAGCGGCTAACAGCTATAAGACAACACATATTACAAACACATTAAAAATATTAAATACTACAAGCAAATATAAAACCACAAACTTAATAAGAAAATAAATACGTAAGCATAAGACAATAAGTGCTACAAACACAATGCAACTAGTGCTGCATAAATCATGGTAACAAGTTTTACAAATACATTACACCATGTACTACATACAAACACAAGACACCATGTACTACATACAAACACAGAACATAATGTACTACATACAAACACAAGACACCATGTACTACATACAAACACAGAACACAATGTACTACATACAAACATCTGAGAATGAGAGAGAATGATACGACATCTGAGAATGAGAGAGAAACTAAGAAAGAGGACATCTGAGAATGAGAGAGAAACTAAGAAAGAGGACATCTGAGAATGAGAGAGAAACTAAGAAAGAGGACATCTGAGAATGAGAGAGAAACTAAGAAAGAGGACATCTGAGAATGAGAGGGAAACTAAGAAAGAGGACATCTGAGAATGAGAGAAACTAAGAAGAGGACATCTGAGAATGAGAGTGAAACTAAGAAAGAGGACATCTGAGAATGAGAGAGAAACTAAGAAAGAGGACATCTGAGAATGAGAGGGAAACTAAGAAAGAGGACATCTGAGAATGAGAGAGAAACTAAGAAAGAGGACATCTGAGAATGAGAGAGAAACTAAGAAAGAGGACATCTGAGAATGAGAGTGAAACTAAGAAAGAGGACATCTGAGAATGAGAGTGAAACTAAGAAAGAGGACATCTGAGAATGAGAGAGAAACTAAGAAAGAGGACATCTGAGAATGAGAGGGAATAAGAAAGAGGACATCTGAGAATGAGAGGGAATAAGAAAGAGGACATCTGAGAATGAGAGAGAAACTAAGAAAGAGGGCATCTGAGAATTAGAGGGAAACTAAGAAAGAGGACATCTGAGAATGAGAGAGAAACTAAGAAAGAGGACATCTGAGAATGAGAGAGAAACTAAGAAAGAGGACATCTGAGAATGAGAGAGAAACTAAGAAAGAGGACATCTGAGAATGAGAGGGAAACTAAGAAAGAGGACATCTGAGAATGAGAAACTAAGAAAGAGGGCATCTGAGAAAGAGAGAAAAACTCATGACCATCTCCTGCTAGGAAAATAACTAATGGTTGAGAGATTCTCTCTGACTAAAATCCTCCGGGATTGATTAATGTGATAGGCAGGGAGAGACAAACACAATCCCATCCTCACACCTGATTAGAATAAGCAGGTTATAAGCTGGAGGAGGTGGTGGTGGTGGAAGCTGCGTAGTCATGGCTTTAGGATAAGGGAAGGGAGGGAGCAACTAGTATTGATTATAGAGGTCTGGCTTTTAGGAGAGAAAAGAGAGAGCCAATAAGATGAGACAAAAATTTGCCTTGTCAAATGAAGAGTAGTTTTAAAACCATTACAAGAAAGAAAAAAAAAAGAACAGACTGAGAAATATATTTGTTTAATTAACAGAAATGAGTGAGTTATTTAAAGCAGCTACATATTCATATTTTTTTATTTCGTCATTTATCTATCTTCTTCTTCTTTTGTCATCACACCGTTATCAAGCTGTTGTCCAGTGTCGTGGTTTTCTGTTTTTGTCTTGCACTCCTCTAGTGGCTTGGGTGATAGTTATTCTGCTATGTCATCTAACCATCTTTTTGTGGTCTTCCTCTCACCTTCTTTCCTGATGTTCTGTTGTAGAAGACTGTATACTGTGGAGTTTGGATGCATTCTTATTAAGTGGCCAAACCACTTCATTCTTTGTTTCTCAATATAATTCAAACAAGGTTCTGTGCCAACTTTCTTTCTAATGCTAATGTTGGTGACTTTGTCTTTTCTGGTGTTATTGGTAACTTTTCGTAGGCATTGAATTTCACATATAGTTATTTTTTGCAACTGTGCTTTGCTCACTGTCCATGTTTGGCTTTGGTAACACAAAGTAGGCATGAAAGTGCTGTTGATCATCTGTTGTTTAGCTGTCACTTGTTTATCTATACTTTATATAATTGTAATATTCCCATCACTGACTTATCATGGCTCTCTCTCTCTCTATATATATATATATATATTATATATATATATGTTTATATGCATACAATACTTTAATCACCCTCTGAAGCATTGGTCCTGAACAAACATTTGTCACTCTTTTACATCTTGCTATATCCTTTCCATATCTTGTTTTGTTATTGGGAACTTAAAAAGACCAAACATGGTCTAACAAAAAATTAAATATACAGTATGAAATGGAACTGATTGGAAAACAATGAACAGAATACTAAGAGCATGCATATTCCCAGTGGAAACATATGGGTGTGAAGAATAGACATTTAACAAGGCAGTGGAAAAACATATTTGTGCTTTTGAGTAGAAGTGTTACAGAAGAGTCCTCCGTATACCATGAACAGAGAAGAGAACAAATAGATATATCCAGAAAGAACACAAAATCAAAGAAAACTGGCTAATGCTACAATTAAGAATGAGAAAATTAAAATATCTTAGAAATATATAAATGACACAAGGATTTGGAAAAGACCATTATGGAACAAGACATCCTGGCAAAGAGGAGAAGAGTAAAACCAAAAAAAAGATAGATTCACAAAGTAACTGATGATTTGAGCATGATGGTTTCAGAGGTGGAACACCTGGCCTTGAGAGAAACAACTGAAGGACTGTTAGGGTGGCAAAGTTCTGCTCAGCACAAGCTATTTGATGATGATGATCTTGTCTTATAGCTGCACTTTTTATGTCAATCAAAATTATTGCCTTGAAATTTTCTACAAAATGGAATAGTTAGCTCTATGTGCAACCCTCCTTACTTTACTCATGCAACATGCTAGAGTGTTACTGTTCTTTGTTCTACTTCCAAGCACTGGTACTCTCTATACTTGCTAGTATGTAATCTCTTTTTTTTGTGTGTGTTGTCTCGAAGCATTCTATATTTAATAATTCCTCTCGTACTGTTATACGTTACATAGGTCCTGCAAGCAATTTCTCCACACTTCTCTATCATGGACAACTCGTTCAATCTCCTCCATGGAACTGAGACCATGATTTCTTGCCTCTCTCAGCAAAATTCGTTTCTGGGTTTTCTTAGGTCATCCTCTCTTTCTTGAACCCTTTGCATCCCACTTCAATGCCTGCTTTGATATTTCTTAATCATTTCTTCTCAAGGTGTGTCCAACATATCTCCATCTTCTCCTTCTTATAACAGTTGTTACTAGTGGTTGACCAGACATTTTTCAGATTTCATCACTTCTCCTGAATTCGTTCCATTTTATATTCATTAGTTTTCGCAGATGTCTATTTTCAAATGCATTCAACTTGCTTTCTATATATTTAGTTCTATATTCTATATTTATTAACATTGAATCTTTCTATTAGTGTTGTAGAAAACATCTCTATAGCTAAAGATAAGAAGAATTGGAAATACAAAATAACTAACGATAGAAAGAATTGGCATAAAGTTGGTTTAGGTCCCATGCCTCATGTGGGTTAAAAGTTACAAGAGAGAGAATAATGTGATAGAATTGTATGTACGTTATAAATTAAATAAATGCTCTGTATCCTTTTCAGATCTTAGGGTATGAACTGCTGTCTATCATTTCACACTTGTAGGCTCTAGTGTGCAGCAAATAGGAGGGTCAATTTCTTTCTTCATTGTAGAATGTTGAGTCTGAGATTGAACCCACAACACTCTTCTTTCCGAGTCGATAGCTAAATGTTTATGCATTATGCTAATCTGTCCCACAACTATGTAGCTCCCTGGCCATTATTGGATGTGATCAATATCTATCTTTCTGTCTTTAGTTTCTTCTTTTTCTCTAAACCTGGTTTGCCTCACAGCGTCAGGATAAGAAGATATTTATAGAACAGGTTTTGTGTGCGTTTTAAACCGTGTTTTATTCACCTCTGTTATCTCTGAGGTCCATATTATGCGTGGACAGATAATCTATTTGTTTGTTGCATGATGTCACAAATGTTTTTTTAGGTCAGCTACTTTGAGATCTATTGTGAGCGTGTGAGAGATCTTCTGAATCCAAGCAACAAGAACAGTCTGAAAGTGAGAGAACACCCACTTCTAGGACCTTATGTAGAAGATCTGTCTAAGCTGGCTGTCCAGTCCTTTGATGACATCAATAATCTGATTGACGAGGGTAACAAGGCCAGAACTGTTGCTGCCACCAACATGAATGAGACTAGTAGTCGCTCGCATGCTGTCTTCACCATCATCTTCAGTCAGACAAGGGTTGACAAAGTGACCAAGATGATTGGAGAGAAGGTAACATTATCGTCTCATGATGTAATATCTCTGATTAAGGGGGACTAGTATGCGTTAGTCATGGTGGATTGTATACTTTATTCATGGCGACTCTTCTTCTTTTTTCTTTATTTTTTTCGAAAGAGACTGGTTTAGAAGTAAAGACATCAGGAAAAAGTGGGTACAACATCAGTACTGAACTTCATCAAGAAACAACAAATTAAATGGTTTGGCTACATAAGCAGATTACTAATAATGCGCCTCAAAGAGAAATGTTACTCTAATACAGTGGATACAAATAAAAAAAAGCCATCCGCGCAAAAGGTTGACCTCAGAAGTAACAGATACAATAAAAAACACTGCTTTTGAAGCGCAGACAAAAGCCTATTCTATAAATCTCTTCTTATCCTGACGCTGTGAGGTGAAACTGGATTAGAGAAAAGTAATGAAAGAAGAGTATGCTTATTTAATGGTGGCTAGTTCATTAACTAAAGTCTCTGCCTAATAGGTAAGTGTGTGTTATCAGGTGAGCAAGATCAGCTTGTAATAGGTAAATGTGTATTACTCAGGTGAGCAAGATCAGCTTGTAATAGGTAAATGTGCATTACTCAGGTGAGCAAGATCAGCTTGTATAGGTAAATGTTTCTTACTCAGGTGAGCAAGATCAGCTTGTATAGGTAAATGTTAGGTGAGCAAGATCAGCTTGTAATAGGTAAATGTGTATTACTCCAGGTGAGCAAGATCAGCTTGTAATAGGTAAATGTGTATTACTCAGGTGAGCAAGATCAGCTTGTAATAGGTAAATGTTTATTACTCAAGTGAGCAAGATCAGCTTGTAATAGGTAAATGTGTGTTACTCAGGTGAGCAAGATCATCTTGTAATAGGTAAATGTTTCTTACTCAGGTGAGCAAGATCAGCTTGTAATGAATAAATGTGTATTACTCAGGTGAGCAAGATCAGCTTGTAATGAATAAATGTGTATTACTCAGGTGAGCAAGATCAGCTTGTAATGAATAAATATGTATTACTCAGGTGAGCAAGATCAGCTGTAATAGGTAAATGTTTCTTACTCAGGTGAGCAAGATCAGCTTAGTGGATCTGGCTGGAAGTGAGAGAGCGGACTCAACTGGAGCTAAAGGAACACGACTTAAAGAAGGTGCCAATATCAACAAGTCCTTGACAACACTTGGCAAAGTTATCTCTGCCCTCGCTGAAGTGGTAAGGAAACCTATTTCCAACGTTCAACAACTAATTTGATTAACATTACAGTATTACTGATTAGTTCCAATTTCTTGGATATATGCTATCCTTCATTTTAGTACTCCCTTACATGTTTTTACAAAAACTGCATGAGGAAATTGTGTCTACAAAAGTCTAAGCACACATCTATGAAGCTCTCAAATGTCTGGACATACATACTTAAAAAACTCTCAAGCCCGTCTGCCCAGCATGTTCGTAGCGCATTTTACTACGGGTGACAAGCTCCCTGTGAGCGCGTGTTCAATTCCACGGCTGGCAGAAAAGCCACAGCTTTACCAGATTCACGGTGCTCATGACACCGAACTGAAGGGTTATGATGTCCACGGTACCAAGCCGAAGAGCAGAAAGCTCAAGTGCTTCTGGATCGTTAAAAACAAACTCTCAAATGTATAAACATACATATCTCTCAAATATCTGTACATACATGTATATGTAGTTCTCAAATGTCTAGACAAACATGTCTATATAGTTCCTTCTGATGCCACACTATCCAACAATAGTAAGGTCCGTACAGTCATCAAGAACCTCATTGCCTCTAAAGACCTTCCTACAGGCGCATCATCACTATGTGTCATCGACAGTTGTTTGGGCAAACCCGCATTCTATATGCTCCCAAAATTCATAAACTTCACAATCCTGGTAGGCCTATTGTTTCTGCTTGCTCTTGTCCTACGGAACATATCTCCGCATTCCTTGACAGTATCTTCAACCCTATAGTCACCACACTACCTTCATTCTTGAAAGATACTAACCACACTTTGTCTGTTTTTTCTTCTATTAAGTTGTTGCCTGGCAGGACTTACCGCCTCTTCCTCCTTGATGTCTGCTCACTGTATACCTCTATACCTCATTCTGACGGACTTCAAGCTCTCCAGTTCTTTCTCGACAGGAGAACTAACCCTCTTGTCTCCACCTCGACTCTCCTTCGCCTTGCAGAACTAGTTCTCACTCTCAACTCCTTTCAGTTCAATGACCAGTTCTTCGAACAGATTAGTGGGTTGCCATGGTACTAAAATGGGACCCAGCTATGCTTGTCTATTCATGGGTCATCTTGAACACTTAGTATGGAACACCTATGATGGCCTTCTTCCGTCCGTGTATCATAGATACATCGATGATTGTATTGGAGTTACCGATATGTCTGAAGCCGATTTGTCACGCTTCATTACCTTCATCAATGCCTTCAATCCTGCTATTCGGTTCACCTCTCACATCTCTACCTCCTGTGTCAATTTTCTTGACATCACTATCACCATCAGCCTATCCACTATCACTACATCAGTATACTACAAGCCTACTGATACACATAGCTTTCTTCTGTATACCTCTTTCCATCCCCAGGCTTGTCGTGACTCTTTATCTTTCTCTCAACTCTTACGCCTTCGTCGCCTCTGCAGCGAGGACGACGATTTTCTTGATAGAGCTCATGAGATGCTTGATTTCTTCCGCCAGCGCCTATACCCGGAGAATGTGCTTACATCTGCCATGCATCGGGTTCAGCTAATTGCTCGCCAGGAAGCCCTCTCTCACATACTTAGAACCCCCAAGTCTGACAGGGTTAAACTTATCTTAACTTTCCACCCTCATAGTTCCCTGGTGAAAAAGGTCTTATTCCATCATCTCCCTATTCTTCAGTCTGATCCTGAGACACATTCAGTCTTCCAACACTATCCTTTGGTGGCGTACAGACGGGACAGAAGCCTCAAGGATTTGTTGGTACAGAGTCGCCTCAAGCCTAACATCCAGAGTCACTTTGGCACCATCCAATGTGGCGCGGCGCTGTAATACATGTGCATATGTAATACAGACCCGTCGTACTGTCTCTTTTCCAAAAGCTACCTATACCATTCAAGACAGTTTCACGTGTGAGTCCCGCAATATCATCTATGCTATCACCTGCAAACGATGCCATAAGGCCTATATTGGTGAAACCGGTAAGAGGCTCAGTGACCGATTCGCCCAACACTTACGCGATATTCGCCATTGCTCTGTGACTCCTGTGGCCACTCATTTCAATGATACTGGCCATTCAGGAGTTGACGATGTCAAGGTCACAGCCATCCGATCATGTTCCTCCGATGATCGCAGTCGATTCGCCCTGGAGAACCGTTTTATTTCATTCTATGGCACTTTGCGACCTCTTGGACTCAACGCATTACATTCCTATGCTTCTTAGTACTGTCTTATCTGTGCCTTGTTATCTATATGTGTGTTTGCTCCATATATGTGTCATTTATCCACTATATTGTTTATTGTTCCTCTCCTTTTCCACTCTCGGTTTTTGTGTTGCACTCATTTCGTTGTTCGTTTTTATTTCCAGATTTTCATCAGATAGGTTTATGTTTCCACATGTAATCGTCCATTTGTAGTGTTCCTCGAAATTCGTCATTCTTGTTGTATTGTTTGCTTGATAAAGGCCTTTGGTCGAAACGTTGCTGTTTATCGTCACTGTTTATGTATTTTGTAAAACTGTAGTACTTTGTTTTTACGTGTTTACCTATATAGTTCTTAAATGTCTAGACCTACATGTCTATATAGTTCTCAAATGTCTAGACATGCATGT
The DNA here is from genome assembly GCA_020796225.1 of Arion vulgaris. NCBI lineage: Eukaryota > Metazoa > Mollusca > Gastropoda > Stylommatophora > Arionidae > Arion > Arion vulgaris. The sequence goes on along the minus strand of CM036758.1, from coordinate 55,315,155 downwards.
CTATAAAACTCTCAAATGTCTAGACATGCATGTCTATAAAACTCTCAAATGTCTAGACATACAAGCCTCTCTCATATACATGTCTTTAGAAATCTGATATATCCAGTAAAATTGTTGAATCTATTGTTTAAAAACACAAGTCTATATAAGTCTGATATATATCTGGACACACATGCATTCATAAAAGTGCAAGAACTAACAGGCTATGCACACAATTCCAGATAGTGGACATTATTAAAATAGATATAGTGACCATTCTGAATACAACTAACAACCAGCTGTTAGGTCATGTCATGAATGAATTAAAAATCAGCTGTTATAATGTTATGTTATGTTATGTTATGTTATGTTATGCAATCAACATCGTGGCATATTGCGCATTCCCATTCATGCTCTGTCCTCTGATGCAGCAGCCATCCCAAAGTCTATTTGCTCACCGTACCCATGAGAAGTTCATTACTATATCTTCTCTCTTTACACTGAAGACGACATTGTCTGGCATGTCCAAACTTAATGCCTAATTCTCTAACTTGTTCTGCTAATATAACGATTCATTTATTACTACTAGCATATATTTGTTAGAACACATTGATATTTCATTTATCTAACCTGACTAATTTTTATTTTTCTCTCTCTGCTTCCATGAACATCCAGAGTGCCATGGATGCAAAAGTAAGTAACTCTTAGCATTCAATTTGTATATTTCATGTTGCTTCATATTGACAGCCTATGAAAAGTATCACGTTTGTCTGATCTGTTTATAAATCAGTCATGAAGTATGGATATATGTATAATCTTTTATGTTTTGTTTTGAGATGGTCATTTAGCAAGTGTGTAACTCTCACGACTTCTGAGTTTGCGCTTTCCTCTCTTGCCTTCAATCTCATCCCTAAGTTTCTCATTCGAAGATTCTACACCTGAAGATGTGCAATATAGTTTTCCATAAAGCTTCATCATTAGCTGGTTTTTCCCATTTGTTGGAACGAACCGATAGAAACGTTCTTTCTTGAAGCCTTGCAGATACTTTATATCTGAGTGGCGGTCTGTTCTGTATTTAATAAGGCAGTGGGAAAACATTATGTGTTTTTTAATATAAGTGTTACAGAAGAGTCCTCTGTATATCATGGACAGAGAAGAGAACAAATAGATCTATCCAGAAATAACTCAAAATAAAAAAAAACTGGTTGATGCTACAAACAAGAAAGAAAAAGTTGAGATATTTTGGACATATAAAAGACATGAAGGGCTGAAGAAGACCATCATGAAAGGAGGCATACCGGCAAAGAGAAGAAGAGAACCACGAAGAAGATGGATTCAGGATGTAACTGATGGTTTGAAAATGACAGCTGCAGAAGCAGGACATCTGAACTATGAGAGAGAAAAATTCAGGAGGACTGTTGGGGTGGCAAAGTTCTGCTAAGGACAAGCTATTTAATGATGATGATGGTCTGTTTTGGAGCCTCCTCCCTTCTAAACACTCACAGAACAGTACCTGTGTACCTACACTGCTATTTTCCATTCTTCTCATGTCCCAGCCATCTCAGTGTACTACTGTTGAGTATTTCCATGATGGATAATAAGTTTGCACGTTGCAGTACTTCAGAGTTAGTTATCTTGTCATATCACCTGATGTTCATAATATTGCGGAGGCAGCAAAGGTGAAAGATGTTTAGTCTCCTCTCATCTCATCAGTATGCAGTCCATGTTTCTGAACAATATAGTAAACTAATGACAGACCTGATAGATCTGAATCTTTGTATGCAATGTTAGTTTGGTGTTGTTCTATGCTCTCTTTGATAGTTTGCAGAATGTAGTAGCCACATGACCTATTTGTGTGTTGATTACTTCATCAAGAGAGAAGTTGTTAGTGACTATAGATACAAGATAGCAACATTTTTGTAGTTAGTGTGTTAGAGGATTGCCATTCAAAGTATGGAAGTAAACATACAAAAATCTATAAAGATAGTACAATCTTTGTGCAGCTAGAAACTATTTTCATGTTGCTTGTCTTTTGCAGAACAATACTCTCATCATAACCGCCTGAACAACTCTTGATATCTAGTCAGTTCTCCCACTTCTACCATCATTTTGGTTAATGTCTCCTTATTTTCTGCTGCTACCATCATTTTGGTTATCACTTTCCTCTTCTTTCAAAAACCATGTCCTGCATTATTGTTGTCTCTAAACCCCTGTGACATTTAATGTGACGAAATAATAATTAGTTTCGGAAACTTGATATTGTTTGTGATCTAATGATCCTTGATGTTCAAAAATAATGATGGGAAAACACGCTCAGACTGAACTAATTTAAACTGTAGTTTTCTTATTTTGTCACAAAATTTGATGAATGAGATGCAAATTTTGTAGAAGCATGAATGTACTTTTTCATAAACTAACAGAATGCAAACAAGTAAATTAAGAATCTATAGCAATCAGAATGGGAGTAGCAGGGAAAAACATATATGTGCTTTTTAATATAAGTGTTATAGAAGAGTCCTCCGTATATCATGGACAGAGAAGAGAACACATAAATCTATCAAAAAAGATCTCAAAATAAAAAAAACTTGCTGATGCTACAAATAAGAATGAAAATATTGAAGTATTGGGAACATACAGAGAGACACGAAGGGTTGGAGAAGACTGTCATGGAAGGAGGCATCCCGGCAAAGAGGAGAAAAGGAAGACCACAAAGAATATGGATTCAGGATATAACTGATGGCTTCAGCATGAAGGATGCAGAGGCGGAACATCTGGCTTATGAGAGATAGAAATTCTAAAGGACTGTTAGGGTGGTAAAGTTCTGCTCAGGGCAAGCTATTTGATGATGAGCAATCAGAATGCATTACGGTAAATAAAATTTGAGCTAATTTAACAAGGAAACAAATCAAGACGCAGTCTGCAGAACATGGCTAAATGGGAAGAAAAACTGGCTGAGGCTGAAGCACTTAGTAGTTATTTTGTTAAGTGATTGTCAATGTCAATATATTCTACATTTTTCTTCTCCAGACCAGGCAGAAGAAGAAGAAATCAGATTTTATTCCATACAGAGATTCTGTACTGACTTGGCTCCTGAGAGAGAATCTGGGTAAGATAGTCTCTATCTTTCAGTCCACATAAATAATTAAAAGATTATGGTTTTTAGAGAAAATCACAGGAAAGATGTCATATGTTCTTTACTACTTAATCTGAAAATGAAACTTAAAATATATAGAAGAATTTTCCTGGGATTGTTATTATACAATGGTGAGTGCTGGAAAATGGACCACAATATCATACACAAGTTGGAGACATTCCAAAATAAATGTTTAAGAAGAATCCTGCAAATTGACTGATCAAGTATGATAGCAAATGAAGGGCTAATAAAACAAATTGTGCATCATTTGAGGCTATCATTAACTCTTAGTGGACCAAGCGCCACGCTAAGTGGCGTTGAAGTGGACCGTTGTTACATTCCGCCACGCTAAGTGGCGTTTGGTTATCAAAACGTGAAAGCGCTTGTAAAACGTGACTTTTGCCCTGGTCCACTAAGTGTTAAAAGACGAAAATGGATTGGGCTTTATATGCCAGTATGAGCATTGTCTTGGACAGCTCTCTGAGGAAAGCGAGTTAAAAAGGAAACATGGACATCTAAAGGAAACATAGAGACAAACGATGGAAAAAGAGTTGAAAGATTGTGACCAGACATGGAAAATAATTAAAAGAAAGGCAGCAGAATTGTAGCAATGGAAGTATTTTGTGGAAATCTTTTGTGTCATACAGGACACAAAGAGGATATAGATCGTTTTTTACTGAAACTGTACACAAGTAACATTTACATGTTAACAAAACAGTTCTTTGTTAACTTTATTTCCCCATGTATAGTAAGTTAGCATTTTTATTTTTAGTCTCTGGTTGAAATTTGTTTAGACCCCAAAATTGCACACAGGAAAGTTGGTTGAACTAAAATATTAAATCTAAATATGATTAAAGTTAGAACTTATTATATGTTAACTGCATTAGCAAATATCATGCTGTGTTTACCATTTACTCTCTCGCTCTCTAGCATGTGAAGTCTGTGGTGCTTAGGGCAATAACAAATGCTCTTCATTTTTCTCTGTTCTTGGTTGTTCACTGTATTGTAATTCTGCTTTGATTTATTCCTTTCAGTTCTTCCCTCTGTTCTTCTCCAGGGGTGTTTTGGGTCTTCCATGGTTTTGTTTACCCTCTGGTGTCTATCTCATTGCAGTTGTTGTTAAGGAGTTAGTCTCCATGTGTAACACATGTTCAATCCATCTACAGCATTTCCTTTGAATGACAGTATTCCCATTCTCTTGCTGACATGGTGTAAGTAGTTCTTCATTAGAAATAGTCGTTGACCAGAACACACTTAAGATATTTCACAGAGAAGTTGCATGGAAGGTGGAACATATCTTGCTCTGTCATTTGCCAGCATTATGATCTTTATAGCAAAGTTGACAGCACACAGCTTTGGTATATATTAATCTTGGTTTGAATGCTGTATTTAGCTGATTTCTAAACCGTCTGAGAGATCATTAATGCATTTCATGCCTTACTCAGTCTGCTTTTAACGTTAGATCCAGTTCATCCTTCGTAGCCGAAAACACTTCCAAGATATGTAAAAGCAGTTGTATTTGGAAGGATTTTTCTTCTAATTTTACTGGTGCTGGTGGGACCATGTTCATAGCCATTATTTCTGTTTTCTTCTTATTTATTTTTTAGTCCAACCATCTGACTGTGCTAGTTACAATGACAGGATTTTTCTTGATATTTGTATGTGTGAGATAGAAGTGGGAGATAATCAGCAAAATCCAAGTCTTCGAGGGTGGATGGGAGAGTCCTTCTGATACCTCTTGCATTATCTTTATAATAGTATAATTGTAGAGTACCAGTTATATCATATTTATAGAGCCTCAATTACAACATATTTATATTGTACTTTCAGGTGGTAACTCAAGAACTGCCATGGTGGCAGCACTGAGTCCAGCTGATATTAATTATGATGAAACTCTGAGCACACTTCGGTAAGTCATGCCTATTCACAAATTCACAATCTCCATTAACTTGCCTATCCACAAATTCACTTTCTCCACTAGCATTCACTATTTACCTAAATGTTCAAGCACAACTCAAGAAGATAATAGACTCTACTTCACAATAGCATAAAATTTGCTCTGTTATCTAACTAAGATTAAAGCTAGTCTAAATGAAGATTGATGGGGACAAATGGGCTTCTTTCTTGAAAACTTAGGACATTGAAACTAAATTAAGAAAGTAGACTTATTGAAGTCTGCATATTTAAATTACATCTAAACACATCACAGAAAACTCACCATGTGGGAAATGAAATGCTTGAGGAAGGCAGTGGAGTCACCAGGAAAGACAGACTACGAAATGAGGACATCAGAAGCAGAGTGGGCATAACTTCATGCACCGAATACATTGGAAGACAACAAATGCAGTGGTTTGCACATTTAATGAGAATGAAATACAACCAACCACCAATAACAGCATACAATAAAAAGAGACCGGGTACTAGAGCTAAGGGAAGACCAAGAAAAGATGGATAGACAATATAAAGACCACACTACATAAACACGGATACAACACAACAAGGGCGACTCATCTAGCACTAGAACGCAAATTAAAGCTCCGATCCCTACGCTTAACAGCAAGAGTGGACAGCCAACTACATCTTCCACCTGGGAATAGACATCTAAACAAAATATGAACAGCAATTCAACTATATTGAAAAAGTTTGATCAGCATTCTGTGTTATTTTCTTGTCACAGTTTTAAACAATTTAATTAAGGTTTTTCTAACAAAATGTGTTACTATCATTAGTTTTATTCTTTGATTTAGTTTTTAAAACTATTTTGCAGTTTTTCCAGTATTCATGCTGTTCCTGTCGTTCTTAAATTATTATTTTTGCTTATACAGCCTTCTGACATCTATGCAGTTCTTCCAGTTTCCCTGACATCCATGCTGTTCCATCAGTCTCCCAGACATTTATGCTGCTCCACCATTCTCCATGTCAAATCTCCCTGAAATTCATGCTGTTCTTCTAGACTCTCTTAAATCTATTTTGTTATGTCCATAGATATGCTGACCGTGCCAAGCAAATCATGTGCAAAGCTGTGGTCAATGAAGATCCTAATGCTAAACTTATCAGGGAGCTCAAGGAAGAGGTGGCTAAACTAAAGGAGATACTGACCAGTGAGGGCATTGACCTGGGAGAAGGTATGATTATGTGACCTGTTAGATCATAAACCTAAGTGAAGGTACAAGTGTGTTTCTGTGCGAGGATGTAAAACTAAAATATGTTCTTGTTAATTATGAAGTGTAAGTAGAGAACAGATTAAGCGTATGGAATTAACAAATTAACTGTAAGAATATAACAGATGAAACATGAGGAGAGGATAAAGAAAGTATAAGGAGAAAGCAAATGAGGTATAAGTAGCAAACATATGAATGAAGTGTAAGGAAAGATCAACAATTAGGTGTAAGAATATAATATAGGAGCTGTAAGAGGAGAACATGAGGTGTAAGGAGAAAATCTTTGAAGTGATGAAGGTTTAATCTTGGACATTAATTTCCTATGCAGTCAGAGTACTTTACAGGACTTGTTCAGTTTGAATTAACTTACAAGCTGAAGCATACAATAAAAAGTTTCTGAGTTCATACAACTTGTCATGTGATTAACAATGTGACATGTAACCCACAATTTGACATGTGACCTACAATTTAACATGTGACCTACAATTTGACATGTGACCTACAATTTGACATGTGACTCACAATTTGACACGTGACCCACAATTTGACATGTAAGTCACAATTTTGCAGGTCAAGAAATAATGGACCAAAAAGAAAAGCCAAGGTCACGCAAGGAATCTGTGACATTAGAGGGAGGAAACGATGCTCTGGAACGATTGAAAGAATCAGAGAAACTGATTGCTGAGCTCAACTTGTCTTGGGAGGAAAAATTGCGCAATACAGAGTCTATTAGGAAGGAAAGGTAATGATATCATATTTGTCGTCTTATAGTTATTGTTACATTTGTCCTATCTTATAGTTATAATTACTAACCTTTGAACCATAAGGTTTACAACCTTGCTAGTTATAAATACACATTTCTCTTTATAGTGGTCTCCATGACATGTGAGTAAGGTGTTTGTCTTTCGCTCCAGAAGTACTTGTTTAGTTGTCCATATGGAACAATTTTGATATTTTTTACACAGATCCCTGATCTCAGTGTAGATGAGATAAAGTTTTAGTCAGTCTGGAGATAAACGATAAAATGTAGAGCCCATATTCAAATTGAGAATGTAAAAGAACCATTGACAGTTGAAAATCGATAAAAATAGGCTGCAAAATCTCTGCCCAAGCAAAATTAATTTTAAAATCTGAGGTCGCCGATAGTAAAGTTGATAACACGCTGCACTAGTGACAACATGCCGTAGATATTTCTAGGTTCAAGGCCAGCTTCTGCAAAAATTCTCTGTGTGCACACTGGATGCAGTTGAACTGCAGAAAACCCTGATCCTTTACTTGGGGAGCTAAATTACAAGTACCTCTGAAGTCAGGTAAGACTCACCTGAATGACTAGGGACACTGATAATAAGGAAAGCAAACATTCACACAAAAACCAGTCAGAGGTGCCATTTTAGATACCATGACTACATCTGAATTCATACCCTGCGACTTAAGCAAAAAAGTAGAAAATAATAAAAATTAATTTTTCGACAAAATTTTAATCATCTTCAAAATTACATTAAAAACACTCCTAGATGTTACAGCATTTGTGCACTACCGCTGAGATCTTCTAGTGTAAGAAAGAGATTGATGCACACATGATTATTCATTGAAGTGCAATGATGATGCTTCTATCAATCAATAAATTAGTTATAAATGCCAACAACTCTTGCACCGTAGTCATTAGATCAAATGTAATCACAAACTAAATAGGTCACCAACATGGTGCAGGTCTACATTACACTTTTGAGCTCAGAGATATGCAGACTTTTTTTTTTTAAATGTGTTGCCTCATATTCTCATTATCAAAGATACAGAATCATTTTTTTCTACTTTCTGAAGGTAATGAACGTCATGTAGTGCACAAACCATTTTGACTATTTGTTTTTTCAAGATAAAGTAAACATGTGACACAGTCTCAAACTGACCTGAAAGGCCAGTCTAATTTTTATAGTTTATAGAGATTTAGACAACAGAAAATGTGTAAAACATTCACCCTACTGAACATAAGTGAGCTTGGCAACTGAGAAGTGGAGACTTTGACAGTTCTCTGTTCTGAGAACAACGAAAAAATTATGGAATAGAACTGATAAGAAAACGAAGACCAGAATACAAAAGGGTCTAAAGATGAAGGATTGTATTCATTGCGTGCATGCATGCATGTTGGATGTGTGTGTTCATATGCATGTGCATGACTGTTGTCTGCATGTGAATTGACTGCATTTCATTGCTAACTCTGACTTTGTTTCTTACAGAGAGGCTGTTCTTGCTGAGATGGGGGTGGCTTTAAAGGAAGATGGTGGAACTATTGGTGTGTTCTCTCCAAAGAAGGTCAGCAGTGCAAGATTATGGTTACTGGGCAATAATTGTTCTTCTCATTAAGAGAGTATTACTGTTTGTAGTTGTCAGAATCACTATTTTCCCAACCTCATTGACGGACATGTGTTGCAAGTTCTGGTTGTAAAGTGTGGCTATGAGATCATGATGCATTATCATTTGGGCAGGAATTTCTATGACATTTTTTTAGTGATATAAGAGAAGAGGTATTATCTACATGCAGTAAAACTATGTAGGGATGATGAAAGACGTAAAAACAAAGTACTGCAGTTTTACAAAGTACAAAAACAATATACAGCGACGTTTAGACCAAAATGCTTTTATCAAGCAAAGGATACGCCGGAAGCCATATGAAATTTCTTGCACTCTTAAAATATTTCTGATCCAACATTAAACAAGTAACTGTTGTGCTGGCTTTTCAGTCAAGTTTAGCGTTAAGAGAAAATAACATTCAGCCTTCACAAAGGGACGATTTTTGTAAGGTCCTACTACACAATAGTCCAAGTCAGTGGGAGAAGTTTGCTAGGTCACAGTTTACAAGATTAATCAAAGCTTGCAGGACTTGGGGAAAGAAGGATGAATATTTAAGCTCAATTATATGTAGTGGGAATACAGGTTGACAGCTAGGATTATCTTGAGTAGATGACAATGCTTATGCAAATAGAATGCCCTATCAATCTAGTCAACTGTACCTAAATAGTACACCCCATTTTTCACAGACATGACTCTGTTGAGTCACAAGGAACTTACAGAATAACAGAGACAGGATTATGTTTGTAGTAGACAATTATTGTATATCATTATTATATTTGCAATAGTTTGTCTTATGTCAAGATTACGTTTATAATTGGCAATTGGGCAACAAGATTATGTTGCAAAAGATAATTCTGTTTCAAGATTATATTTGTAATAGACAGACATATGTCAAGATTATATTTGTAATAGACAGCCATGTCAAGATTATGTTTGTAATGGACAGTCATATGTCTAGATTATGTTTGTAGCTATGCAAGTTGTCTGTAATGCATATTAAAACTTTGGAACTGTTCACAACTGTTTATAATTTCTGTTTTTGTCTTACAGTCACCAAATCTGGTTAACTTAAATGAGGATCCCTTGATGTCTGAATGTCTGATCTACTACATCAAGGAGGGCACAACTAGGTAAGACTAACTAACTAATGAACTGCATAAACAAATATTGACACCCTACATCAAACAGTACAAAAGTAAAGAAAACAATAACCATGTCAGTTATATTTGCTGCTTACACTTTGTATTATATCCTACCTTCTTGGACTTTTCTTTGGCATTTAACATTTATCATTTTATTGTTTAATACAATATGAGCAGTTTTTCCCCTTGCAGGATTAAAATAAAACTGTCTATACTGCCTGTGTAATACCACCTTTTAGGGTGGTGTAGAACAAGGGGGTATCAGCCTGAGAAATTTAAAGGCAGCATGGTTAGTGCAGTCACTGTTAAACTATTCAGGTTCTGATTTTTCCTTTCGCCCCAACAAAGAAAAACTCTCTGACCTTACTGGGATTTGAACCAGGGTCTTTCGAATAGGAGCCAGTGCACTAATCCATTCAGCTAGACGTTCCCCTCATTGCAGGATACCTATATCAAAACTTTAATTTTCTGAATGTTTCATCTTCTGTAGTAGTTTGTTTAACATAATAATGAACTTCTTATATTCCATTATATAGCTCTGCTTAGTTGTCTTTTACCACATGCTTGGTAGGATACAGTAGTTATAATTTTGCTTCCCAAGTAATGAAACTCAGAATCAGAACTGGAGTTTCTAAACGTTTTGACTTTTAATTTTTGACTTTCAATTTTTTGCTTTGTGGATACAAAAGAAAACAACAGCCAAATTATGCACCAAAAGCAAACAGGTAAAAAGGAAGTATGTTAGTTTTGCCAGGTACAAAAACCGGATACTGCAACATTTCAACTAAAAACGCATTTATCAAGTAAAGAATACAGAATAAATAATGGAATTTTGACTATGTTTCTTTACACTAAACATCAAAGACAAAGTCCTTAACTGCCGTAAAAAGAAAATATGTAACTAAAAACAAACAAAAAAATGGGAAAAACTATAAATGTATCACTTAAAAAACCGCATATTATATGTATATATTTATGTACACAAATCAAATATATACATAAAATATATACATTTAATATATACACATATAGAACAGGGCATAAGAAGAGACAGTACATTCCTATATTTCTTGATACTGTCTCTTTTTAGACTTTATTTGTAGCAAGCTTAAGCTTATACAGTCAGCAATATGTGAGCAGTCCTTCTTAGTCATATATCAAATGTCTGGTTGAGCACAGTGAACTTGCTCACTTGCTCCCATTAACCAAGTCATCAGACTTCATTTATATACATGAAAAAGTCTACCATCTTCACACCTCATAAATGCACAAGAAAGGTTACTCAGAGTTCTCTAATCTCCTTTCTGTACAAGTAATATCCTCTCAGACTTGAGATCTGTGTACTCTTACTATCTTCTGGTGAAAATGTAAAACTGTTCTTGTCTTATATCAGGGTTGGTTTGCAGGATGCAGAAAAACAAAATGATGTTCAGCTGAGTGGATCAAACATCTTGGAGGAGCATTGCTGGTTTGAAAATCAAAATGGTAAATTTAACAATAGATTTTTCAATTTAATTCAAATATATTTTCAAGAAGGTTTGCATTATTTTACAATGTCCTCATAACAATAAGCATAACAATATTTGAAACTCTTATCTTGGTCACATATATTTGGTTCATTATAAATTTATTTGTGTCACATACCTGGTCCATCATGTCAACTTTTATTGTGCCGTCCAGGTATTGTGACATTGGTGCCCTGTGAGGGAGCATTGTGTTATGTGAATGGCCGACAGGTGACAGAACCAGTGGTTATGAAGACAGGTGCACGTCTCATTCTGGGCAAACACCATGTGTTCAGGTTCAACCATCCTCAACAAGGTGGGTACAAATACGCAATAGACAAACAATCACCACAACCAATTATCTGTGTAAGCACTCAATAAAATATGCATCCAGTAGCAGAACAGAGAGAAGTAATAAATATAATTTAAACCTTTTCCTCTCAGGGTATCACATTGCCACACTGCAAGACACATGGGTACCCTTAGCAGGAGAGCAAGGAATAACATCCCCCTCCATCTCCAAATTTTGTACATTATGCAGCAGTAAATCTAGGTTCCTGCTGGATTTGTTGAGGTGGTAAATTGGAGCACCTAAGGACATGTCCTGAGTGCTGTGATGATAGTTTTCATATAAATGATAATTGATCTAGGATCTTATAGACTTAATCCAATCAAAATTATGTTTTTTCAATGTCATAACTATAACAAAAAATAACAATGTAGATTGGACATGCAGTCATCTAGTCACTGTAGATAAGCAGTAAGACTTGTAAAGCAAACAGCTCTGAAATTTTCAAGATCATTATATAATTATGGTCATTCATTTCAATATTGCAAAGACAGGTGGTCCGTCACATCTAAGTACAAAATGATGAAAGCTGAAATACTTTCACCACCAGAGGGACACCACAATGATGAAATTAAACATCAAGCAAAGTCAGAAAAGATATAAATGAAGAGTCCATCAGCATTAGTACTTAGATATATAGCCAAGTGAATGGAAACTGACCATATCTGAGTGGAGCAGATAGGAAAATACTTACAGACAGCAATTTACAGCATAGTTGCATTTGATGGCTGATGTGGTCAACATCAGGCCGTATTCATGTGTATAGTTTCTATTTATTAATCCAGTGTCACTGTTGTATATCAGTATGAATGTGAACTCATCAACTTCTGTGCTAGTTTAGTGTGTAATTTTATTTAGCTTCAGACTGCATATACATCAGTAATTAAAAAAAAATTGACAAGTTAGATTTATTATTCTTGTGTGCCTCTGTTACAGCCCGTGCCAGTCGAGCTATAATGAGTGAATCCATGATGGAGTCTACAGATAACCCTATCAGTAAGTCAGTGTTCATCATTCATGCCACCATGTTATTCCTTTAGTAATTCTACATCACCAGTGCCATTGTTCTCACAATTACCATAATCCCTATCTTTATTTTCATCAGCATCCCTATCATTACCAGAACAATAATCATAGCAATCACCATCATCCTTATGTTCATCATTTGTGTTCCCCTCTACAATTAAAGTTGTTAAAGGCAAAGGATTGACTGCACTGGATTTTTCCATATGGCCCTGCCCCTCTCGACAGAAATGGCATGCCACCTGGCAAGAGTGTTACACAAAGCATGAACTGTAGCTCCTGCAACAATCCTAGGGTTCTCCTGAAAACATTTTCAAATATGCCTCAGTCCAGAATCAAACCTACAACCTTTAGAATGCCAATCAAATGTCTTAACCACATTACTATAGAGATCCAGTAAGTTTGTAACTGTTACACACCACTCAACCTCATTTCTTCATAATATGCTTTCTTTACTTACTCAAGTCCTCTTTGTTCTTCCATACTTTTCTATATCCTGTGTTTATCAGTTTTAGGCATGTCTCATTGCTCTTGAAATTTTGTCACGTTAATGTACTTCCTTGTTATACATGTATGTTTCTTCTTCTTCTTCACCCATAAGGAGTCATAGGTCCGCAGCCAAGGTCTTCCAAGTCCACCTATTCAACGTCATCTTTTCCATCTAGTCCTCTTCTGCCCCTTATCTCTTTTATCTGCTGTTGTCTCGCTCTATCCCACAGTTCTTTGTTTGTGATTTTGTCATACCATCGTAGATGGAGTGTCCAGTCTACTAATGAATGTAACTTTTTGGTGTTCCTCTTAGTTGTTATCCATGCCACAGCTAATACATATATGTTTAGTCATATTAAATATCCAAAGGCTTTCCACAGTAAATACAATTTCATCTATACTTCATTTAATTAATAAAATTTGATGCAATATACTGAATTGTCACCATTACTGAATCACCAAACATTTAACAGAGCTTGCTGGTTGCTCAGAACTAACCCCATTTGATTGAATCACAAGATTAACTCAGCAAAATTGATTGGTTGTCAAGAGCAAACACACTTAATTGAATCATCAGAACTTTTATTATTATATCAACTATAAGATTAGATTTAGCCACAAGCACTTGATAAATTTATGACACTACTTGTGAATGAATGACTGTCTTGTTACAGCTGAACCAGTAGACTGGACATTTGCTCAGTTGGAGCTTCTAGAAAAACAAGGCATAGATTTGCGTAAGGAGATGGAGAGCAGGCTGATGCTGTTGGAAGAACAGTACAGGAAGGAAAAGGAGGAGGCTGACTTGCTGTTTGAACAGCAGAGACAGGTACTTTTTAAAAAAATTATTAATTTAAATGTGTCTTCTCACAAACAAACTCTCAAACACGCTTCTCTGAAACGGACACTTTTTACAAACACACTTCTCTCAAATTGACAACTTCTTGCAAACATATTTTCTCTCCTGACACTTTCTCACAAATGGATGTCTCCTGATAAACATAAGCCTTTTCTCTTACAAAAAGGTTCCTGCCATTGCTGTCAAAGAATTATATGATCCCTCAGCATGCTAACAAACAGTTTTTGTGTGTTTTTCTTTAACAGGATTATGAAAACCGTATCCAATCCCTTCAAGAACAAGTTGAGCGCCATTCCATGATATCCAGTGTAGCTACTACAGGAATATTTGAAGAAGAGGAGGAGCAGGAAGAAGAAGGTAATACTAATGTGTCCAAATTTCTGTTCATTTAAAATCACCAATTGTTAACTCTAACCATATTCTAGTTCAACAGTTTATCTGTGTAACTATTCATCTGTTCAACTTTTCATCTGTCTAGGTATTTACTTGTTTAACTGTTTTACAATTCATCTGTTCAACTTTTCATCTTTACAGTTATTTACTTATTTAACTGTTCAACTATTAAACAGTTCATTTGTTTATATGTACATTTGTTGAATAAATCATCTGTACATCAGTTGAAAATTCATCTGTTAAACTTTATCTTTTCGGTTGTCCTGATGCCAAGCAAATAACAACATAACATTTCCATTGTCTCAAACATTGATCAATTGTTTCGTTGCTGCATTTTGATAAGTATCGTCTTCAATAACTCAGTGACATTTGTGATCTTTCTCTTCTACCAAATGTCATGTTGTGTAGACAGTATTATAAAAACTGGGTTGTCCATTGATTATCTACCAATCCCATACAGAAACTAGAATTTAACTAATCTTGCACTAGGGGGCTCTCTGTGCTCTCAATGATACAGCAACTAAAATAAGTTCACTGCTCATTAACAGCCACCTGGTTGTCTTCTGATTGTGTCAACTTATACTATCATCAGGTGCCGTGCCGGCTGACATAGACGATCATGGATCTCCACAAATCTCTGGTGTTTTCTATCATCTCAGATGTTGATGCTCCTCTGTGCCAAGAAGTCAGGCTATCCAACATTTTCTCTCTCTCAGTCTTCCTCTGTCTCATCTACCCTCGGTTTTACCGGTTGTTATAATGTGTTCTAAACCTCCCTTTCTCATCACATGCTCGAAAAATAATGACTGCCTCTTTTTTATATTGACGATAAACTTTGTCTGTGTCTTGAGCTCGTTCAGCACCTCAACGTTAGTCATTTTAGTAGTCTGTAGGATTCTCATCAATCTTCTGTAAAACGTATACTATACTCTAGTCAAATGTTCAAGATATGAGTACAATCATGTACTGAGTCACTACACCTACATAGTGAGTGTCAATCATCAGAAATCTGCGCATATTATCTATCTAACCTCAGGTCTAGTCAGTATCATTCTGCTTTCTTTCCAACTAGAGAGGATGCTTACATATGGTCTAATAAAAGATGTTGTTCATAGTTACATCAGATAGTAGAATATGTCATAGTTTGACATTCTGTGTTATAATTCTGTCAGATACTATCTATCTATGTGACATTCTGTGCTATAATTCTGTCAGATACTATCTATCTATGTGACACTGAACTTTTCACAGAGATTCAGTGGACAGACCGTGAGAAAGAGTTGGCAGCATGGGCATTCAGAAAGTGGACATATCATCAATTCACTTCTCTACGGGTAAGTTTATTTCAGTACAATATTTCTAGACAGTTTACTACACTAAGTTTGTTGTTTGAAGAGAGTAAGGAGACACTTCTTTGAGAGTTAGTTCACTTACAGAGAGTAAGGAGACACTTCTTTGAGAGTTAGTTCACTTACGGAGAGTAAGGAGACACTTCTTTGAGAGTTAGTTCACTTACAGAGAGTAAGGAGACACTTCTCTGAGGTAAGTTTGTTTACAGAGAGTAAGGAGACCATTCTCTGAGGTAAGTTTGTTTACAGAGAGTAAGGAGAC
The DNA here is from genome assembly GCA_020796225.1 of Arion vulgaris. Classification (NCBI taxonomy): domain Eukaryota; kingdom Metazoa; phylum Mollusca; class Gastropoda; order Stylommatophora; family Arionidae; genus Arion; species Arion vulgaris. Next base: position 55,299,162 of record CM036758.1, on the reverse strand, counting down.
CATTCTCTGAGAGTTAGTTTGCTTACAGAGAATAGATTGATACCTTCTTCTGAAAGTAAATTTGTTTCCAGAGAGTAGACTGAGAATTAGTTTGTTTACAGAGAGTAGAGTGATACCTTCTTTGAGAGTAAGCACTTAGAGAGATTAGATTGAAATTAGTTCATTTACAGAGATTAGATTGAAATTAGTTCATTTACAGAGAATAAACTGAGTCTTAGTCTGTTTACAATGAGTAGAATAAGTAAGCAAGTGTTAGGAAAAAGCAATTAGTATGAAACAGAAATTGTCATGAAACAGCAAGTGCTCAGAGACAGCAAATGTTGTAAGATAGCAACTGTTAGCATCTATTGATCTGACCAAAATGTCATTTTTTTTACATCCAGGATGACTTGTGGGGCAACGTTGTTTTTCTGAAGGAGGCAAATGCTATAAGTGTTGAGCTCAACAAGAAAGTAAGACACTTTCTTTACTATAGCCTCCATCTGTTGCCTACATCTATACTACTATACTTCTCTATCTATATTATATTAATACTGACCACTACCAGGCTACTATGTTATATTAATAATGACCACTACTATGCTACAATATTATATTAATACTGACCACTACTACAACATAATATATTAATACTGACCACTACTAAGCTACAATATTATATTAATACCGACCACTACTAAGCTACAGTATTATATTCACCTGAGTGGTTACCGGGCCCAAATTTGGGGTGTAAAGAATAGAGCCACTGTTAACTGCCACGCATGTCGTAAGAGGCGACTAAGGAGGTTTGGCTGAAATCGGATGCACGTCCTAAACGTGTAGAAGTCTATGCGTTTAGGGCCTACAAAACCAATGTGCAACGTATACACGTTCTTGGCAAAGATCTAACATATCACAAAGAGTGATTAAAATTGATCGTAAAGAACGAACGCAAAGAAGAAGAAGAGTATTATATTAATACTGACCACTATTAGGCTACTATAATTATATTAATACTGACCATTACTAAAATGCTATATTATATTAATACTGACCACTACTAAAATGTTATATTACATTAATACTGACCACTACTAAGATTGTAACAATCTATGCCAGGTCCAGTTTCAGTTTGTCCTGCTGACAGACACATTGTATTCTCCACTGCCGCCTGAGCTTCTTCCAACTGATCAACGTGATGAGTCAAGGACATTTCCCAAAACTATTGTGGCTGTAGAGGTACAGGACACAAAAAATGGAGCTACCCACTACTGGAGCTTGGAGAAACTAAGGTTCACACACTTAATGATATCTTTGTGTTTGAATTTTACGAGTAGTTGATAATGATATCTTTGTGTTTGAATTTGATATCTTTGTGTTTGAATTTTACGAGTAGTTGATAATGATATCTTTGTGTTTGAATTTTACGAGTAGTTGATAATGATATCTTTGTGTTTGAATTTTACGAGTAGTTGATAATGATATCTTTATGTTTGAATTTGATATCTTTGTGTTTGAATTTTACGAGTAGTTGATAATGATATCTTTATGTTTGAATTTGATATCTTTATGTTGAATTTTAAGATTGATAATGATATCTTTGTGTTTGAATTTTACAGTAGTTGATAATGATATCTTTATGTTTGAATTTTACGAGTAGTTGATAATGATATCTTTGTGTTTGAATTTGATATCTTGTGTTTGAATTTACGAGTAGTTGATAATGATATCTTTGTGTTTGAATTTTACGAGTAGTTGATAATGATATCTTTGTGTTTGAATTTGATATCTTTGTGTTTGAATTTATCGAGTAGTTGATAATGATATCTTTGTGTTTGAATTTACAGTAGTTGATAATGATATCTTTATGTTTGAATTTGATATCTTTGTGTTTGAATTTTACGAGTAGTTGATAATGATATCTTTATGTTTGAATTTTACGAGTATTTGATAATGATATCTTTGTGTTTGAATTTTACAAGTAGTTGATAATGATATCTTGTGTTTGAATTTACGATAGTTGATAATGATATCTTTATGTTTGAATTTGATATCTTTGTGTTTGAATTTACAGTAGTTGATAATGATATCTTTGTGTTTGAATTTTACGAGTAGTTGATAATGATATCTTTATGTTTGAATTTACATAGTATTTGATAATGATATCTTTATGTTTGAATTTACGAGTAGTTGATAATGATATCTTTATGTTTGAATTTTACGAGTAGTTGATAATGATATCTTTGTGTTTGAATTTTATGAGTAGTTGATAATGATATCTTTATGTTTGAATTTTACGAGTAGTTGATAATGATATCTTTGTGTTTGAATTTAACTAGTAGTTGATAATGATATCTTTGTGTTTGAATTTTACGAGTAGTTGATAATGATATCTTTGTGGTTGAATTTTACGAGTAGTTGTGTTTTTTAAATTTATTTTTATGCACCCATTTCTTATCTGATTTATGTTTTGATATTAGCAACTCTCTCTTTATCTGCTGTTTATTGTACAATTAGCAACTCTCTTTTTATCTGCTGTTTATTCTACATATAGCAACTCTCTCTTTATCTGCTGTTTATTCTACATATAGCAACTCTCTCTTTATCTGCTGTTTATTGTACAATTAGCAACTCTTTCATTATCTGTTTGATTTATTGATAGGAGCATCACAATTCCACTTTGGTGAGTAACTATGTGTGCTCTAATCTCTTTCTTACACAGGAAGATCTCAGCTGCAGTGCACAAACTCTGTAGCTCCTGGAGGTCCTAGATGTAATTTTGAAGATGGTGAAGATACTTTGTAGGAATTTTAGTTTAAATCTTTTTTCTAATGAATTTTGTCCAGGCAGTGACTTTCTAGTCTGCTCTACTCGATTTTGATCTGCCAAGAGGTTTTTTTATGTGCTCAAATTGAAATAAGGACTTACGTTTTATTATCCGTCTCCGATAGAACTAGGAACTCATTCTCACCTACCTGAGATCTTCACTTTCTACACTTTCTTTATCTGTTGTTTATTGTACAATAAGAAACTCTCTTTTACTCAATTTAACTCATTTTTTAATGACATATATTTCAAATATTTTCTATCATACCATACCATATCATACTTACTTCTCTTGTCAAACCAACTTCTCATATTGATTTCTTCAGACAAAGGTTAACTCTGATGAGAGAAATTTACAATGAAGACCTGTCTCCTGACACGCCTGAAGCTAAACAGGATATATTTCACTGCCTGTCTGCCTGCGGACAGCAGAATGTGTTTAATTTTCGCACACTCATACCTTCAAGGTTAGAGACATGTTACAATTGTGTGTATCTTGAGAACCTAAATCAGTTATGTTATGTTATATTATTTGTAGTGTTTGAAGCTCGTAAAGTATGAATGGTTTTATTATATAGCTACAGCCTAGTGTTGGAACAAAGTAGGATTGGGTTAGTATTGTACAACATTGTTACTTTGGTCTAGTATTGTACAACATTGTTACATGGGACTAGTATTGTAAAACATTGTTACATGGGACTAGTATTGTACAACATTTTACAGGACTAGTATTGTACAACATTGTTACATGGGACTAGTATTGTACAACATTGTTACATGGGACTAGTATTGTAACATTACTGGACTATATTTACATTTTACATGGGACTAGTATTGTACAACATTGTTACATGGGACTAGTATTGTATAATATTGTTACATGGGACTAGTATTGTAAAACATTGTTACATGGGACTAGTATTGTATAACATTGTTACATGGGACTAGTATTGTAAAACATTGTTACATGGACTAGTATTAAACATTTACATGGGACTAGTATTGTAAAACATTGTTACATGACTAGTATAACATTGTTAATGGACTAGTATTGAACATGTTACATGACTAGTACAAACATTGTTACATGGGACTAGTATTGTACAACATTGTTAATGACTAGTATTGTACAACATTGTTACATGGGACTAGTATTGTACAAATTGCTACATGGGACTAGTATGTATAACATTGTTACATGGACTAGTATTGTAAACATTGTTACATGGTAGTATACAACATTGTTACATGGACTAGTATTTTACAACATTGTACATGGGACTAGTATTGTAAACATTGTACATGGGCTGTATTAAACATTGTTACAGGGACTAGTATTGTACAACATTGTTACGGGACTAGTATTGTAAATTGTACATGGGTCTAGTATTGTAAAACATTGTTACATGGGACTAGTATTGTATAACATTGTTACATGGGACTAGTATTGTCAAATTGTTACATGGTTAGTATTGAAAACATTGTTACATGGGTCTAGTATTGTACATTACATGGGACTAGTATTGTAAAACATTGTTACATGGGACTAGTATTGTACAACATTGTTACATGACAGATGACATTGTACATAGGTATTTGTAAAACATTGTTACATGGGACTTATTGTCATTGTTATGGGACTATATTAAACATTGTTACATGGGTCTAGTATTGTAAAACATTGTTACATGGGACTAGTATTGTATAACATTGTTACATGGGACTAGTATTGTACTATTTACATTAGTTTAAAAATTGTTCAGGGTCTAGTATTGTAAACATTGTTACATGGATAGTATTGCATTGTTACATGGGACTAGTATTGTACAACATTGTTACATGGGACTAGTATTGTAAAACATTGTTACATGGGACTAGTATTGTAAAACATTGTTACATGGGACTAGTATTGTAAAACATTGTTACATGGGTCTAGTATTGTACAACATTGTTACATGATAGTATTGTACAACATTGTTACATGGGACTAGTATGAACATTGTTACATGGACTAGTATTGTACACATTGTTACATGTTAGTATGTACATTGATGGAGTATGTACATGTAAGACTAGTATGCAACATTGTTACATGTGACTAGTATTGTACAATATTGTTACATTGCGTTAGTATTGTGCAACATTGTTACATGGGGCTAGTATTGTATAACATTGTTACATGGGACTAGTATTGTACAACATTGTTACATGGGATTATCAGTTATATGAGGACTATCATCATAGAACTCCGGACATGTCCATAGGTGCTCCGATCTCCGCCTCAGCAAATCCATCAGCGACCCAGCGGCCAGTTCGATGTTGATTCATCAATCTCTTTGCATATTTGGTATGTTGTTCTTTTCGGGCTGCACCAATATTGACACCCATCTCTTTCAATTTGGTCAGCGAGTGGGATTCACAGCCCTGAAATTCCTCTGTTCAGAAAGACTCTCTCAATGCGTTAAGAATATCATTTTGATCCATGGCAGCTCCCTATGATATTGTAGCCAAGCCAGCCAATCTATCAGCTTGTTCATTACCCCTAACTCCTGCGTGCCCAGGGACAAAAATGAAGGTGATTTCTCTGATCATTGTCTGTACCAGTACCTCCACCCAGTTGCGTCTCACCATTCCTGATGCGACTTTACGAATCATACTCATGGAGTCACTGAGTATGAAAACACGAAAGTAGTTGTGAGATGCCAACCAATTCACCGCCTCCGTAACGCCAAACCTTCATTGTCAAACTACTGGTGGCTGTGAGTAGGCCCCACTGGCCTCTCTTATTATTTTTCTCCTGAGCGTGCTGAAAAAGCCCACACACAGCGTTGTTGGCGAATGACTGAACCATCGGTGTAAATAACCACATCTGTATCATTGATGATGTCATTCAAGAGGGCCTCCACCTCCACTTAATCAGTGATAGATTATTTTGTTTGCAGTTTTTCTTAATAAATGTAATAACGGTGAAAGCAGTCTGAAATTGAGGTGGCACAGCAATCCATTCCTCTCCTGTTTCAATTCCGGAAGGATCACATATTTTCCTAAGCGTATCTTCCGCCTGACTCAGCCATGATCTGCCTTTTGAGTCTACACCCTTTCTCCTTAATGAGTTCTTCATGGAGAGTATGTTCCTTGTTTGCATTGATTCTTAGATATGATCGAACCCTCCAAGTTTCAATTCTGTTAGCAATAGTTGGGAGATCAAGAAGGAATCGCATTGACACTCCTGGTGTATCATTGGTGCATCCCAGAATGATACGCATAGCCTTGACAAGTGCAATGACATTGGTTCAGTAACAAAATACTAAAATATATATATATATAAGTAAAAGGATGACAAGTCAAATATCTGAAGATCTCCTTAGAAGCTCCCTTGCTTTGTAATGATCATTTTTGAACTAATATTGTCATATGACTATGTTCAGACAACGTCTGGAGCTGATGAGAGAGATGTATCACAATGAGGCAGAGCTGTCACCAACTTCTCCAGAACCTAACATTGACAGTTTGACTGGCGGAGATCCTTTCTACGACAGGTTTCCGTGGTTTAGACTTGTTGGAAGGTATGGGAAATTTTGCTATATATCCATGTTGTAATGTTATAGTTGTGACAATCATCTGATGTCCAGATTATCAAATCTACAGTTGAGATTTTAAAATAGGAAATGTTTATCACTTCTTCTTCTTCAATTAGATCTCATGAACAGAAGTCCAAAAAGAGAGATAACAACTGCCTCCATAAATTTAGTGATGATTCACTGTGTCAACTACATTCTGTGTAATATAACTAAGCATAAACAATAGCTATTTGATGTGTACAGGTTGCATTTCCATTCAGTTTCTGTTTGGAATATCTTTATTACACTTCAGAATGTCCATAGGTGCTCCGATCTGCTTCACAATATCTCCAACAGTATCCAGCGACTAACCGTACCAGTTTGATGTTGATTAATGAACCTACTTATACGCCTGTTGGGCTGTTCTTTTCTGGTCTTTTAATTCCAAGCTTTTGCAACCTAGCAGTTGACATTGATATGGTTTAAATTAAAATCACCTTTGTGGCTACACTCTATGAGGGCCTTCAGAATATGGTGGCAGAGCCAACCAGCCAGTCTTCTCTCTCTCATTGCCATAAACCGTCTATGTAGCTCCCCAATGAAGACAAGTGTAATTTTGCAAATTGTCAAGCTTGTAATAATTCAGTCCATTGCCTGTGCACCAATCCATTTACATTGATTGGCATCAACATTTATTAGAGCAGTGACATATTTATCTTTGGCTGTGGTAGTTATGAAGATTTCCTGTCTATTTTCTTGTACTTTCTAACATTGCCTACAATATATCAGAGGTTTGGAGAGTACCCATTCATCTTTATCATTTCAGAACAATGTTAGTGACTGCCATGTTTACTGTAAGCAAAAACTAAACTATCACACATGTTTACAATTAATTGAAGCCAAACTACTGCCAATGGATACACTGTTAGCTGAAACTAAACTACCAAACTATATTTTTCTGTTCAGAGCTTTTGTGTATTTGAGCAACCTCTTCTACCCTGTACCTCTGACTCATCGTGTGGCTATTGTCAATGATAAGGGAGATGTCAAGGGCTATCTCAGAGTCTCTGTACAGGCCATTACAGGTAAGCATAAGTGTGTTTGTGTATATATATGACATTACAAGTAATAATGAGTGTGTATATATGATATTACAAAATTAGCCTTTAAGCAAAAATCAGTCAAAGGTGCTACATTAGACACCATAATTAAAACTAAATTCATAGCAGGAGAGCAAAAATATAATATTACAAATATGCATGAATGTGTGTGTGGAGAGGACATCATATGCTCTAAAATTTGTCATCTAAATTGTCTGTTTCTACCTTTCTGTTCCAAATGGAAAAAAAGTGCTGCAACTTATCACTAACATTTATATTAGTGTTTCAGTTCAGAGTTTCTAATGGGGGACAGTGCTAAAATTATTCTAACAGAATGTCAGATTTTTATTTCAGTTTTTTTGTAGTAGAGCATAAACTGGGAGAAATGGTACACAAACTTGTTTTTGTAATTTCTCTCAAACTTATCTTTAAATTTGTTTTCAAATTTGTTTTATAACTTTTCCTCAAATTAGCTATGAAACTTATCCTCAACCTTCTTCTCAAGCTAGCTCTTAAACTTATCTTTAAACTAGCTCTGAAACTTGTCCTCAAAAATAACTCTGACAGTCTCCACTATAATATTATATCACATTAGCATAATGTTGAAATTTATGTTTCTTGGACTTATTATTTTTAATGTTCCCAGACAAAGATGATCCACAAGAGCTGACCCCAGGCATCAAGCAATCAGGCAATGCCAAGATCACTTTCCGTGATGAGGACTATTTTAATAAGGTGATACTTGAGGAAAGTGATACTGGTTAATGGGATGCTTAGGAAGAATGGATACTTAGTTATGGGAGGGGGGGATAATACATGAGAACGTTGGTACTTTAGGAGAGGTGATACATGGGGACACATACCAATAGACTTGAATGCATCAGTATTCATACCACTACTAAAAACTCAAAGCACTGGAGTGCAAACACAGATTATAGAACAGGTAGATAGCTGTTTTACATAAGCAACAATAGAGTAATTTTAATAAATTAAACAAATGTTTTTAAAAAAGGAATACCGTTTCAACCATTGGTTATTTATCAAAGTAACAAGACGGACAAATATGCAAAAACAAGTAAGATAATTCTTCTTCTTCTTCTTCTTTGCGTGTTTACACCAATTTTAATCACTCTTGTGACATGTTTGATCTTTGCCAAGAACGTGTATACGTTGCACATTGGTTTGTAGGCCCCTAAACGTATATATTTCTACAGGTTTAGACACGGCATCCGATTTCAGCCAAGTAAGATAATTAATTCTATAAAGAAAAAAAGGTTAGTAGAAGATTAGTAATAAATAAACCTGATAGGTAAGATACGTCTTCACACTTGGAAAGTCAACCAACTGTTGCTAGCCAATGATGACTATTCCACACAAACCAGAAATGTAAGCGAACCAATAACAGAATATGTCATATGATAATGTGGCACAAGATAGCGACACCAAGATGAGCAGAAGCCTAGACCAGAGATTCTCATCTGTGTCTAAGATCAATATTGTACCAGCACTTTAGGATATACGTAACAAGTGGACACTCATGAAATCATTGTCTTGTCATCAATATTATAATTATAAAAGAATATCAAAAAAGTGTAATTTTTGAAGATGGTAAAATATTTTTGTATAAATTTTGTTGTCATTTTTTTAAATGAATGTTGTTGGTAGATTAGTAAGACTGTAAAGTGTGAGGGTGTCAATGAATGAGTTATTGATTGTCATGCCACGTATCTAATCTTTCATAAAATATTTTAAGTTGATAATTATCATGTTCTGCATTCCCCATGGTGTGACTTGTAGCAGAAACATGTACAAGTTAACAATCTTCAGCCACCTCCACAAGGGGACAAACCTTTGAAGAAAATGGACTCCTCTATGGAGGAACTGCGCATCGTGGAGGGAGAAAGTGAGGGAATCGACAACTCTATGCTTGTTTCAGGTTGGTCACCATCCATGTATCCATTCCCCATCCATCCTGGATATGGAAGCTGGTTTGAACCATATCTCATAATTTTAATGTCTTTAATATTCCTGTCAAATAGGTTTCATAGTATTTTTAACCTTTTAAATAATGAACCATTTGTTAATATTCTTCTTCTCCCCGGACATGGACTGACATAGCCATCAGCTGTCATCACACTTTGTGGCTTTTTTTTAGGACAACAACAAAATCTCTCCATCATTCTCAGTTTAGTTTAGCTTTAGTTTAGTCATTTTTGTTTTAGTCATTCTTAGTCAAGGGTCATCCTTCAGTGGGAGTTCCATGACTAACCTACAATGTGCATCCCTTTCTCTTTGTTCTCCACCATGTTGTATTTGGTTTCCCCCTACTTTGTGTTCCATCTCTCTCTCTCGCAATCACCGCCCAGACCGATGTACCAGACCTCCCCATAAATTCTATTCATGTGAAAATCTGATTCATGCAGCCTTGGCATTGGTGTGTTTTACGTCATATCTTCAGCACCGCTTAGAGCTCTGATGCTTATCCTTCGGCGATGTGTTCAGTTTCAGTTAGCGTTTACTCAGTTCGCTCTTCTGTAGCCATCTAGTGTTTTTTACGGTGTGGGGTAGCTAGCCCCACTATCTTCCTCCTTAGTCACCTCTTACGACATGCATGGCAGGTAATAGTGGTTCTATTCTTTACACCCCAATTTGGGCCTGGGTAACCACTCGGACAGTGTTCCATCTGAGGTCCACTGCATAACAGTTCTCTTAATAGTCTCTGGATCATGTAAATTACATTTGTTCATGATATTATATATTCATTATTTTATGTAATATTTTAATTATTGTACCATTTTGTTGTTTGATCATCGTCATCAAATAGCATGTCTCTTGCATACTGTTGCTGTCATCACAGCTTGCCTGAAAAACTCTATGTCACTAGCAAGTACTTCCGCCTCTTCTAACATCATGTTCAAGGTTTCTTTAATGTCCTGCTGCCATCTTCATCTTTGTCTTCCCCTGCTTATACTCCTGGGAGCCATTACTGTTCTCTCTAAACCACTGTGTCGTTTAATGTAAATGAAATACTGCATTTTCCGGGACAAGATGTTGTCTATGAGTCAATGCTCCTTGATATGCAAGTCTTGGATAATGTCCCTGTTTTTTTTCTCTCCTCTGTCCAGGACATTCTAAGCATTTTTTGGTAGATTCCTATTTCAAACTCATCAAAATAATTTCATAATTATGTCACCTGTTTCCAGTTAATTGCACCCACATTATTTATTTCTCTATATCTATAAATCTTTATATATATATAATTAAATAGTATTGTGTGGAATTTTGCCTCTTAAAAAAGTTCAGGCAACTAAATGCTCATTTATAGTTTGATTATATCAAAACAATCTTATCATTTGCAAGAAGCAAAGATTGCAGTCACGTATTACTAGTTATGCCCACTTGCAACCAGACTTGGTCATGTTCTTGTTAAGAACAATTCAAACTTTTACACACCATGTTATTTATTTATTCACTTTTTTATCAAATCAATTTGTCAGCTTGTGGCTACACTCTTTTCTGATAACTTGTTACTACACTCTATTCTTCCAACTTGATGCTACAGTCTTTTCTGACTCTCTTTTCTGCCATCTTGTTGCTATACTCTTTTCTGCCATCTTGTTGCTATACTCTTTTCTGCCATCTTGTTGTAAAATTTTTCGCATCTTGTTGTTATAGTCTTTTTGCCATATTGTTGCTATAGTCTCTGCTTGTTTGAATTAAAACAGAAAAAGAGCTACTGGATATGGACAATAAAATCATCAACAAATCTGGCAAATTTGATTACTGCCCTGAAATAAAATCAGCAGACCTACCAGAGCATCTCACCATTGGTAGCCAATTTCAATTTCGAGTCACTATCCTTCAGGCCTCCAACATTTTACCAGAGTATGCAGACATTTTCTGCCAGTTCAAGTAAGTGAAATCCATTATAAATAATAATTTACATCCTCTGATGATGTGAAGCTCATTTTATGATCAAGAAATGACATGTACAACGCTGCATATAGCTGTGTGCATTTATTCTCACAAGATAAAGGAATTTCTCTTTCACCAGTAGTAAGATATATGTATGTGAGTAGTGAAATATCTATGTGTGTGGACAGTGAGAAAAATATGCTTAAGTAGTGACATATCTCTGTGTGTGTAAGTAGTGAGATATCTGTGTGTAAGGGTGAGGTATCTTTCTGTGTGGATAGTGAGATATATGTGTGTGAATAGTGAGATGTCAACATAATATTTAAATAACATCTTTTCAGTTTTCTTAATCACCATGATGAGGCATTCTCAACGGAACCACTAAAGAACTCGGGCAGAGGACACCCTCTTGGCTTTTATCATGTTCAGAATGTAAGTTGAACAGATAAAATGTTCAGTATCTGTATCATAAATTCATCATGGTGTTTGATAGAATAAAATGGAAGGTATATCTCATGTGACATATCATATTTTGTTTTGCTGTCCTGATTATTTGATCTGAATATATTTTCCTATTGATTCCATGAAAGTATAAAACTGCATCTATCACAGATCACTTTTCTTCTACATTGTTTATATTATTGGCTACACTAGATCATCAGACTCATTGTCAGGATTAATACAGTTGCTTCCAGATTTATGTGACAGTCCTGTAAAGCTTGACATCTTTCGTCCTGATTGTAGATGCTAAGGGAAATGACCTGGTTTAGTCCCACTTTCTGACAAACTCTGTCTTTCCTTTCTGCTACTTAACCCTTTAGCTGCTAAGGACGTATATATATGTTTTTCCCATTCACCTCTAAAGAAGCATTAACACATATGTTATTATCTTTGCTCTGTGTGCTAAAGACGGGTTAACACGTTATACATTGCTACTGTCACTGCTATAGACGTACATTCACATTTCCGACCTAGAAACAAAGAGTAGCTATTTTTAGCTCAGCCTTCAGAAAGTATGTAGCAGCGAAAGGGTTAATGGTGACTGCAAGGCAGCAAAGTTTTTTTAATACCAAGGTTTTCTTCTTTATGGTTAGAAAAGCTTCTAGCAACTCTTCTCTTGCAGCTACTGGTATCAGAAAAATTACCTTCATTTTCATCCCTAGACAAGATAGAGTCAGAAATAATGAACGAGATGATAGATTGGCTGGCACGGCTATGATATCAGAGGGAACTGCAATGGACCAAAATTACACTATTAGCACATTGAGAGCCTCTTTCTAAACAGAGGCATTTCAGGGTTGTGAATCCCAGTTGCTGACCATATTGAGGGTGATGTTTGTCGATGTTGGTACAGCCCAAAAAGAAAGACATACCAAATATGCAAAACAATTAATGAATCAACATCTAGCTGGTGTCTTAGGCTCCCGGACACTGCTGAATTTGGTGATGCTGGGATCAGAGCACATATGGACATGTCCGGAGTGTTGTGATGATTGTCCTAATATAACTCATAAGGCCCGCCTGCCCAGCGTGTTCGTAGCGCATTGGACTGCGGGTGACAAGCCCTCTGTGAGTACGGGTTCAATTCCGTGGGCTGGCAGAAAAAGCCACAGGTTCTCCAGATTTAAGGTGTTCGTGGTACCGAACCGAAGGGTTACGATGTCCATGGCGCCGAGCTGAAGAGCTGAAAAGTTCTGGATCAGAAAAAAACCAAAATATAACTCATAAACTTACTTAAATAGCAGCTAGCACTAAAGATCATCCCCTCCTTTCTGCTTGAACAAATTCCTCTTTATTCTCCCTTAAAATATAAAACTATTTATGCTAAAACCATCATTGATTTCTCTTGTTGCCTGAGTGGTTACCGGGCCCAAATTTGGGGTGTAAAGAATAGAACCACTATTACCTGTCATGCATGTCGTAAGAGGCGACTAAGGAGGTTTGGCTGAAATCGGATGTATGTGTCCGCTAGGGAATGCTAAACCAAAACAAATGTTTGCAGAAAACGGATGCACCAGGCCATAAGGGGCATAACATGGTGCAACAACCCCTCACAATGAGTAATGGGATAACAGATTCTGTGGTCGCCAATCTGCCTCGGAGATTTAGCCTCAGAATGTCAGACCTACCATCAAGAGGGTGGCCAAAAGTTACTGAGGGAAGAGGTTGGCACAAACGTGGAAGCAGAAATCATAGGAATTATATCCTACAGAACCGTCCCCATTATGCAGACTTGAGAAGAAAGAGGTGGCCCACTTACACCAGCGTACAAGACAAACTGTATGGCATGGCTGATAATCGAAGGCAGATGGCTGCCTTTATTAGAGAATCCGAAATCCCATTCTAGTGAGAATGCAGAAGAAGGAAGAAGAAGAAGATTTCTCTTGTTATTTTAAAAAATCTCCATCTTACAAATCACTGATTTATATTTTTCCTTTAGAATATAAAACTAGTTCTGTCTCACATTACTGATACAGAATAATTCACTCAATTTGAACATTTGCAGTCATTTCAACTTTATTTATTGATCTGTTTTTGTTATCTTTGACCTTGAAATGTTGTTGGTTGTGCAGTTTACAGTCAATGTGACAAAGTCATTTGTTGACTACATCAAGAACCAGCCTCTAGTCTTTGAGGTGCTGGGCCATTACCAACAACATCCACTGCATGAACAAGCCAAGGATTTCACTTTGTAAGTAGATTATCAGTCATGGGTTATTGATAATTTTTTGATTTTTAAAATGTTTTCTTCTTTCTCACCATTATTCATTTTTGTTCCTAAAGGAACGTAGAACTACAACTTACCACTAAGATTTACTGACATAAGACAGTTCTGACAGCCTCTCTATGACCAATCAGATCTGATACCATGCTACAGTACAACTCCAGATGTAATACTTTAAAATCTTGTTTTTAGTTAGTGAAATCTTACAATTACCCTTCTGTACAAATGTCAACTTTGATAATACTCATACACTTTGGTCTAAATTTGAATGTGTCTGTCCTACATGCCATATAGCAAGAAGGGATAAACGTATTCAAATTCTTAGCACAAACTACACAGATCATAAATAAAAGCCAATTTAATTGATAGAACAAATGCAGACAAACAAACAACATTTATAAATGGTGACCATCTGCAGTGTGTATCAGATTGCAATGTTATTATATAGGTCTATGTATGTTGAGGAGTGGGGGATGTTGGAATGGGGAGTTATCTACTGACTATTATATTCTTCTTCAAACACTCCATATCGATCACTTCTTAACCACTCTTTGTGATTTGTGTGTTATCCGAGCCTAAGAGCACTTGTACATTGTGCAAGTAATGCACCTACAAGTAGTCCAGCACATACGATTTCTGTAACGCTTTTTATTTACTAGGGTAGCCTCTCTAGGTCCCTACCTCAGTCGCCTCTTATGACATGCCATGTTGGTCAGAGTGTAACTATTCTTTGCTCCCTTTGCGAGCCCCGGCAATCCACGGATGGACTATTATATTATATTTTTAGTTTTTTTTCTTCCAAGTTTACATCTTGTAGCAGTTCTTAGGAAATACATTATATTTGTCTAGTCACGAATGACTGAATTTATTAGACATGACTTATCTAATGAATGGTGACTAAACATATGGGCATGACATGTATAATGAATGATGACTGAATCTTTAAGGCATATATTCTAGACTCAGCCTCATTTGGCAACAGTCTACAGGTATACAGGTAATCGCTGAACAGGTATACAGTTTTAATCAGTTCTAAACATTTCAATCCACAGTGTGAGACCTCCACCCAGCCGTAGCTTTCCTATCATGTCTGTATCCAAGCCTGTACCCTCATCCAAGTATGGCATCATAACGCCATCCAGGTATGCTTTGATAGATTGTCTTGTCCCCAGTATATGACTTATATAATGTGGTACCACCAATATATGATTTGTCTAATGTAGTACCACACACTTTGGATAGGACACACTTTGTGAAAACCGGAGGGAATATAACAAGAAGGGCCCCTTTCAGGAACCCGCAGGGACAGCAAAAGAAGAGGAAGCCAAGATATACATGGAGAAGGATTTGGAGGTAGAGATCAACAATATAAAGAAGAGATGGAAGGAGCTGCAGGAGATAACTAAAGATAGGAAGACTTGGCATGAGTTGGTTGAGGGCCTATGCTCCAATCCAGGTTAAAAAGGCAGAGATAGAGAGAAGATATTATGTGGTACCACTCAAATATATGACGTTTCAATGTAACTACATTTATATGTAGTAATATAATATTGTAAATATAAAGATATATAGAAATAAATGTAAATATATTATTGTTCATTTTCTTTAATCTTCAGCTCCAGTCCTGTCCACTCCCAGTGTGATCTACTAGTCTGGTTTGAGATCTGTGAACTGGCACCAAATGGAGAGTGAGTTCCTGTCTCATGATGGTCTTAGTCTCTGTTTGTTGAAAATCTAGCTAGACCATTATGTCAAATGAGCTAACTTTAGCTAAAACTTCATGTCGGATGGACTAAAACTAGCTAGAACTTTATGTAAAATGAACTAAATCTAACTAAAACTTTATCAGATGAACAAAATCTAGTTAGAACTTCATGCCATTCTCATGTAGCATGTCTTTTGTAGAACATTGCTCTCATCACAGCCCACATGAAAAACTCACATAGTCTAGTAAGTTTAACCTCCTCCAACAACATTATCAAAGTTTCTTTAATGTCCTATTGCCATGGTCATCGTTACAAAGTAAAGTTCGTACAATTGATTTTCACCTTCTTCTAAATTACATCGAGAACCTCGCCGGTTGTTAAGGAGTTTGTCACTGCCATTGAGATCTTACTTGTAAGAAAAGATCGGAACACACATGGTTACTCACCAAATTGCAATGATGATGGCCCAATCAATCAATCAATTCATCTTTAAGATAATATACAATTTCAAGCACATTTTAATAATATCTTAGCCAGTCATGTCAGTATGCATACCCTTTGATATCTGTTTGGAGAGACTGAGTATCTATGGGTCTGTCTGGAGTGCAGTGATATCAGTTCCATAACCAATTAATCAGTCACTACCGTGAACATACAAACAGCATTATCTCTAAACTGACCTTGACATTTGTTGTGATCTATTTGTATTTCAGATATGTCCCTGTTGTAGTGGATCACTCTGATGACTTGCCAACCAAAGGCATCTTCATGCTGCACCAAGGTATACAACGTCGTCTTCGTATTACCATAGTACATGAGAAAAGGACCCACTTTGCCTGGAAGGATGTTCGAGAGCTGGTTGTTGGTATGCAGGTTTTAATACTCTTTGCTTGTTATCTTTATTTGTATTGTAATAAATATCTGCACTGTTCTCCAATTTTAAACATTGCAATCATATTTGATTCATCAACTGGTATTAAGAACAGGAAATATTGTCTTAAATCTCAGTTGTAAATATTGTCTCAGATCTTGGCTGTTGTGAATTTATTAACCAGTATTGTTATTATCAATACTTATGCCTAAGAGAAGTATTTCTATGTTTAAACAACTTGTCCTTGATGATGACTTGTTTCTTGTTAAAATATATATATATCTCTCTCTATATGCCTTTAAACCCAGATTGGGGCATAGGCCCTCAACCAATTCATGCCAAGTCTTCCTATCTCTAGCTATCTCCTGCAGCTCCTCCAGCTCTTCTTTATATTGTTGATCTCTTCCTCCAAATCTCGTCTCCATGTATTTCGTTGTTAAAATATAAATGATGTGACTGATTCTTGTTTGGAATTTAGATTCATGAACTCTTTTGTTATCATTTCTCTGAACTTTATAATCAAGTTATTATTCTTTGTTGAATATTAGTTATTAAACCAATCTCAAAGCCCACCAGGCATATGCCCCAAAAATGTTCATTCTCCACCAGCAAATTTAGAATGGTATGTATGTGATGGTTCTTAGGATTATCGGCAAACACTCTCCACTGTTGACCAAGAAGGGGCGCAGTTTTCCTCAAGGGGTTAAAGAAAGAAAAGGTGCCCTGGGAAAATTCTGAAACTAACTTTACTTAGAGATATAAGAAATATTAACTCAATTTCATAGATGAGATTGAGGGAGTTGCCCAAGATATAGTGGCATGGAGAAATTGCTTAGAGACTCTTTCTAATGTATAACTGTACGAGAGGAATATAATAATGCTAAATGTTCACCTTATCCACTTGTCATCAGCAGACAGCAAAGTTGTACTAGCCAATATCACTTAGACACAGTACTAGAACATTGACTGCTGTATTCAAGCAACTTGCATCAAAAGCATCGATTGTTGGGGAGTTTAGGATGGATAAGACGATTTAGATGAGTTCAATTCACATATTGTACCAGTAGAACTCTGCTTGAGGCAGAGAAGATGTGTTTAACAAGAGACAAACCATAGTATACCTTGAAATATGTTGAGACTAGCACCTAGGGCCTGCCTGGATACTGACGCAGTTCAATATAATAGAATGAAACTGATAATTTGTCCGATGGTGAGATTTTGATTGAGAACTGAACTGTGTGTTTATGTCATCGTAATACTCATTGTTTAAATATTCAGTGCATAAAACATAGGTTCTACATTACATTGAACAACAGTCTTGTCTTGGCCTCTTCCACATTTCTTGCAATACAAACTGATGACAGTACTGTCTGTGGCTAGAAGACAGTAATTTAAAATTTAAATTGATGTAAAGATTGTCCAACATGAATTTAAGATTCTCTAATCAGTTTTAGTTGTGTATAAATATTCAAGTCCTGTAACATCAGATTTAGATGCGATCAGAATAAAGAGCAGAATAGCAAGTGCAAATCCTGAAATGAGAAGATTATCTGCAACAAGTCTTGTAGATTGCAATCAGAATGTGATTATTCAGTCTACTAGAACCAATATGACATACAGATCGTGTCATGGACAATGAACACACAGATTGAAAATCTCTGAGGCCACAGAGATGTGTTTTACAGAAAATGATAGAATCCATGGACTGCTAAAAGGACTAATGTTGAGGTGTTAATGAGATGAGACACAGAAAGCTATCATCAATATAAGAAAAGCGGTCATATTTCGGCATGTGATGAGAAGGGAGGTTTAGAACACATTGTGACAAGAAATGAGGTAGATGAGACAGAGGAAGAGAAAAATTTGATACCTGACTTCATGGCACGTGCGTCAACATCTGTTGATAAATAGAAGACAGAGATTTGAGTCCATGATGCTACTCAATCGCACAGCACTGATGATGATGATATAAATTGAACAATTCTAAGATTGTTTTAATGTTAATTCATTCTGAGATTGTATATTGTCTGTCAAGATGAAGAAATCTAGATTGTATATAAAGTTGAACAATTTGATATTTTGGTGTTTGACTGATTTGGAGGATCCTGAAGTCAGTATTGAAGACAAAGAACATGACCACTGTATCCCGCTAAATAATGTTGTACAAAGAAACATAGTATGTTGTATGCCCTTCAACAGTATCAATAGACCAGTCCTCTGAGTCAGAAACTCATGCCTGTATGGTGGGCACAGATAAAAAAGCAGGCCTTCATGCAAAATCAGTCATAAGCACATACAGCCTGACTATGTCTGATCATAGCTAGCAAACACAAATAAGAAGAAGTATAGACTCAGTTCTTCATAAAACATTGTGCTAAAATTACATAAAGCGGTTATTTCTGGTGCATACTCCTCGAGTTAGTTCTGATTTACATAACAACATTGAACATGCTCAGGCACCAAGGAAGGACACTATACTTTTTTCAGTACCTAGACTAGTTTACAAAAACAAATATTGGATGTAGCTCTGACATTAGTCAAGATTAACAAAAGTTTATGTTAGCTCTAACACTAGTCTACATTGACAAAAGTTTATATTAAGCTAACATTAGTTACATTGAAAAAGTTGATGCTAACACTATCAACATTAACAAAGTTTATGTTAACTCTAACATTAGTCAACATTAACAAAATTTTGTTAGCTCTAACACTAGTCTACATTAACAAAAAGCTGCATGCTTATAACATCTTGTGCATATCTGTTGATAAAATCTGTTGTCTTTTTTTTCTCAGGGTGTTTTTCCAGTTTGAAGCAGCCTGGGACAGTTCCCTACACAACTCTGCTATGCTGAACAGAGTGACCACTTATGGAGAGAAGGTCTTCATGACTCTGTCTGCTTACTTGGAGGTTAGATTCTTAGTTACTGGACACTTGTTGAATCTAAATGTTGGAAATGCCATCATTCAACTTATGAAGACATTTAACTTATGAAGACATTTAACTTATGAAGATATTCAACTTATGAAGACATTCAACTTATGAAGACATTTAACTTATGAAGACTTTTATCTTCTTTTCATAAAATATTCACCCTGTTATATATTAAGACATTTTTAAAGAGTTTCATGTGTTGTTTTTCATTTTACTGATTTGTTTAAAATCCAAATTTCTCCACTTTTTCTCTAATCCTGTTTTGCCTCACAACGTTGGGATAAGAAGAGATTTATAGACGAACTTTGTGTGCCTTCATAAATAGTGTTTTTCACTGCCTCTGTTATTTCTGAGGTCCACCTTTTGTGGGTAGCCTTTCTTTATATCAATATCTCGAGTAACATTGCATATTGAGAGCACTGTCTATTGATAATCTCGATGTTGCTTAACCATTAATTGTTGTTTCTTGATGAAGTTCAGCACTGATGTTCTACCCATTTGACAGTGATAACTCTTTCCCATTTTTTTCAATTTTAGCAGTTAATTCAAGTAAAATTTTTTTAAATTCGATCCAACTATATCAATAATAAACATATATATTATTATATACTAAATTGAAGAAAACTGGACAACCCAATAGAATAACAAGGTTAAAAGTCTGAAGTAAAATAGTAGAAGAAAACTAGAAAGCTTCTTAGGAGCACTCTTGGCGCAGTGGTAAAGCGCAAGGACTTCCGTGGCAGTGTGCTAAGCGTGAAGAGTTAAGATTGAATATCTTCTGATCATCTTCCTTTATAAACATCTTTGTTATTAACAAACTGTATAAGTAAATGTGAACAATGAACAAACAGTATTAAGTAAATGTGAACAATGAACAAACAGTATTAAGTAAATGTGAACAATGAACAAACAGTATTAAGTAAATGTGAACAATGAACAAATAGTATTAAGTAAATGTGAACAATGAACAAACAGTATAAGTAAATGTGAACAATGAACAAACAGTATTAAGTAAATGTGAACAATGAACAAACAGTATTAAGTAAATGTGAACAATGAACAAACAGTATTAAGTAAATGTGAACAATGAACAAACAGTATTAAGTAAATGTGAACAATGAACAAACAGTATTAAGTAAATGTGAACAATGAACAAACAGTATTAAGTAAATGTGAACAATGAACAAACAGTATTAAGTAAATCGACAATGAACAAACAGTATTAAGTAAATGTGAACAATGAACAAATAGTATAATAAATGTGAACTGAACAAACAGTATTAAGTAAATGTGAACAATGAACAAACAGTATTAAGTAAATGTGAACAATGAACAAACAGTATTAAGTAAATGGACAATGAACAAATAGTATAAGTAAATGTGAACAATGAACAAACAGTATTAAGTAAATGTGAACAATGAACAAACAGTATTAAGTAAATGTGAACAATGAACAAACAGTATTAAGTAAATGTGAACAATGAACAAACAGTATAAGTAAATGTGAACAATGAACAAACAGTATTAAGTAAATGTGAACAAGGAACAAACAGTATTAAGTAAATGTGAACAATGAACAAACAGTATTAAGTAAATGTGAACAATGAACAAATAGTATTAAGTAAATGTGAACAATGAACAAACAGTATAAGTAAATGTGAACAATGAACAAACAGTATAAGTAAATGTGAACAATGAACAAACAGTATTAAGTAAATGTGAACAAGGAACAAACAGTATTAAGTAAATGTGAACAATGAACAAACAGTATTAAGTAAATGTGAACAATGAACAAACAGTATTAAGTAAATGTGAACAATGAACAAACAGTATTAAGTAAATGTGAACAATGAACAAATAGTATTAAGTAAATGTGAACAATGAACAAACAGTATTAAGTAAATGTGAACAATGAACAAACAGTATAGAAATGAACTAACAAACAGTATTGCTAATTGAACAATGAACAAACAGTATTAAGTAAATGGAACAATGACAAACAGTATAAGTAAATGAACAATGACAAAAGTATTAAGTAAAGACAATGAAACAGTATAAAATGTGACAATGAAACAGTATTATAAATGTAACATGAACAAACAGTATTAAGTAAATGTGAACAATGAACAAACAGTATTAAGTAAATGTGAACAATGAACAAACAGTATAAGTAAATGTGAACAATGAACAAACAGATCGAAAATCTCAGAGGCCAAAGAAATGGTTTACAGAAGAATGATGGAATCCATGGACTGCTAATATGACTAAGTTGAGGTGTTGAATGAGATCAAACACAGAGAAGCTTATTATCAATATAAGAAACGCATCATTATTTTCGGCATGTGATGTGTAGGAGGTTTAGAGCACATTGTGACAATGTAAAATCGAGGTAGATGAGACAGAGGAAGACAGAGAGAACATTTGTATAGCCTGACTTCATGACGTAAGCGTCAACATCTAGTTGATAGCAAACACAACGACAAGATTTGGGGGATACATGATCACCTACGACCTGTACGGCACTTGATGATGATAAATCCTGCATTGTTTATAGTTTATTCAAAGAACAGAATATATAATATTTTCTTTGTGATTTCCAAGGTTGAGAACTGTGCTCAGCCTGCCTGCATTACTAGAGATCTTTGTATGGTTATACATTCTAGACACAAGATTTCTGACAAGTCACTTTTCATTTAATTGTACATTTAGTCAAAGATACAGCTACTAGACATCGTTTACATGTCACATGACACACAAAACATGACATGGTTTAATTGAGTGATTGATAGGAACATTATCATTGTGCTTCAGTGAATAACTATGTGTGCTCTGATGTCTTTCTTTCCCGTAAAGATATCAGATACAGTGAGGGAAAATCTTGAGCACTGGTTATAGTCCGCAATGTAATTTTGAAGATAGTAAAAAATATTTCTCTGAATTTTTATTTTATTTTACAAATTTTGATTGAGCAACAACTTTGCAGTCTACTTTTATTGATTTTCAACAGTTAAGAGTTCTTTTACATGCTCAGCTTGAACACGAACCTACATTTTATTGTTTGTCTTCAATAGGACTAGGATCTCTAGTTCCTCTACATTGAGATCAGGGATCTCTGGAAAAATTTTCCACAATTCCGCTATCGGAACAAATTGAGTACCTTTGGAGCAAGAGGCAAACAACTTACCTCTATACCACAACAAACAGCACATGCAATACATTACAAACAGTACATGCCATACATAACAACAGCATATACCATACATGACAAACAGCAAACACCATAATGCAACACCATACATGACAAACACCATACATGGCAAACACCATATACCATACATGACAAACAGCATACACCATACATGGCAAACACCATATACCATACATGACAAACAGCATCACACATACATGGCAAACACCATACATGACAAACAGCATATACCATACATGGCAAACACCATACATGACAAACAGCATATACCATACATGGCAAACACCATACATGACAAACAGCAAACACCATACATGGCAAACACCATATACATACATGACAAACAGCATACCACATGGCAACACCATACATGACAAACAGCTATATCATACTGACAAACAGCATACACCATACATGGCAAACACCATACATGACAAACAGCAAACACCATACATGACAAACAGCAAACACCATACATGACAAACACCATACATGACAAACAGCAAACACCATACATTACAAACACCATACATGACAAACAGCATATACCATACATGACAAACAGCAAACACTATGCATGACAAGCAGCAAATACCATACATGATGAACAGCATATACTATATATGACAAACAGCAACACTATACATGACAAACAGCCAACACCATACATGACAAACAGCAAACACCATACATGACAAACAGCATATATTAGAATCAGTATAATTCAGTGTCAGTGAACTGATGTCCCATACAATGTCTTTTTATTTACCCTTTCAGTTTTTTATTGTTGAATTTTAGTTGACTGCAGTGTTTAAAATATCCCTTTTTAAGTTGTTAATGTTATCCAGTAATGTCAATCTAAGTAACTGTTACTCCAAGCTACTTTATCCCAAATTACTGTTATTCCAAGTAACTGCTATTCCAAGTTACTGTTATAAAGGGTTTAAAGCCAAAGGATTGACTTCATTGCACCGGGTTTACCCCATATGGCTCGGTCCTCTCTGAAGAAAGGCACGCCACCTGTCGAGTATTGCACAAAGCATGAACTCCGTAGCTCCAGCAACAATCCTAGGGTCTCTGGAAAAACTGCACTCATGAACAGAACGGCGATGTCCAGATTCAAAACTATTACCTTCGAGTCACAAGGCAAAGGGCTTAACCACTTAGCCACAGAGACCCCCAAGTTACTGTTATACCAAGTAATACTGATACCAAGTAACAGTTACCATAAGTAACTGCTATACCAAGTAACTGTACCCTAAGTAACTTACCCAAATTAACTGTTATCTCATATAACTGATTCCCAACCGCGACGGCTCTCATGTCGACCCAGCCTCAAGTGGGTACCAGACATGCTCTGGGAAAATAAAGGCGGCCGGCGTGATGCTGACCACATCACCCATCATGAGCCGACGGTCAATGAAAATACGGCCTAACACTGTATTGCCCTATATACCACGAGGTATGAAAGGGTTCCTTTACTTTACTTACTTTATATAAGATGAGCACAAGGAGTTTTTTTACAAGAACCCCAGAGAAGCAACGGAAGTAATATGATCAACAAATAAACAGATGCAGGTATTAAGAGCTTCCGAAAAAACAAATAGACAAACACGGGACTCAACCACTTACCCTAGTCCTTACGACACCAATCGCCTAGCCTAGCAATACGAGCGTCCTTACGTAGACAACCAATGAGCCATTCTAACGAACCCTACCTGATTGTTTCTGTGTCTGGTAATAACAAGTGTCTGAGAAAGACACTTCCCCGTGAGTCATTTTTTAGAATGGCTCATTGGTTGTGTACGTAAGGACGCTCGTATTGCTAGGCTAGGCGATTGGTGTCGTAGGACTAGGGTAAGTGGTTCGAGTCCCGTGTTTGTCTATTTGTTTTTCGGAAGCTCTTAATACCTGTATCTGTTTATTTGTTGATCATTACTTTACATATAACTGTTATCCCAAGTAACTTACCATAAGTAACTGTTATCCCAAGTAATTGTTACCCTAAGTAACTGTTATCCCAAGTAACTGTTCTCCCAAGTAACATGCATGTGTCATCCTGTAATTAAAATCCTGCATTATGTGTTGTGGAATGCTGAAATCCTTCAGTGTTGCATGCTGTTGGTAATACAGGGGTTATCTCCCCTCACAATGTCCAGTCCACGTTTCAGAGCTCTCAAGAATCTGTTTGGAGTATCCAAGGACCATGACTGTGGGAAGGTGTCAGGCATTTATGAGCTGCTGCTGCGTCAGTACTCCGAGACAGGTAGCTCAGGTTTGTTTGTGTGTATGTGAGGGGAGAGAGAGATGAGGGAGGATGAGAGAGATGGTGGACCATTCAGCAGGCAGAGAATCCATGAGCCATTTTGTGTGTTCAGTTCTAGCTCATGAGGATGTACCTGTACTCAATCTGTCACATGCATACCTGTCTTTTACCTGTCAAATCTCATACAGCACACCTGTCTTTGACCTGTTACATGTCATACAGCACACCTGCCTCTATCCGTCACATGTCATACAGAACACCTGCCCCTATAGGCGTCATATCTATAAAGCAAACCCGTCTTCACTCTATGAGATGTGCCTCATCTGTTTGTTGTACCTGACTTATTTGTCTTTAGCTTTCATTATATCTTTTGTACACAGTAGCCTACACAAGATTTCATGATTATGTCAGATCCAGTCTAATATAACAACTGATAAATTTATTACTTCATTTTGTAGTACAAGATAAGACAAGAATCGTTCACATATTGTAATACAAGATAAGACAAATAACAGATGTCATGTTTAATGTGTCGCCATGGACAGGTTCAGAGAGAAGACAACGAAAAGTCCTTGATACATCCTTGACCTATGTCCGAGGGGAAGAGAACTTGAATGGCTGGCGACCTCGTGGTGACTCACTGTTGTTTGACCATCAATGGGAGTTGGAGAAATTAACTAGACTACAGCATGTAGGTTTCAGTTGCAAGTGTTTGTATGTGTTTGTATGTGGCAAGTTTGAAACTTGAGTGTTTACATATATTGATATGTGTGTTTATGTGGTATGTCTAAAAGGGTTTAAAGCTGAAGGATTGACTTCATTGCACTGGGTCTAACACTATATGGCTCCGTCACTCTCTGCAGATATGGCATGCCCTCTGCCGAGAGTATTGTACCACACTGCTTCATATTTGCATTGAGATACCGCTCTTTTAGGAATTTGCACTACTTTTTTCAGCGCAGTCCGTGATGGTAAAAAATTTCACACAATCAGCCATTGTGTTTTCATCGATGAAACAGCGTGTAAACAATTGCTTCATATGAAATGTATGTCATTCATATAATAAAACCGATTGTTCCACGTGCAACTGTAACATATTCTACAGATCTGGAATATTTTATGATTATATGTTAAGTAGAAGCTATTTTGAACAAAAATTTTTTCGATGGTCACTACCATTTTTTTGTAACCTTGAAAATTTTGCTGGGTGCTACCCATAAACATTGTATTCGTGCACGACATTATTAACTTCTCTTTACTCGTAAATTTTCATTACTAGAAACATTTTTCTCTCTTCTAAGGGCAACTTTATGTCTGCACAGTGTCAATAACCTACCAAACTTACCATTTCTCTGTGCTATGAAGCCAGTTTGCTTTCGACGTCCATAACAACCACTGCAGTTTGTGATCGTCTCGTGAATTTTTTTCGTCATTTTACTTGTGTCAACGATATCCAGTAATGCTAAATATAAATTTTTAATTTTCTTTTTATATTTCAAACATTATTTATGCCTTTCAGTTGACTTTTGTATCGAGTATCAACCGTAATATTAAATATCCCACACTAGATCTAGCTGTCCAAAGGGAACCATTCGTCAGCGTTAGACGGCAATCTGGACCGATCTTTATCGTACACTGTTCAGATTTACTTGAGAAGTCTCATATTATTGTATTGTGATTTCAGAATTAAAATAGCTAGTGAATCATATCAGTATTCTGTTAATTGTCTTTCTTAATTATAGGCAGTTCATGTTTAAAAGTTGTGCCATTTAAATTGCACTCACTTCTTAGCTGCAATGAAGCTCTGTGACAAAATATAGTCTAGTAGTAATTTCAAATGTAACTATTACAAGATCATCTACATTTTCTTTTTTATGTAATCTTCTGCTGTAACTTTTAATTTGTTAGTGGCTGAACTAAATGTGATCATTTATATTTACTCCACATATATAAATGATTTACCAAATAAGTATCCAGCATGTTTGTATGTGAGATGTGCATACATAAGTAAATATATAAAACTCACACTATCCAAAGAGTCACTCAGAAACGCACAATATATTGCAGATAAATAAAGAAATATATGAATACAAAAATTAACATCTGATGCTAGAGTAAATGATTTACCAATATGCTTTTATTATTTTCTAAAATGTTTTGGTTGTGTGGAACATATAATGAACACTAGATCAATAGTTTCAATAAATAATATTCATTATTATCTCCCCATGCAACTGACTTCAACCTTGCAATAACATTAAATATATGTATTACTTAATTTTAAAAACTGGAGATAGAGGTTGTGTGAATAATTTACTCAGAAAGTGTTAAAGCTTGACCATCATTGCAAAACTAAGGTCAGATATTTGTATAAATCCTAATTTCTATATAGTTGAAGTACAGGTAAATGATTTATCAGTGTGTTTTCATTATTGTCACAAACTGTCTTGATTGTTTTTAAAATGTATTGACTACTAGATCAACAATTTCATTGAATAATATCCTTTCTGATTTCTTCATGCATTTGACCTTAGTTTTGCAATGATGGTCAAGCTTTAACACTAGATAATATTGCAGATATAGACAATATTTCCTGTTAATGAAGGGAAGAATTCACACACAAAATTATTTGTGTATACACCAATAAACAAGTTAAACATAAATGTAATCATTGCTCTACTTCACAGGTTGAGAAGACAAGACATGTTATTCTACTCAGAGAAAAGCTAGCTGAACAAAACAAAGCTTCAGAACTAAGCAAACTTGACAAGGAAATTGTCAATAGACAAGCTAAGGTGCATGCAAAGTTTCTCATACAATTAATTTGTTTGTTTATATTTTTAAAATGTACATATCACATATTTTAGAGACAAAATTCTCATGAAACTGTCAGGTTTTGTTTTACAAAACATGTTACTGAATGAATGACACATTTTAATTTCTCTTCTTCTTTTTTCAACTGAAATGTCAAAGTTTGCTTTTAGTAGATGAATTAATTATTAAATTGATCTTAGGTTCAAAATCAGCTCATGAAAAGTACTGGACACATTCACTTCAAGTCAGATGAAAACCCTAAAGACATTGATGTGAAAGAGAAAGTTGCTCAAGCCTCAGGCAATTGGGAATTCTTTGAATTCCAGACCGATGGAGATCCAGAGAAGGAACTTGCAGCTAAATGTCTACACTACATGCTGCAGGGAAGACTACCTCTCAAACCTCCACCAATCAAGGTTGTCTTATTATTTTTCTTCTGTCTCACAAGATATATTTTTCCCTGTCTCTCTTTTTATTCTTCTTAAGCTTTGCAAACCTTTGAGGTTCATTGCTGCAGATATCACCAACTTCCATTCATCTCTGTTCTTAGCCTTCTCTCCTCAATGGTTGACTACTATTATTTTTAGATTTACTTCAATTTTATCTCTTCTTCATTTTCTTGGTCTTCCTTTTAATCTCTTACTTCATTTTTTTTGTATTTGTAAAATTAGGCTCTTTGTTCTTTAAAATTCTTTAAATATATCCTAGCCATCATATTCTGTTAACCCTCATGATATTGGTCATTAAAGGTGATTTAAACAAATTATAAATGTCTTTATTGTTTCTCATTCTTCATTTTCCACAACTTTATCCTTATTGGATCCAAAGATTCATTGTAACTCTTTTGCCCTTCCGAGCCAATATACTGGCTCACATTATTTTTTAAGATGATGCAAGGCCAGTATACTGGCTATTTCACTATACATTGCAATATAACTGCATCCGGAGGTAAATAAAATTATGGTGTGAAAGGGTTAAGACTGTTTTCAAAGGTCTGTAATAATGTTTCATCCTGTTTTGTTGTGCTCCATGTTTTGGATGCATGAAGAACAATTGGTCTTAGGACAGTTTAGTATATTGTGATCTTGGTGTTACAGGGTAGACACTTGGATTTCAGGACATGTTGTAGGCAAAAATATACCTTATTTCATGATTGTATTCTAGACTTTATTTCTCATATTATGTTGGAATGATCGAATTTTGTGCCCAAATACTTCAATGTTTCTGTTTCTTGCATATATTGGGCTTCCATGTTATTTTGTTCTCTTTTTATCATATATTCTGTCTTTTCCAGATTGATATTTTGTTTCCGCTAATATCATTAAGTATTTAAATGTTTCATTCTGTCTCACTAGATACTTGTTAGTTGATATCACTTTTTATTTACAGTTTTGTGGTGAAATGAAAATCGTGGCATATCCTAAAGGACATAGCCATCAACCACAGTAAATGAGTTCTTGATTTTCTAGGCATCACTTATACATTCAGTAGTTTACCATTGCTTTCTGAATGGTGAGGTCTATTTTACCTTTGTAAAATCCCACGGAAACGAATTTGCTTCAAACTTGCCACCGTAGGGTTTAACCAGGTACGCTTGGGTTCGTGATCAAGCTCACTACCGCTTGAGATACAGACGCTCACAGTTTTGTGATACATTAGTACAAACCCATTTCTGTTGTTTGTGTTGTTGATGCTGCTGTATTTGATTTGATGCTGTATTTGATGTTGATGATGTTGTTGTGTTTTGTAAATGGTCATTACATAGAAGAGTCATTAGAATCTGTCATAGATTATATTAATGCTCTCACAAACTCTGTGACTACTAAAAATCTATCATTGTTTGTATTGATACATTCAGCAAGCAGATTCAGGGCTCAGTTCCAGCACAGTTCTCTCAGAAGAAAGTGAGAATGGTTCAGACTCTCTTGGAACCAGTATCACAAGTTCTGTGGGCTCAGATTTGGTCAAGTAAGTTCTCCTTGTCTGTAGGTTAGTCTTCTTCTGCATTCCTAGTTTGCTTTGTTTATATTTTATATTGGCATTAACTCTTAGTGAACAAGGCAAATTTGTTTTCGAATAAAAACACCCTTTAGTGTGGCATTTGGTTCACAAGGAGTTGAGTTAACAATCAATAAGTATTTTAAGATGGATTTGGTTTCTTTTAATTCTCGAAATGTTAGTTTTAAAAATAAACTCTGAGTGTTACTTTCTAGTAGACATTAGTTTTGTTTAATTCATTACTCTGCATTTTTAAAACTCAATGCCCAAATCAATATTTCCATTTTAACTCTTTCGGTGTTTGTACAAATTAAGAATAGTTCTCTATATTATCAAATTATTTACATGGCATCTGTTTTAGAACTTGAGAGAATATACAGAAGGGCCCTTCTCAAAATCACAGGAAACATGAGCTAGGAAGCCTGAAATATGGAGAACAGATTTAACACAGAATTACGTTATACATAAAAGCTGGGAAAAGTTTCAAGAGATAGCAAAGATAGGAAGATGGCATGAGTTGGTTGAAGGTTTATCACAATCTGGGTTGTTTTTTCGTCTGTTAGCAGACAGTTCATTCTGAAATGATTTCTGAAAATCTATTCTTCCAATTTCTTACAATGGCAGCAGTGTGACATTGAATTACTCATTGGCAGCCGTGTCTTATAATTAGTATTCCCTCGCCATACAGGCAGATTTTCTCCGACTTCAGAGGTACTCATGTTATCGTCCTGAGTAAGACCAGGGACTCGAACAAATGCCGGACAGTAGGTTCGAACCCAAGCTATGAGGCGTCTCACAGCTAGCAGGCCGAGCTACTATCAACTACTCTAGGCAGTCCCCAATCTGGGTTTAAAAGGCACAAGAGAGAAAGAAAGAAATTAAATTTTGTAGAAATGAATATACTTTATGACAAGCTAATAGAATGGGAAAGAATAAATTAAGAACCAGCAATGATCAAAATGTGCTAACGTAAAGCTAGAGCTAATTTGACAATGAAAAGATTGTGGCGCCATCTGCGGTACATGACCAAATAGGATATTTGAGTGGACGTAAAGTGGAACATTTGGAAGTTACTATGTTAAATTTTAGTCAATACTTCATCATGAGATATTTCTGTCAGCTGAGCTCACCCTTTACTTGTAGTTATCGCCCGTGTGGTGCCAGTGCTTGCAAGGGAAGCAAAGAATAGCGCCACTACAACCTACAAGGCAGGCATATCATAAGAGACGACTGATATAGAAACTAGGGAAGCTACCCTAGTAAATAAAAAGCATGCAGAAATCGGATGTGCTGGCCTACTTGTAGGCGCATAACTGGCACAATGTACAATCGCTCTTAGGCTCAGATCACATACAAATCAAACAGAGTGGTTAACAAGTGGTCGATATAGAGCATTCGAAGAAGAAGAACATTTGTAGTTATTGTATGTAAGGATTCAGAAAGCACATGAAAACATGCTATAGGATGAAGATATCAATCTAAATATCAGAGCTAGTACAGTTGTCTAATTTGTGAGATAAAGTTACATGAATAACACAAGTTTTATCTGTAAAGTAAAGTTACAAATAAATATGGACATATTGTCTTTTCTCCCAGATCTGTTCCGATTCAGCCCAGCAAGTCTTGCGACAGTTTGCTTGCTTCCACTCCCTCACTTTCTGGGGAGTCTGGAGACCGTAAACTCTCACTGCCAATCAAGGCCATCAACTTGGACACACCAATGTTTGTCCCAGATATTGAGGAAATCAGACCAAGTCCTGTAGTATCCAGACGAGGTTATCTCAACTTCCTTGATGACTACTACAATGGCTGGATCAAAAAATGGGTGGTAAATATATATAGCTGTATGTTAAAGACTTAAACTGTACAGGAAGGAGAACATTCTACAAGAATATGTCATTACTTGACAACACATAATTCTCAGAATTTAGTAAACATTGTATAAAATTATTTAACTCTTTCCACGCTTTTCATGGCACACTGCGCCACAGCGGAAGTCCGTTGCATGCCATTAGCCATACACTGTGCCATAGAGTTGTTTCACTTATAAAATGTCTTTCTAGTTTTACTTCTACTACTTTTTAACCTTGTTATTCTGTTAGATTTGTCCAGTTTTCTTCAATTTAGTATATAATAAGATATATATATATATATGTTTATTTATTGATGAGTAGTTGGATTTGTTTTTACCTCCCTTGATTAACTGTTTAAAAATTGAGAAAATATTTGTTGCGTGGAAGTTGGAAAGGTTAAATATTAAATCTGGACAAGTATAAAATTACTTAAATATTAAACCCTGTTTTGTATAAAATTATTTAAATATTAAATCCTGTTTTTATCAAATTACTTAAATATTAAATCCTGATTTATATCAAATTACTTAAATATTAAATCCTGGTTTGAATAAAATTATAAATATAAAGATATATCAATTACTTAAATATTAAATCCTGGTTTGATAAATATTAAATATTAATCTGATTTATAAATTACTTAAATATTAAATCCTGTTTTGTATAAAATTAAATAATAAATCCTGGTTTGTATAAAATTGAAAATCTCAGTTTTTTTCAGTTCTTGAGAGCCAAGCTAGTATAGTAGTTAGTGTACATGTTTCCTAGATGAGTTATCTTAGTTTGATCCCTAGTTGAAGTGGAATAGTTCAGACCATAAACAGCTCTAAGGCTGTCCTAGTCTCAATTGGGTACCAAAGAAACACTGAGATGTGAAGGTGATCAAACGCCCGAGTGGTTATCGGGCCCAAATTTGTGGTGTAAAGAATAGAACCACTGTTACCTGCCATGTATGTCATAAAAGACGACTAAGGAGGTTTGACTGAAATCGAATGCATGTGTCCTAAATGTGTAGAAGTATGTGTTTAGAGGCCTACCAAACCAATGTGCAACGTATACACGCTCTTGGCAAAGATCAAACATATCACAAAGAATGTTTAAAATTGGTCGTAAAGAACAACGCGAAGAAGAAAAGAAGGTGATAAATGTTCTGTTGACTGCATCATCATTGGTCCCCAAAAAATGAATGCCTAACATGTTATTCCCCAATAGACCAGATGATCTGAAAACAGGTTTTTATTTATTTATCTTTAGCTAATGGACTCTTAATTCTACAATAAACTTGTTAAGTTTTTACATGTGGTATCAAAATCTTAGAATTGTACTTGTTTGTTTAGCTAATGAACTCTTCATTCTACAATAAACTTAACAAAACATGTAAAAACAAAGTACTGTAATTTTACAAAGTACAAAAAAAATATACAGGGACATTTCGACCAAAAGGCCTTTATCAGGCAAAGGATACAACAGAACCTTACAACAACACTTCACTCAGACCAGAAATCTAGTACGTATTTACAATATGAAACACAACATTTGTTTTTTAAAATTCTACTCTCACTAATATAAGCCCCTGTCTACCTTATATGTTAGGTTGTCCGTCGACCATATGTCTACATCTACAACAGTGAAAAGGATCCTGTTGTACGAGGCATTATCAACTTAGCCACATCCAATCTGGAATACTCAGAAGACCAACAGGCTGTACTCAAGGTAAATATATATTTTTATTAGGGACTTCTCGACTGCATACCTAGTTGTAAGGTTATGGTCATTGGATATGGTTATGGTAAGAACCACATCACTGTGGAATTGTTTGAAAACTTTACGTTACCATGGAGATTCTTGTAGATATAAATCATGAATGGTACATAGTTAATTAAATGCTATAATAAATGGCTAGCGTGCATTTGTGGCTTAACGGTAGTAAGCTTGATCACAATCCAAGAGTACCTGGTTCAAACTCCACACAGTTTTGAAACCAAATTTGTTCCAGTGGAGTTTTACAAACTGTAAAAATAGACCTCACCATTCAGAATGCACTGGCAACCATATTAGTGGTGCCCAGAAAATCAACCCCTCATTTATTGTGCTTGATGGCGAAGTCATGTAAAGGATATGTCATGAATTTCATTTTCAATATATGGTTGATAAATTAAAAAATGACACCAAACCAAATTATGTGAACAATATTTGAAATGACAATCTTAATACTTTTTGTTAAAGAATATTTATGCTATATTTGTTTACTATCTTTGACCACGGAGAGATGGATTCAGGATGTAACTGATGGGTTGAACATGTTGACTTGCAGAGGCAGGACATCTGACTTATGAGAGAAATTCCGAAGGAATGTTGGGCTGGCTCAGGACAAGCTATTTGAGGATGATGATTTTTGACTTGCAGATAGCTTAGAAAAATATTTGTTTTTGTCAATGAACATTACTAAGAGCATTTAGTAATCTGTCATTCACAAATAGTATATAGTTTACTTTCCAGCCTGCTATTCTCAATTTTGAACTGCTAATGGTTCTTTTATGTGCTCAACTTGAACATCTATATCCTCTTCGTGTCCCGATTGACACATAACACTTCCACAAGAGACTTCCACTGTTGCCGTTCTGCTGCCTTTCTACCAACTGTCTCACACCTCAGGCCACACTCCTTCAACTCTCTCTCATCCGTTCTTCTCCATGTTTCCTTTGGGCATCCAGGCCTTCTCTTCCTATCCGCTGTCCATCTGAGAGTTGTCCTAGCTGATGCCCCCACTGGCATATGACAAACATGTCCAAACCACGTCCATCTTCATCTCTTAATGATGGTCTCCAAGAATGCACAGTCTTCACCTTGAACACGGGCCCTACATTTTATTGTCTGTCTCCAATAGATCTAGGACCTCAATCTCATACATTAAATAAGATAAATCTTATTGGTGTCTTAATGCCTGGTCTTTCATATTTTCCTCACAGACACAGAATGCATTCTCAGTCATGACTAGACACAGATGTTTTCTGCTGCAAACAGTTGATGACAAAGATTTTCATGACTGGTTGTATGCCATCAACCCACTCCTGGCAGGTCAGATTAGGTAAGTTCTGCAATTCTTCCACATATCTTCTGCTGCTTATGTCTAAGAAAATATATCATATTCTCAGATTTGATTGATTCTTGTAGCTTGACAGTTACTACTGGGACAGTTGATTGTAGTAGCTTGACAGTTACAACTGGGACAGCTGATTGTTGTAGCTTGACAGTTACAACTGGGACAGCTGATTGTAGTAGCTTGACAGTTACAACGGGGAACAGCTGATTGTAGTAGCTCGACAGTTACAACTGGGACAGCTGATTGTAGTAGCTCGACAGTTACTACTGGGACAGTTGATTGTTGTAGCTTGACAGTTACTACTGGGACAGTTGATTGTTGTAGCTCAACAGTTACTACTGGGACAGTTGATTGTAGTAGCTCGACAGTTACTACTGGGACAGTTGATTGTTGTAGCTTGACAGTTACTACTGGGACAGTTGATTGTTGTAGCTTGACAGTTACTACTGGGACAGTTGATTGTTGCAGCTCGACAGTTACTACTGGGACAGCTGATTGTTGTAGCTTGACAGTTACAACTGGGACAGTTGATTGTTGTAGCTTGACAGTTACTACTGGGACAGTTGATTGTTGTAGCTTGACAGTTACAACTGGGACAGCTGATTGTTGTATCTTGACAGTTACAACTGGGACAGTTGATTGTTGTACTGACAGTTACAACTGGGACAGTTGATTGTTGTAGCTTGACAGTTACAACTGGGACAGTTGATTGTTGTAGCTTGACAGTTACTACTGGGACAGTTGATTGTTGTAGCTTGACAGTTACAACTGGGACAGTTGATTGTTGTAGCTTGACAGTTACTACTGGGACAGTTGATTGTTGTAGCTTGACAGTTACAACTGGGACAGTTAATTGTTGTAGCTTGACAGTTACAACTGGGACAGTTGATTGTTGTATCTTGACAGTTACAACTGGGACAGTTGATTGTTGTATCTTGACAGTTACAACTGGGACAGTTAATTGTTGTAGCTTGACAGTTACAACTGGGACAGTTAATTGTTGCAGCTCGACAGTTACTACTGGGACAGCTGATTGTTGTAGCTTGACAGTTACTACTGGGACAGTTAATTGTTGTAGCTTGACAGTTACTACTGGGACAGTTGATTGTTGTAGCTTGACAGTTACAACTGGGACAGTTAATTGTTGTATCTTGACAGTTACAACTGGGGCAGTTAATTGTAAATGTTTGATATGTACATATAGTAATTAATTTTTGCAACAAATATTGCTATGTACATTATTTATCATAATGACAGTTCCTGTCACAATTTTTTTTAATGCTACAATTTCTCGGTTATGATATTTATTCTAGTATTAGTCAACATTCACCACTATCATGTGTCATATCCTGTTGACCAATAATCTTTCCAACAATTCTTCACTCTCCTGTTTTTTTTCTCATTTGCTTGCTTTGAATTCAGGCAAAGTCATGATGCCTAATATGGCACCTATTAGTGATTTTTGCATGAAAGTTCGCTTTCCTTATGACCAGTGTCCCTCACCATTCAGGCAAGCCTTTCTTCTACTTCAGAGGTACCTGTAATTTAGATCCCTAAGTAAAGGATTAGGGTTTCCTATAGTCGTATCATGTGCACACCAAATTTTTTGTCCCAAGTTAAACTTGGACACCAGAATTTTAATGACAAGTTATCACTATTGCATTGCCATTTGCGACTCCACTCTCCTGTTGACAAGTAGTTTTCCTTCCATTTTCCCCACTTCTTTGTTTACCAAGAATCATCCTTCCCCTTTCCTCACTCTTCTGTTGATCAACAGTCATCTCTTCACTTCTCTCACTTTCTGTGGTCTCTGTATTAAAATGGTCACAATTTAGTTAAATTCATTACTGGAAATTCAATGTGTCATGTGTGATGTTGACCTCATCATCTATCCTGTGCTGTTGTTCAAAGAAAAACTACAGGCCTTACACCACATTCCTCAATATACCACAAGGTATGAAAATGTGTTGTTTACTTTTTTCCACCCTATCATATTCATTATTGTCAAGCTGACATTTCTTTTTGTTTCTGCAGATCAAAATTGTCTCGCAAGAAGTTACCAGTGAAAATGTAAAGATAGTTGACCAGCATTTGAGAACAACTGAAGACCTCATATGCTGAGACAACTTGATCAATGATAATCATCATGCGCCAGCTTGTCAACAACTTGTTTGTGCTTCATTGTTTGTGATATTTCTTTGGTGATATTTGTGTATATTTCTATTGTTTCTTGTTTAGTTCCATCCAGTGTTGGTTACTGAAACTTTGAAAATTATGTAGCAAGTTTTTGTTCTGGCTCTCTTGTTAACATGTGATAGATATGTTTATGGACATACAACCTAAATCTATAAAACTGACTTAGTTGCAAAAACTGTAATGAATTATTGACATAAGCTAAAAACAATTTTAGCAGTTCTAACACAATGTTCGATTAGAAACACTGAAAAGAAAAAACAAATATAAATGTTAGTGATGAGTTACAGTTCTATTTTCCATGAAGCATGTACAGAAATTAGAGAGAGATATAGAAAGTTATGCTTACACATTAATCATCGAGAATATTCCAAAACAAGGAAAAAGGAATATTTGTTATCATGGCAGGAAAGTTTGTCTCCAAAACTTGTTCATTTTAACAGACTTTCACCTTAAGCAAAACGTTCCTGGCTGAAATCTGTCAGAAGTATAAGATCTGTGCTGATCCAAATCACGAATTCCGCATTGAAGAGCTCCATTGTTTTAGTACAGATAAATGTTATATTCTGTGTTTGGTATAATGGACTCAACTCTGGAACTCATATTTTTAAATTAGATATAGTTGACTTTATAGCACTCTGATGGTTTCATCATTTTGCTCATTGTAAATTTTCAAATTTGTTTTCCATTTCACATTTTAATATTATTTAATTTCGACAAAACTGAAATTCCATTTTTCTGTGCTGAACAAACCAAATTAATTAAAATAGGTTTGTAATTTAAAATTTGAGCAATAAGCTATTGTCACTTCTGGTAATTTTTCAGTCCATCGTAGATATGAACAAACAGTATCATATTTCTATTTTTTTTTAGCTTTTGCCATTTTATTAGACAAAAATATTAGATGTATTTATGTAAATGTGTTTGGAGGAGACTTCAAGGTGAAATCTAGTTCAAGGTAAGAAGCTGACTTAATGTCTGGTACTACCATAATCAAAGAATGCTGATAAGTTAAATGTAGATGAATTTTATTTGGCATTAAACGAGATGTAGACTCCCATTCAACACAAACTTTATTTAGGTCTTAGTAAGAGCATATTGCTGTAAGTCAGTCACTGATCAACTAGCATGGGCTGGTGTCGAACATCAAAGCTATGTAACTGTTCAGTTCTTCACTTGGAGAAAGCTACTAATGAAATTCTAAACAATAACAGACATTTGTACAAGAGCAGAAATTAATGTCTAGATTGTCCTTACTCTGTGTCTCCTGGTACTACGTTGTTGTTGTTGTTGTTGGTGGCTAATGCTGATGTAGATGTTGTTTTATTTCCTCTACTGTAATAACATGCTTTATTAGAATATCCAGTGCACTCATCATCAGCCCAATAAAATGTTCACCTCTCCATTTGCATTGTTAATAATTATTGATGTCGCATAATATGACTATTGTTTTACCTTGGTATGTGTACAGTACTGTTTTACCTTGGTGTGTGTGCTGTGCTGTTTTACCTTGGTATGTATACTGTACTGTTTTACCTTGGTATGTGTACAGTACTGTTTTACCTTGGTATGTGTACAGTACTGTTTTATCTTGGTATGTGTACAGTACTGTTTTACCTTGGTATGTGTACTGTACTGTTTTACCTTGGTTTGTATGTTGTACTGTATGTGTTTACTGTTCTTGGTATGTGTACAGTACTGTTTACTTGGTATGTGTTCAGTACTGTTTACCTTGGTATGTGTACAGTACTGTTTTACCTTGGTATGTGTTAGTACTGTTTTACATTGGTATGTGTACAGTACTGTTTTACCTTGGTATGTATACTGTTTTACCTTGGTATTTTTACTGTACCGTTTTACCTTGGTATGTATACTGTTTTACCTTGGTATGTATACTGTTTTACCTTGGTATGTGTTAGTACTGTTTTACATTGGTATGTGTACTGTACTGTTTTACCTTGGTATGTGTACTGTTTTACCTTGGTGTGTGTACTGTACCGTTTTACCCTGGTATGTGTATTCTATCCTTTTATCTTACTATGTGTACCATACCATTTTAACTTGGTATTTTGTAAGGAATCCTTTTACCTTGATATGTGTTCAATATTTTATAGAGCCTCTACACTCATGGGTAGAAGAGGAGTCAGAAAGAAACAATATGTAGTGTATGATTTTACATTGTTATATTCTCCTGTTTTATGTTAAATTGTCAATATTTTTATGTAGGATGTTCATGCTGCAAAGCTTTGCTCTATATACATGCCACAGAATTAGCATGTATTATTATTGACAAGAATGACACACTTAATGCTAAATATGAGCTGTATCAGAAAATAGTCAATGGTTATAAATATAGAAGATATATATAATAAATTATATAAAAATGTATTAAATCATAGCAGACAAAATGTCACACTATGTGGCTTTGTGTGGGACGCGGTTTTACAGGAGCCCCACTACAGGGTGTTTTTTAAATCTAAGAGCTAAACAGTTGTAGCAAATTTATATTCCAGTCCAACTTTATTAATTATTAAGATTATTTACTGAGGCACAAATACAATATTAAACAAAATTGATTATCATCAATATTTATTTTTGCTGTCTTTGGTTCCAGCTGGCAAACTTTAAATACACTATAATGTATCTGAGCCATTATAACACTATCTTACTAACCTGCTCTCATCACCTGTGATTTAAATTGACTAATTCTGCTGTTTTTTGTATTCTAATGTCCTTTCTTATCATTATATTAACTTCAGTCCTTTAATCCATGCATGCTTTCTCAGTGACTTAATGAGTATGATCAGGAAGATTGAAACAGAATGGGCTAGGAGACATTGGATGGAGTCACTGGGGAGGTCTAAGCTGACAAAGATCAGTTTTATTTTTGTGTCAGAGCATGCAGATGTAAGGGGGAATGAACATGTGGATAGGCTTGCAGGTATGGCTGCTGTACAAAGCGGACGAGCAATGGACCAGGCTGATATTATAAATTCCCTAAACTAGAGAGGATGTGTACATGATCTAAGTAATAGTGGTGAATCTACAACACTAACCAGACTGCAAGAATCAGCCAATGGCTAGATTTGACATTCTGAATGCTCTGCTAGATTTTGGTCACAAAAAAACTTAAACAAAAACCAATCCGCATCAACTGCTAGATTACAAAAGCTTAAATTGAAGATTGGAATGGCGTATGATTAGGCCTATCAAACTGTACAGCTAGAGATATTGCGAATGAAATCAAAGCACCTATGGACATGTCCAGAGTGCAATGAAGATATTTAAAACTGAAACTAATCTACAAATAATTTATATGAGTAGGCTCATCAATCAAAATCGAACAGGTATGGTAAGTCGCTGGGCGCTGTTTGAAATATTGCAATGGAGATTGGAGTACCTATGGACATGTCTGAAGAGCAATGAAGATATTCTAAACTGAAACTAAATCTATCACTTCCTTTCTTCATCTTAGTCTTTCTCTCTACTGCTTTATCGAAATACCTTCACCTATAATTGTCCTTTTCTAAACTATTACGTTATTTTATTTTTCTAATCAACCAATTTTTATTAAACTTTTTTAAATTAATCAAACGTAGTCCTCCTATAATATGAACATCATTTATATCAACTTAAATTTCCTTTATTCTTGTCATCAAAGACCATATCTTGTCATTGATATCAACTTAAACTTCAATCGTCCATGTAACATTTTATCCTTTATTGTGATTGATATCAAGAATGCCAAAATTCAATAGCTGTATTTAATTAAAAGAAAAATAACTTTCAAATCTGACCCAAGCTCATGTTTTTGTCTTAAGAAAACTTTTCATTAACATTCACATTTCTGTCAGTTGTACCACAAACCAAGCATTAGTAGTTTCTTTTCCCCATTGTCCTTGTTCAAGTTGATCATATAATGTTATTGTATTATATTTCTCTGTTAATTTGTTCTCTTAATTTGTTCTCTTATGTTTAGCCAGGAGACAAGCACAGAAATTAATATGTAACAATGTGTTACTAGTTGCATATATCAAAATCATATACATACTAAATTCATGAAAGTTTCTGGTAATTCACTTCATTTGTCAGTGATATGATCAGAAAGAAGCTTATATTGACTTCATTTGTTAGTGATATGATCAGAAAGAAGCTTATATTCACTTCATTTGTTAGTGATATGATCAGAAAGAAGCTTATATTTACTTCATTTGTTAGTGATATGATCAGAAAGAAGCTTATATTTACTTCATTTGTTAGTGATAGGATCAGAAAGAAGCTTATATTCACTTTATTTGTTAGTGATATGATCAGAAAGAAGATTATATTAACTTTATTTGTCAGTGATATGATCAGAAAGAAGCCTATATGCATCTGTCAGTGATATGATCAGAAAGAAGCTTATATTCACTTCATCTGTCAGTGATATGATTAGAAAGAAGCTTATATTCACTTCATTTGTCAGTAATAGGATCAGAAAGAAGCCTATATGCATCTGTCAGTGATATGATCATAAAGGAGCTTATATTCACTTCATCTTTCAGTAATATGATCAGAAAGGAGCTTATATTCACTTCATTTGTCAGTAATATGATCAGAAATTAACTTATTTTCACTTCATCTGTCAGTGATATGATCAGAATGGAGCTTATACTCACTTCATCTGTCCCTGATATGATCAG
This sequence comes from Arion vulgaris, assembly GCA_020796225.1. NCBI lineage: Eukaryota > Metazoa > Mollusca > Gastropoda > Stylommatophora > Arionidae > Arion > Arion vulgaris. The sequence goes on along the minus strand of CM036758.1, from coordinate 55,257,431 downwards.
AAAGAAGCCTATATTCACTTCATCTGTCCATGATATGATCAGAAAGAAGCCTATATTTACTTCATTTGTCAGTGATATGATCAGAATGAAGCCTATATTCACTTCATTTGTCACTGATATGATCAGAATGAAGCCTATATTCACTTCATTTGTCATGAAATATTATTATTTTATTTTTGCTCTTGATTTATCACCACAGCTTGATGTTGTAGATAGCATGTGCTTGCTGAGTTGATACTTGATGTAGCTGTTGGTTAGTTGTTTATCAATCTCATATATATATTCTTGTTTAGTTACAGTCTCACCCAGTGGCATGCACACTGTATCATATCACACAATGTATCCTTATACTCATTGCTCAGTGTCTTCTAGCTTCTACTTTCTTATATACCTCAAAGACAGTCATTCTAACAAAACAGTTTACTGGTTCACGCCACCATATTTGTGTGTGGTTATTATCAGACAGCCATCACCTCCATTTTGTGTGAGACAATGTGACCTTGAAGGTCACAGACATGAACTGTGATTTTGGAGGAAGTGATCTTTAAGGTGAAATCTCAGACTTGTCTGGACAATCAGAACTCGTTTACCAAATAAAAATGTATAGGAATGACTATATTTTATGACTTGTGTTTTTTTATATCAGAAACCTGACATGTCAAGTCTATTTAGTAAAGAAATGTGTCAAGTCTACTTATTAAAGAAACATGTCAAGTCTACTAATTATAGAATTGTGTCAAGTCTACTTATTAACGAAACATGTCAAGTCTACTTATTAAAGAAACATGTCCAAGTTTACTTATTGAAGAAATGTGTCAAATTTAATAAAGAAACATGTCAAGTCTACTTATTGAAGAAATGTGTCAAGTTTAATAAAGAAACATGTCAAGTCTACTTATTAAAGAATTGTGTCAAGTATACTTATTGAAGAAATGTGTCAAGTTTATTTAGTAAAATAAAAAATGTCAAGTCTGCTTATTAAAGAAACATGTCAAGTCTACTTATTAAAGAAACATGTCAAGTCTGTTATTAAAGTATTGTGTCAAGTCTACCTATTGAAGAATTGTGTTGTGACGACTACCAAGATAAAATATAATGGTGCACTCAACAAAATTGGAAAGTTGTCAAAATATTGTTCAATAAGCTTCTATGAACAAGCTATCAACAATGTGATTAACAGGGAAGAAGGGGAGATATTATAAATAATCATAATTTGACAAATTATTTTTGAACAGTTTGGAGCAAGTTTTTCCTTTCTTTCTGTAGCTTGCTTCTCAAATGGACCAAACTATTCAACATATATATATTGTATGTAATCACCGGTTTGTCTTGTTGCATTACTCTGTTTAATTTTGTGTGATGTTTTATGCACTCAGTTTTCTGATTGTTTGTTGATGTTTAGTATTACCAACTGTTTATTGTGATCCTGTAATGCTTTCATTTTTGTTCAGGATTTTTTATGTGATTTGCTCTCTATTCTGAGAAATTAATGCACTATATATAAATGTATGTACAGCTTCTTATACATAACTACAACATAAGACATAAACCACATAGGAAGAACATGAGACACTACATAAGTACAACATGAGATACACTACAAAGGAACAACATGAAACACTACATAACTACAACATGAGACATAAACGACATAGGAACAACCCAAGACTATATAAGTACAACACCAAACACTACATAACTACAACATGAGACATACAACGACATAGGAACAACCCAAGACACTATATAAGTACAACACAAAACACTACATAAGTACAACATGAGACATACACTAAAGAAGTACAATGTGAGACATAAACGACATAGGAACAGCACGAAACAGTACAACATGAGGCACACACTACATAGGAACAACATGAGACATACAACATAAGTACATCTCTAACATTCACTACAGAAGTATAACATCAGTTATCAAAACTTTTAATGGTCATCTGAAATGAGGAAGGCTACATTTTCTCAACAGAATCATATACCATTGCAAAACATCATTTACACATGGGGTTTAACACTGCCAAGTAAAACTACTTATGGAATGTAACTTGAATTGTGCAAACAATAACTTACCTCTTTGTACCATCTCTTTAAAAAATAACTAGCACAGGATAATGCATGTCATTTCACAGATAGTCATTTAATTATCAGACAACCATTTAGTCTATATCTGTATCAACTGATATCAAATTTTCGATTTTCTAAGAATGGCTGTCTGTAAATCAAGAGGCTTGAGTATGAAGTGTCCTCAATATACATAAATGATATGTCTTTTAAGTGCTGTATCTGAAGGAAGCAACAACGTCGAGCATGACTATATAGATCATAGCTTCCTCCGTGGCTCTCTAGTGTGTGGCTGAACAACAAGCCACACATGTGGTTACAATCAGACTCCATGAATATGCTTCAAAAGATTTAGTCCACAAGTCTTCGTGTAGAAGGAGTGAATATCATTCGGCTGTCCCATGTCTCAAGATCCTGACTTGGTTGGACATGCTGGAGTTTGAATATGCTGACTGGCTATCAAATAATGCCCCTACTCAAACTCGCAGAAGTATGGCCAGAGTGTAGTATATACTCAGTTATGGTATATGAGCGTGTCGCAGACACTGCAATGATTGTAAAAATCATGAGTAAAGTCTGGACATGCCAGACAGTATTGTATTTGTGGTAAATAGAGGAGATATAGCAATCAATTTCTCTTGGATACAGTGAGCAAGTGGACTTTGGAATGGTTACTGCAGCGGAGGACGGAGCATGCATGGGAATTCCCAATATGCCATGATGTCGATTGGATAACATTATATTCCAAGTGTGCCCGAAAGTGGACATTGACTCACAAACGTACAATGAAACTTTGTTTGGTGACTACCGCAGTTTTGTTACAACCGGAATTACCAGATAACCGCATTTATTAGCAACCTAAGACGTACACGTCGATATACGTCATGTTAGAAGCAGACGTGATATTAGTTTATTAAGAACCAAGCGTGAAGTATGTTTATTACTTTGAAGGACGTCATAAGAATGAATGTGAGGTGTCAATGACGACTTTGCATAACCAGATAAAAATACACACTGATCATTAAGGACAGAGAATCGCCCACACACAAACACACACACACACACGAATTATGTACAGATTTACAGCAAAGATTGTCATAAGTTAGACTTCACATGGCATAATTATGTAATCTATATGTTTATTGTCCAATGAAATTGTGATGTTTATTAATAACGCCATCTATGGCGATGAAACATATTACTGTACTGGCTTTCTGAAAACATATGTGTCTAAAAATATTTGAAGATTTTTGTCGCATTTGTGAGTGTTGCCACTCCTGAGTTGTTTTTTTAAACTTCTAGTTTACTTCTGTTCTTTCTTGTGTGCTCGTTAACAATAGTAACAACCATCAAATTATTTGTGAGTACAAAAATAAAAGTCATTGTTTGGTCCTAGTATAACCTGGTTTGTACACATTTTTGAAGTGAATGTGTCGTCTGCTAAATGCCATGAACGAGATGTATTTCACAGAATTTCATTAAGATCGTCCAACAGTTTCACGTTGGCATGATGGTGCGTGTACTTGATGAAGGGAATTTGTCGGAGGTCTTGCATGTCACCAATGGCGTCAAACAGGGCTGTGTACTGGCTCCAACACTCTTCAGCATGATGTTTGCTATACTACATAACTACAACATGAGAGACACACACTACATAACTAGATCATGAGAAACACACTACATAACTACAACATGAAATGCATACTACATAACTACAGCATTAGACACATACATAACTGCAACATGAAGCATATACTACATAACTACAACATGAAACACATACTACATAACTACAACATGAAACACATACATAACTACAACATGAAACACAATGTGTTTGTTATTCTGTTATCCTCTGCTTCCTCCTCCTGTCCAAGTCTCGAGACAAACCTTCTACAATCATACTCCTCTTCATCTGCTCCTCCGACATGTGATCTCTAAACTTTGACCATCTTGATATATTCTTGACAGAACCCAGACTCTTGTCGGATACCTCATGACCCCTGCTGCTAGTGCAACCTGTGCTGGGATAATCATTCTTACTTGTTGTCTGACTGGGAGTTTTCCTACATCCTTGTACGGGACGATAGTCGGCTAAAATTTCAAGAGGACAGTTTAGATTCTGATGTTCAGTCTCAAATAACTGGTTATTGTTATTACTGTTGGCATTCTGCTCAGCAGAGGTGTGTCCACCAGAGACTGGTGTGTCCAACATGTGGCTGACACTGAGCAAGGCATCTTCAATAGCAGAATTTCTTCGAGTTCTCTGACTATGAGAAACTGTTTCCATTGTATTTCTGTACAGAAATCTTTTCTCACATTCCCTATCATTGCTGAAGTCAGCCATGTTATCCAATGACAGATCAGATTTTTCTGTCATAAACACGCGCTTCTTTGACAATTCATTTTGCACAGTCGCGTTAGTTGACATCCTGGACGGAACACATGTTTTTCCTGCATTGTCCACAACAAAAGTCTCGCATAAGTGACCGTTATCATCAGTGATGGCCATTTGTCTGTTAAACATTTTTTTATTCTGTGTTTGTTTTATTTTGTCAGGACATATTTTCTCCTCTTCCACACTAGGTAAACAATGCCTCTTATCCATGCATTCTCCATTCCCAGTTTTTGTTAAAGTTTGTTTTTGAAGAGCATTTGTTACAATTGCCAGACCTTCTCTATCACGTGATTTTGTAGCCAGCCCCGCTTGTTTCTGTCGGTGTGACTTTGATTCTATACCGCAGCTATTTACATGTACTTCGCTAACCAAGATGGTGCTTGTTTTCGGTTGACAATTGTTGATATACTCGTTTACTGATTTTTTTAGACCCCGTTCCTGTTTACCAGAGACTGGTTTCACGACAAGGTCGTCTGTCTTTGGTATTTGCTTATTCGGATATGTCATGTTTTTACCGGATGTATCATCCACTGCTTGATTAGATATCGTATCTTGTCTGTTTTGAAGAATAACCTCAGCCATTTTGTTCCTGTCCGCACACTTTTTTCTGAGCTCGGAAAACCGGTTCCTGTGGATGTAATCAGCGATGCTCAGCAGCGCTGCCACTGAGAATGTGATTGAAGAAACAATGACAGTATACCGTGACCACCCAATCTTCATTGACGTCACATCCGGTGTTTCTTCTTCCTTAAGGTCGATTTGATAGAGAACTTGAGTAACAGCCACAGACAAAGCTGTAATGAAGCAACCAGAAATCTACGTTAGTGGAAAATTAGGAACATTATTGCTAACTTAACCAAGGAAATAAATAAGTAAAACATGGAACTGCAAGTTATACAGTTTGTAAACTAATTTAAGAATTTTAAATTTTAATGTTGTATCAATCCTAACATATGCCAGCGAGAGTGGGACTAATGATATAGAAAGCAAGTTGAATGCATTTGAAAATAGATGTCTGCGAAAAATAATGAACATAAAATGGGACGAATTTAGAAGTTAGGAAATCAGATAAATGTCTGGTCAACCATTAGTAACAACTGTTATAAGAAGGAGAAAATGGAGATATGTTGGACACACTCTTGAGAAGAAATGATCAAAGAATATCAAAGCATGCATTGAAGTGGGAGACAGATGGTTCAAGAAGGAGAGAACGCCCTAGGGAACCCTGAAACCAATTTTGCTGATAGAGGCAAAAAATATCGGACTCAATTCCATGGAAGAGATTGGGCAGAACAGAGCGGTATGGAGAAATTAATTGCAGACCCTATGCAACATATAACGGTATGAGAGGAATATATATATATAACCAAGGAAATCAGACTGCTACCAAGCTCTCAAAGACTCGTTTTTTCACGTACTTACAAAAAACACCCACAAACAAGCAATTACTCTCACTTGTATGATGTATCATATCGTGTGCACATTAGTAAGGAAGAGAATAGGAATGACTAAAGTATATTCAGTGATATGAACAAGTTACTAACATCTAAACATGTGATATATGGAAACCTACAAATCTGAGGTGGTCAGAGCGGATCAGATCAGATCTGGAGAAAACCGAGGGGAGGTTGCTGTGATACTAAATAAAATGGCGTTTTAGGAAAAAGACACGTATGTATGGTATCACATAAGCATGCACACTGAATAATTAAGTCATAAAACTAACAAAAGTTCAACGTTTCGACCGTAAGTCTTTTTTCAAGGGCGCATGCATACACAAGGAAAACTAAATCATAGAACTAAGTAGGTTGGTTGACTAGAGATTGATACAAGTCCTTCCCCCTCCTATTGTCAACATTGTGCCATGGAGCGGCAGGTAAGTATATGTCTACTGGTTTTGCGTCATCTTCAAAATATTGTGAGCCTGTTTATCGACCTAGAAGGGCGAAGGTGTTAAGCTCAGACAAAGTAAAGACACAAGATGTCACTGCAGACAGGGTAGCTAATTAAATAATTATTTGTCTACATAACAGACACGTGTCTTAAGTCTCTAGCACGTCAACTTGTCTGATAAAACATTGAGTGTAAATAAAGCAACAAAATATCAACGAGTTTGTTCATTTATACCCCTGTGTGGTGCGGGCCCCGCAAGGAAGCAAAAATAGTACCACTACGACCCACAAGGCATGTCGTAAGAGGCGACTGATGTAGGACCTATGGAAGCTACCATAGTAAATAAAAAGCATAGAAAAAATCGTATGTGCTTGTCTACTTGTAGGCGCATAACTGGCACAGCGTACAATCGCTCTTAGGCTCAGATCACATACACATCACACAGAGTTGTTAACAAGTGGTCGATATGGAACGTTCGAAGAAGAAGTTCATTTATAAACATACACACACATTCATACACGAAGAAAAATCAACTCACCAACCAGGAAACAGAGGTACGAGAGACCAATTCCCATGTTTTTTGACCGACAGCTGTCATTGCAGACAGACAGACAGAACAGCTGTGAGATAAACAGCGACAGCAGTACGTTGACTGTCGAGACGCCAAACACGATCACAGCAACACCTGGATGAAATAGAAGTGTTGTAGGTACATATATCATACGATACTATCACATAACTGCACCACACAACAACGTCACATAGAAATAGAACACAACTCTATCACACAGAAGAACATAAACGTTTCTGTTAACATAAGTGCACACGTATACACGTCTATGATATAGTGAGTAATTCTTCTTCCGTGCCTGCCATAAGGTCAATATCGTCAGCAAATCGTAGATCCCAAAGATGTCGGCCACCGATGGTTATTGATGTTTGATGGTCTTGCAAGAGAGACTGCAAGACCATCAAACATCAATAACCATCTGTGGCCGACCTCTTTGTATTCTACGATTGCTGACGATATTGACCTATACAGGGACTGAAGAAGAATTACAGAACTCACCTCAAAATTAGAGACAGTGAGCAGAAAATATGGAATGAAAATTAACACCGAAAAAGTCAGATACTGGTGAATAGGAGCAACAACCATGAGCACACCAATATCTGGCTAAACGGACACAAGCTGGGGGAAGTGGAAACCTTTAAATACCTTGGGTCCTACATATGCATCGATGGTAACTCTGGTAAGGAGATCAAGTCAAGACTTGAGATGGTTTCAGCCGCTATGTCTCGGCTAAACGTGATATGGAAAGGCAAAATCAGCACTCTGGCAAAAATTAATATCTACAAATCACTGGTGCTATCAATTCTTTTATACAGTTGTAAGAGCAGGACGCTCAGTGCAGAACTGCATGTAACGAAGAATACAGGCTTTCGAATATTAGTGTTACAGACGGGTACTACGTATTGGTTACATAGAACATAAGACGTATATTTATGTAAGAGACCAATTAAACAACCTTGCAGGTCGACAAGTACCACTCTTGACAATTGTGACACGGCATAAACTTGCGTAGTTCGGGCATGTGATGAGACATAGCTCACTCTCTAAGACTAACCTACAGGGAACAGTTGAGGGTGGAAGAAAGAAAGGAGGGCAGAGAAAATCCTGGTTTGACAACATCAAGAGCTGGTCGGGCAGAGTTTCTCCACACTTGCTCGAGGAGTTGAAGACAGAGATTCATGGCGTGCTTTTTGTGCTGATGTCTCCAAAGTGACACCCCTACGACCCTAACGGGTTATGGGTTTTATTATTATTATTATATAGTGAGTACACAAGACAAGTCTATGAGACAACCCACACAAATACACTCATGCAGTGGCGTCTCGTGATCGTTTTTATGTTAAAGAGTCTGAGACAACCACAAATACACCTGCAGTGGCGTCCGATCTTAAAAAGAAGTTTGAGACAACCACAAATCACTCATGCAGTGGCGTCGTGATCGTTTTTATTGTGGGCCGACAAATTTTGAACCATGGTTTGGTTAGTTATATTTAATGTATTAAATAATAAATACACATTATTTTGGTGGGCTGGCCCTCTGGCTCTTAATGACAAGCCGCCACTGCACTCATGTCTATGAAATATGAAGTGAGCGTCTGTAGCTCAAGAGGTAGTAAGTTGGATCACAAACCCAAGCGTACATGGTTCAAACTCCACGGTGGGTAAGTTTGGAAGCAAATTCGTTTCCGTGTGATTTTTTTTACAAAAGGTACGAATAAAAATAGACTCATCGTTCATAAAGCAATGGCAAACTACTGAACGTATAAGTGGTGCCTAGAAAATCAACGACTCGCTTACTGTAGTTGCTGGCTACGTCCTGTAAAGGATATGCCACGACTTTCATTTCTATGAAATAACACATACAGAAATTAATTAGAAAGCCGTACATCGCAGGGGATGATGACAGCAGTCGCAGATGTGTGTGTTTGCACCTCTATGGTGTGTGCGAAGGTGACTTGAGTCCCAAACCTGAAACACAATCCCCTTCCACAGGTGCGGCATACGTGATCAAGGTTAGACACGTTGGTATTGTGTGTTGTCTTGTTCTATCTTTTCGCGCAGCTCGCTTTCTCTGCGTCTCAGCAGTACGACCATTCTCAGCTATGCAAATTTCTTCTTGTGTTGTTGCAGGGCCGCATTTAGCGATCTTGCGCAGTTGGTTCCTAGCACATAGTGTCCCTATAACGAAGAATTTTTAGAGATTTTTTAAAAGGGTGTATTTAAAGCGTGCTACAGAGGAGCAACCGGATATACCAATTACGTATCACCGGAAGGAAACAATGATTAAATCAACCAGAAAGTAACCAATACTAACACAGAGCGACTAGCAACATGAACGGTTCGAACAATTGTAATTGTACCTCGATCGATCACTTCAATCATGCTGAATTCAAGATTACATAGATGTACTTAATTATGAACTAACCCATAGAAAAGAAGACGCATAAACGAAGCACGTACATCATGTTCAATATAACGCATAAGAACTTTCGACAACGCTTATCACAACGAACAAAATGACAATTAAAACACAAATAAATAGCAATAATCAGATATTTATCAACAATAAGGTGTTTCATTAATTGTCCTATTTATTCTTGTACTGTAACTTATGATTGTATAACTATGTATGACAACCAGAACACTGAGCACATACTTTGCGACTGCCCCGAATATGATACACTGAGATGAAATGAGTGGAAAAAATACCGGAAAGAAAACTACACGGACCTATGTATGATCTACACAAGATGATATTTTTTTATACAAGAGACAACATTGAATATAAAGACAATATTTGAAGTGAACAAAAGGCAAGAAGGGTATATGTCTACACAACATTCAGCACATACAGATTATGATACATCCAGCACCAACCTCTAGCCTCTGTGATGTGTAGCAACTCACATACTGTCTTGTCACAGCTGACAAGTAAACCCAGATTATGTACATGTCCCGATAATTTGAAGACCACTGTCCAGTAAGGCGTACTGTATCCAATGATTAGAAGCGTGAACCCAACAACGTGAAAGATGAACGAAAGATGGAGGTAGTAACTAGGGACACTGATCATGATGGACAGCTATGACCAGGATCTGCCCTGAACAGATGTTGTCTCTGTTAATAAAGTAGTTTTAAGCGTCTAAATTCGAAGAATTGACCTCATTACACCGAGTTTTAATCAACTTGGCTCGGTCCCTCTCCGCAGAAATGGCACGCCATCTGCCGATAGCATTGCACAAAGCCCGAACTGTGTAGCTCCGGCAACAATCCTAGGGGTCTCTGAAAAAATGCACCCGTGAACAGAGCGACGCGGTCCGTATTCAAACACACGACCTTCGGGACGTAAGGCAAGGACTTAATCACTAAGCCACATAGAATCCCTAAAAATATATATCTCATACAACATTACCACCGATATCTATTGTTAATTTTATCCTTGTCTATGCTGCATCCTATATGTCGTCGTCTGATATGCGTTTATCAAATATGTCAAATCATATATATATCACAAGAAATATTGAAGATTCCCCGATTGAAGCACGAACAGAGTTTCAAATGTCACTATCTTCACAGTCGGTGCGGTATTGTTTGTCAATTATCACAATTAAAATTTGATTTGTCAAAAATATTTTATACTTGGACGTGCGTCTCACGCTTAGAGCACACACATGGAATTTACACCGTAGCTTCAATACGTAATAAAGCTACAAAAATATAAATCACAAGAAGCGTGGTTAAATTAAGAACATGAATGCACCGTGAAACTTGCAGCAGCGGTTATATCTATACTGTGAATAGCAGCGACATTATTTCCTTTCTTTCGTAAACTTGAAATATATTATCTATATCTGCAATGATGTTTCTTGTATGAACTTCGTTATCTTCTATCGTTTACACAGCGCTCCGTGTAGTTGTCTTTCCAGTGATGTTTCTCTATGACTGTGAGTTTGCCTCAGTATATTATATTCGGTAGCGATATCAAAGATTGGTTCCAGAATAACAAGATGTCAGATGCTTGGCATATTTGTATCAGCGCATCCTTTCAAAATTGTCTCACGTTCTATTATAAATCGATCTATGATCTGATTATAATGGATCATTGATTGATTTTGTGTAGCTATACTAGCGGAAAGAGACAAAATAAAATAAGGGGAGGCAAACAAGTAGAGAGAGTAAAATGAAATAAGAACAGTAAAGGATTATGTCAGTTATTTTGTCTTAGTGTCTGCCTTCTCTATCCTCTTTGTGTCCCATTTGATACATAAGGCTTCCACAAAAGATTTCCATTATTGCCTTTCTGCCGCCTTTTTATTGATTGTTTCCCACGTCAAGCCACAATCTGTCAACTCTCCTCCGTTCCCTTTCCGTTTCTGTTGGACGTGCAAGCCTTCTTTTCTAATCCGCTATTCATCTTCTCTCATTCACATACAACGAGAAAAGTGTTAACAATACCTTAGTGTTAACTTTAATTTGTGACATAATATAACTTTGTTTTCCCATGTTGTGTTGTTATTAACATGAATTTGTCTAATTATAGAATTACAGAATGCATGGGTCAAGTGAGATGAGAACAAATATTTTCGGTAATTTCCATTGGAACTAGTTGGTCTGTTACTAAAAAACACGGACTGTGAATTGATCTATGAACTTCTTTTCTCTAATCCTGCTTTGTCTCATAGCGTTATGATAAGAAGAGATTTATAGAACGGGCCTTTGTGTGTGCTTTTCATAAAGTGTTTTTCAGCACCGATTATTTCGGAGGTCCACCTTTTGCTTTGTATCCGAGTAGCATTGCTCTTTGAGGCGCACTGTCTGTTGGTAGTCTGCTTATGTGGCCAAATCATTTAATTTATTGCTTTTTGATGAAGTACAGTACTGATGTTGTACCCACTTTTTCCTGATGTCTTCATTTCTAAACAGGTCTTTCCTTGATACTCCCAATATTTTGCGTAGATACTTCATATCTGTCATGACTCATTTTCTTCTATCGTTCGATGTCAGCATCCAGGTTTGGCACTGATAGCATAATGTTGGAAAAATGCTGTTGAACAATGCTCTTTTAGTGTTCATGGTGACATGTTTGCATTTCAAAATTGATACCATTTGTCAGATGATTTTTGCTTTATTGCATCTATGTTGGATTTCATTTACTGGAGCAGTTGTTGTATCTGACTCTCAGTCGATGCTTCACAAGATCCAGAAGGGCAGGTTTCGTATGAGTGGATGTCATCTATAGAAGTTTCTAACCTCCAGCGGCTTACGTGGATATACTGTCCTGGGCATGCGGGTGTTTACGGTAATGAGAGAGTGGACAGGCTTGCATCAACAGCATCGATTGTTGGGGAGTTGAAGATGGATAAGGGGGATATTCTTCGGTCTCCTCGAGACTCTCTGTTGGATGAGGACACTAAAATCGATGTCGAATCGATCAAGCGATTTAAGCAGTTTGGAGTTACCCGTTGTTCAAGTCGAACTGGATGCCTGAGAGGCAGAGTGAGAGGTGTGTTTAATCAGCGAGCCACAGGAACCATCAGTATGCATACTCTTCGATATCTGTTGGGGAGACTGAGCACCTATGGGTCTGCCCGGAGTGCAATGACGTCAGTTTAGTAACCAATAACCAATGTTGGATTTCATTAGTTATTCTTCCATTTGCTGAAAAAATGCTTCTATGAACAAAGCTAACAATATCTCCATCTTACTAAAAGTACTGGATGACTGGTTGTTACTGTCGACTTAAAGACGACAATCATGCTAAAATTGAATGTGCTGAAAATAAACGCATGAAATAGCACAACTTAACCACTATAAATCACAGAACAACATCGTCATCAAATAGCTTGTAAGGAGCAGAACTTTGCCACCTTAACAGTCCTCTGAAATTTCTCTCTCATAGGCCAGTTGTCCCACCTCTGCAGCCATCATGCTCAAACCATCAGTTACATCCTGAATCCATCTCTGTGGTCTTCCTCTTCTCCTCTTTGCCAGGATGCCTCCTTCCACAATGGTCTCCAACCCTTCATGTCTCTTTATATGTCCAAAATACTTAAATTTTCTTATTTGTTGCATCAGCCAGTTTCTTTGATTTTTAGTTCCTTCTGAATAGATCTATTTGTTCTATTCTCTGTCCATAATATACAGAGGACTACGCTGCCTTGTTATATGTCCATGCTTCACACTCATTTGTTGCCACTGGGCAAATGCATATTCTTAGTATTCAGATCATTGTTTTCCTATCAGTTCCATTCCAGACTGTTTTTAGTTGTTTAATTTTTTTTGAAAGGCCATGTTTGTTCTTTTAATTTCCTTCATCCCAGCACAACACACTTATATTAATAGGCTCATATCACAAAGTGTGCTTAAACATTGATTATTCTAGAATGAACACTGAAAAACAACTAACAACATATATAATCTGATATAGATAACTTTATTTTGTTTTTTTACTCACTGTCAAAGCTAAAAAGTTCATCAACAATAACCAACATTTCAAACTCTCTGTTATCAATGTCAAACATGGTCTCTAACTAAATCCCAAGAGAGAAAGATCACAACGTGTGAAATGATCTGTTTAAGAAAAGCTGTCAATTCTACAAGATGGGATAGATTGAGAAATGAAAACATTTGAAATGTTGTTGAAATCACATCATGCACCCAACATATTAGATAACAAATAAAATTGTTCGGTCACATAATGAGAATTAAACATCTACTACCATCTTGCACCTATAACAATCGGCAGCCCGGACACAGTGCCAGAGGAAGACCAAGACCCTGATGTATAGATAATATCACAGATATTCTGCAACATCAAAGACTAACAACTACAGATGCAACATACTTGGCACGGGATAGAAAACAAAAACACATGACGTGTGTTCATTGCACATGTGGATAAGACAAGACAAAACAAACATGTCAAATTTCTTATTTTTGATTGGCAAAACACGTAATCACAAAGTACTTTAGTTTTACAAATTACAAAAACAATGACAAAATACAGCAATACAATATTTGTCATTGTTTTTGTAATTTGTAAAACTACAGTACTTTGTGATTACGTGTTTTGCCAATCAAATAGTTTTACTGCAGCCTCATCTATTTTGTTTTTGATTGTCACCTTTCAAAACCATTGTCATGTCTGGAAGTTTCAGTTAGCAAGTCTCTAATCAGTCATAATTATAAGACTGAAGCCATACAAATAAAACAAATGACTGACAAAAACAAAATAGTATAATGATTATGAGAATCTATGACAACTACAACAAGGGGATGAAACCCAGCAATAAGTCTGAAATGTGTCAGTCACAACAGGTCATTGTAAAATTGGAACATGGTCGTCATTATCGTCAGGTGGTGTGTATGCTTGTGTTTGCTATCACAGATCTGCACAAATCTCTGCCCCCAGTGTTGACAATCAATTAGCTGTTGACATACTTCCATGTCATGATCTGTTCAGATCTGCTTCTTCAAGTAAGTCTTGATGTGAAACTGAATGGATGTGTACATCTCACTGACTGTCTTGTTCTGACCAAAGTAGTCAACAAATTGCCCTTCTGGGTTGACCAAATAAGAAATGATGGAGTGGTCAACCTGGTAGAGTCAAAAAAGATCAGCACTTTCACAATAATCATTTCAGTACATCTCACATTTTGACATGTTTTGTTATTTTTGGTCTACTTTATATAGCATTGATAACACTTCAATTGTTTTAAATAATAACATTTTTGACAATAATTAATTAATCATTAAATTTAGTTTAGGAAAAAATTATGAAGAAGAAATGCCTAAACTTGTTAAATAAAATAAATAAATGTTGTTGTTCGTTTACTTGCATTTGTTCTTATCAACAAAGTTAACAAAACTTTGCAAGCTGTGTGGTTTGCGATGAGAATGCATTTCACCTCCTATTGACACACCCCTACAGTGGTGCATTTCAATATGATAACAAGTAGCATGACAACGGAAGTACTGGCAGTGACTAAGGCACTACTACGACATGAGTTACAAAACTGCACTCATGCGTGCATTCTGAGTGATTCATAGAGTATGATCTGAAAGGTGGAGGCTGGTTCGGTGCACAGGCAGTGGGCTGAATCACTATAAGCATCAGCAATTCGCATTCATCTTCATTCTGGAGCACATGGATGTTGATGGCAATGAGGGAGTAGACAGGCTGGCTGGCTCTTTGCCACAATATCAGGGGGTCAAACAATGAATGGAGCTGACATTCTGAACGTTCTCAAGGAGTGTGACCGCAAAGAGGTTTTAATTTAAACCAATCCACATCAACTGCTAGATTCCAAGAGCTTGGATTGAAGATTGGAGTGGTCAGAAAAGAACAGAACAACAGGTTTTTTGAGTAGGCTCATCAATCAACATTGAACTGGTATGGTTAGTCACTGGACAATGTTGGAGATTTTGTGAAGGAGATCAGAGCCCCATGAACATGTCCTGAGTGCATTGAAGATATTCAAAACTGAAAGTGAAACAAACTAGACAAAAAACACATTGTTTCATTGATGTCAACAAGTGCAGATGGGGGAACATTATACTTACAATATAGTCACTGTCAACATCCTTGGGGCCAGGACTGAAGTAGACCCTGAAGGCATGTGTTACCTGCTGAATTTCATCCGCTCCTCCAGTAAACCCCAGCAATCGGGGAGAAAACTCTGTACAAGTGAGAACATAGTTAAACATATCAATAATATGGCCTTTATTGCCATATCTCACAGATAAACTTGTATGTCAGTTTAACACCACATCAGCTTTGTTTCAGACATGTTTGTTGACAACCCCAGAGACATTTGAACTGTCCCTCTTTACTCAGATGGAGGGAGGGTGTGTGTGTTTCTACAACTTTTTATTTCATACCCAGGAAACACCAACACTCTTGGAGGCCTGTGTTGTTGTAAAGACTTTGACTCAGATATGGTATATGGGTGGTTACTACAGTATTCCCCCACACTGAACTGTATTTCTGGTAAAGTGTTTCAGATTAGATTAGGGATCTCATTGACAAATCTTCTTGAGGAGCTGAAGAGTGCTCAACTGTGGTGGCATTTCTGATGACAGGGACAGAGCCATATGTGGAAACCTGGTGCAATGAAGTCAATTCTTCGCCTTTAGATCCTTTTTTTAGATTAGTTTATCCGCAACAGTTGTTCAGGTCAGACATTGCTTGTATCAACAGATTAATTTTTTTTTTTAGCATGACTGAATCTAGCATACATCTTTGTCAGATTCCCATAGCTCTCCTAAGGAACTGAACTGTTTTATCTGGGAGTATGCTGCCTGAGAATGGAACATCATTACAGTAGTTGGGACATATACATTACTTACGTCTTTATTTAAGACATAGACTACAAGACCTGCCTTCAAAATTACGCAACATGTTGATTCTAATGATAGTTGTAACAATGAATATATGTTTTAGTTTAGTCGTCGGATCATCACTGCACATCGAGCCAATTAGACCATAAGTGCTCTGATCCCCTCCTCAGTGTCTCTCAGCGTGTGGTGACTGACCACACCGGTTCTTTGTTGGTTTGCTATTCTTCTTTGGCTACCAGCATAGTGCTCTTGTCTAGCAACATCACATTTTACTTGAAATTCTTGCAGTCTGGTTAGGTTGTAGATTCACCACTATTATTGAATCATTTACACAATCTCTCTCTCTTAAGGAATTTAGAATATCAGTCTGCTCCATTGCTCGTCCGCTTTTTTACATCAGTCATACCTGCAAATCTACCGACACATTCATTTCCCCTTACACCTGCATGCTCTAGCCCAAAATAAAACTGATTTTTGTCAGCCTAGACCTCCACAGCGACTATAACCATTGTCTCCAAGCCCATCCTGTTTCAATCTTCCTGAGCATACTCATTGAGTCACTGAAAAACATGCATGGATAAAAGTCTGTGATTCCAGCCAAACCATCGCTTTAGTTACTGCCATGATTTCCATAGTGAGACTGCTTGTAGTCATGGTAAAACCACCACTGTCTTCCTTCACAACATCCCCTCTGACTTGAGCAGTCTGTGACTCCAGTTAGACCTTCGCTTAGGCGGACATGACGGCAGAGCACATACTGCCAGTTGTCAGTAGGCCCGAGAAACGAAACTTGGCCCGATAACACAGAGTTTCGCGAGAAGCTGTACGAGGGACAGAGTCCCTAAAAACAACAGCAGAATTCATGAAAAAATTTGGTACATCAGTCTAGGCGGGGATCGAGAGAGAGAGACCTTCGCTTTAGTTACTACCATGATTTCCATATTGAGACTGCTTGTAACCCTGGCAAAACCACCACTGTCTTCCTTCACAACATCCCCTCTGACTTGAGCAGTCTGTGACTCCAGTTAGACCAACGCTTTCGTTACTGCCATGATTTCCATATTGAGACTGCTTGTAGTCCCTAGTCCCGGCAAAATCACCACTGTCTTCCTTCACAACATCTCCTCTGACTTGAGCATATAAGACATGATACCACTATAAATTAGCAATGTCATGAAATAATGAAAACCAATTTCTAGAAGTTACCCACCTGAACAATACTCTTTTAGAGCTTCAGGTGTGTCTCTGTCTGGGTCAACAGTGATTATCATTGGCTGTATTTTAGGCATATCCTTGTCAGCATCTGAATAATGATAGAGCAGAGAGAGAGAGTGAGAGAACAGGGTCATTGTTTATTTATCACCATACTTATGCCATCTCTCATTACTTCCATGTTTGTGCAACCATCGTGTGTACACATGTTATGCATGATCATATTACATGTACAATTGTATGCATCTTCTTCTTCGAACGCTCCATATAGACTACTTGTTAAACCACTCTTTGTGTTCCGTATGTGATCTGAGCCTAAGAGTGATTGTACGTTGTGTCAATTATGCGCCTACAAGTAAGCCAGCACATCCAATTTCAGTGACGTCTTTTATTTACTAGGGTAGCTTCTCTAGGCCCCTACCTCAGTCGCTCTTACTCCTTGTAGGTCGCAGTGTTACTATTCTTTACTCCCCTTGCGAGCCCCGGAGAAACACAGATGAATTTTGTGTATGAGTTTGCATGTGGGAATTGTTATATCTTCACATGCTCATTGACTGCTTAATAAACTAAAAGTTGATGGGGAAGAGAACTAGAGCAAAACTTACAGATTTTTTTCTCTCTTACAGGATACAGAAATAGCAAAATAATCAGCTGTTCTTTAATGTCACCATCAAATTTAACTACTTTAAAAAATGAGTCAAATCAAGTTTGTGAGATATTTTACCACTAGCATCCCACGTATCACTACATTCTGTATACTGAAAAACAGCTTCACAATAATCAGAAGTGAATGTGGCGGCAAGTCAAGAGCTGAACATCTAGCAAATTCTAGACATTCATAATTTTCTCTCTCTCTTTTAGACTTACTTCAAAATTTTCTCTCTCTCCCTCCCTAGACAATGATCTCACAATGTTCTCTCTAGGCTAGACCGATCACATAATGCTCTCTCACACATAGACTGACCGCCCAATGCTCTCTCTCTCTTTTTCCTCTACACTGACCTGTTTTATTAATGACATTCACAATTTTTTCGATCTCATCTGGACAAACATCAGGACAGTGAGTAAATCCAAAATAAATCAGCAGCCATTGACCACGAAAGTCTGTGCTTGACCTTCGGTTGCCATGGTGATCTATTAGTGACCAGTCGCCTCCTAGTTTGGCTTTACCAAGTAGACGACTACGAGCTTTCTCCATTCCTAAAAAGAAGACAAAACATTGATAAATGAGAGAAGAGGCAAGACTAGACATAATGAGAGAAGAGACAAGACTAGACATCATGAGAGAAGAGACAACTGACATTGACAATTATCTAAACAAGAAATAAGAGAAGGCAAATCATTGAAGAATGTGAGAAGAGACCCGACATAATAAATAAAAGAAGACAAGACATTATTGAGTAGAGACTAGACATGATGAATGAGATTGTTCATTTGAGGATCATTTTCATCGGACATCTCTATAATTGCTCTGATCTCCTCCCAAGCATGTATTTCTGTGTGTTTAAACTAAAAACCCCGTTCTGTGAAGGCTGATGTATCTACTGGGGTTTCTCTTATGGCTTTCCAGATTACCGCACCTATCGGTATAAATAACTTGTGCAACCGAGATAGAGAATACACTATATCTTTGTTGAAATCTTCAGAGTGTGTTTTCTCTTAGAGCATCGATGATGTCGCTTTTGTCAATAAAGAGGAAGAGAAAAAAACAGGACATGATGAATGAGAGAATAAATAACTACTGGCACCGAGTGATTGTGATGGCAGTTGGTAACAGTGATGGCAGTTGGTGACAGTGATAGTAGTTGGTGACAGTGATGACAGTTGGTGAAAACTAGAATAAATTAACTTTTTGTGGACCAAACACTATGTGGCGTTTTTTACTCTGAAAACATATATGCCCTGGTCCACTAAGAGTCAAACAACACCAATGTTGTACTTAGTTAGAACAGTAACAATGACCGTACAAAAGTCGGTGACGGTGATAACAAGAGATATGGCATATGAATAACAAAGAGCAGACATGATGGAGTGTAGGTGAAATACAACACAACTAAACAATAAATCTCCCACCCGAGTGGTTACCGAGGGCTAAATTTGGGGTGTAAAGAATAGCACCACTGTTACCTGCCATGCATGTCGTAAGAGGCGACTAAGGAGGTTTGGCTTAAATCGGATACATGTGTCCTAAACGTGTAGAAGTCTATGCGTTTAAGTGCCTACCACACCAATGTACTTGGCATACAAGTTCTTGGCAAAGATCAAACATATCACAAAGAGTTATTAAAATTTGGTTGTAAATAATGAACGCAAAGAAGAATAAATCTCCTACTTTGTCGTAGAGACGTGAACATACTCATCTGTTTTTCTGATTTTACATACTGGACTCCGAAAGTGATTAAACAGCCGAGACCTGCTACAACCAGCAATGTCTTCCATGAGATAGGCTGTGGACACAAGAAAGAACACATGAGGCAGATGACAGTCTAAATACAGACTTTGTCACTTTTTCATATATTTCACCTGCTGTGACAGTGTTGTTTGTGTGTGTCCTCTTATAAACCAAGTGAACCACTCTTTGTGATCTGTGTGATTTGTGCCAGCCGAGTATGTCTTGATAAAGTATTTGTGTACAGGATGCATTTCATCGTCTGGAATACTGTTTCTTTGTTTAATTATGTAACATATTGTACAATTCAAAACTTTTCATTTCAGCATAATCTACATTTTACCATTATACACTTCACATTCAAACATAATCCAAACCTCACATTTCAACATAATCCACATTTCACAATACACTTCACATTCCAACATAATCTAAACTTAAAATTTCAACTGAATCTAAACTTACACTTCTGTCAGCCCCTAACTTTGGTGGCCTTGGTAATGGTGGCTGTGACCCAGAAGAGGAATTTGTGCTGTAAAGTTTCACAGACTGCAGCATAGTGGAGTAGTTTGCCTTCAGCAGCAGCTCAATAGTTTCCTGAAATATTGTGATACATATAGCTTTATCTTTCTTACAAAACAGAAATATCACAACCCTGCTTCTGCTAGCTATGCCTTTCAAACAGGACTAAGTGATCATGTCTCAACATAACCTCCATGCAGTTATTACATTGATATAACGCCATAGTAGTAGGAGTAGGAGGAGTGTAGTAGGAGTCTGATGTAACTGTTTCCAGCTTGTCAGATACAGCTACAAACATTTAGGTTGATCAGTGTATGCACAGCTACAAACACAAGAGTTTAGTCAGTGTTTACACAGCACAGCTGGAATCGTACAGTTTAGTCCGTGTTTGTATGGTACATCTACAAACATAAAAGTTTAGTCAGTATTTATATTATGATATGCTATCTATGTCATGGCACATTGGGCATTCCCATGCGTGCTCTGTCCTCAGTTGCAGCAGCCATCCTAAAGCACTTGCTCACCACACCCAAGAGTAGTTGATTAGTATATCTTCTCTCTCTACCATGAAGACAACAGTCTGGCATGTCCAAACTTAACTCCTAATTCTCACACTTGTTCCAGTGTCTGAGACTTGCCCATATCATCTAAATGGGAGCATACTACATTGATGACATAAGCTCTATCCATACTTCTGCCCGCTTGACTTAGGGCATTGTTTGCAAGAAAGTTAGCACGTTCATAATCCTGCATTCCAGCATCGTCAGCATGTCCAGTTGTGTACAGCCATGTCAATGTCTTGAGATGTGATCTCTATATGCTGTCACTCATTCCACACACAGACTTCAGATTCAATCCATTGAATCATATTCACAGAGTTTGATATAATAATTGTATGGAGGGCCTGTTGCGCAACATTTTTATGGCACAGCAACGCCCACCTACCCAGCGTGTTGTAGCGCGTTGGGCGACAGGTGACAAGCTCCCTGTTCAATTCCACAGGCTGGCAGAAAAGTCACAGGTTCTCTAGATTTACAGTGTTTGTGGCACCGAACCGAAGGGTTATGATGTCCATAGCACCGAGCCGAAAGCTCAAGTTCTTCTAGATCCACAATAAAAATGGCACAGCAACAAACAAAAACAAATTACTCTTTGTATGGACTGCAGTACTGCTACAAAAAGAAGTGAGCTAATTTAATGAGTCTCAAGGCAAAAACAAGGGCATAGTCCTTAATTAAAATATGATGGAAGTTATGGTATTCTCAAAAAAGTAGATTTAGAAGATTTCATCAAAATGTATCATAAAGCAAATAGGGCAGTTGCTTAGCCAAGTTCGTCTATTTAAACATGTTGAAACACTGATAAGATGAAATGGTAAATGCAGATCAGAAATACATAATAGAATATATAATAATTATAATAATATACCAAAACTTACTGCGTGAAGAGGTCAGCACAAATGGGGAAGCAGAAATCATAGGAATTATATCCTACAGAACTGCCCCCAGTATGCAGACTTGAGAAGAAAGAGGTGGCCCACTTACACTAGAGTCCAAGACAAACTGTATGGCTGATAATCTGAGGCAGACGGCTGTCTTTATTAGAGAATCCAAATCCCAATCTAGTGAGAATGCAGAAGAAGAATATACAGAGAGAAGCTAATGAGATCAACAACAGCCAAGGGGAGAAATGGAATACAGTAGACCATGATGTCAATTGTAAGATTTAGATATTGCAGATGATCTAGCACTCCTCACAGCCATCAACAGATGCAAGAGAAAACAACTAAACTAGAAACAATCTCACAACAACTGGGTCTGACTATTCATGGGGAAAAAACAAAGATCATGAGATTAAATGCTAATTCCAGAGACCCGATCATATTGAGAGGACTACCATTAAAGGAGGTGGACACATTTACATATCTGGGAAGTGTTATCAACATTCAAGGTGGCACAGATGAAGATGTTAGGATTAGAATACAAAAGGCAAGATCAGTATTTGCCATTCTGAAGAACATGGAGTTCAAGAATGATCAGGAATAAAACTAAGATAATGATATTTAACACAAATGTCAAGGTTGTCCTTCATATGGAGCGGAGACATGGAGAACAACTAACTTAAGGGGAACACCAAAAGTTGCAGATATTCATCAATACATGCCTGTGCAGGACTCCATCTGCGATGGTATGACAGGACCACAAACAGGGAACTGTGGGACAGAGCGGGACAACGGCAGGTGGAACAAGAAATTGATAAGGAGCAGAAGGTGGTGATGGATAGAACAAATACTGAGGAAACCCCTGACAGCATCACGAGGCATGCTCTCCGATGGAATCCTCAGGGCAATAGAGGTAAGGCAAGACCCAGGAACACCTGAAGACAGGAGCTGGAGACGGAATGCAATAAAATTGGGAGAGAGTGGAGAGATCTGGAAAAGATGGCCTTAGATAGGCGGTCTTGGAAGGACTTGGTTGCGGACCTATGCCTCCTATGGGCGAGAAGACAGAGAGAAGCAGAAATATTAAAATTCCTTAGAGGAGACTAAACAAGTTACCCAGGATAGAGCGGTATGGAGAAATTATGTGCAGGGCCTATATGATTGATATATCGTAATTCAATTGTCATGAATAACAACGGATTAGTACTCCGATTAACGGTCGGCACCATGACATTACGATATATTATATAATAAAGTTACCTTATTACTATTATTAGCAAATGTGTAACCAGAAGTCGTTGTCTTTCGTAAACACAGACCATAAAAAGGATTGTTAAAAACGACAGTGTGGCGTCTACTGTCATCATAATTGGGGACAAATTTTGTAGACATTGATTCTGTGTGCCGGTGTACCGAGTGTACGTCTGGGGACATTTTCAACCCAGAAGATGATTGGTGACAGTTGACTATGTTACTGCTAGAAGAAAAACACTTTTCTGTCCATCTGAAGGATCTTAGATTTCGTGAAAACATATTAACGCACGACGAGCACAAGTTAATTGATAACTTTTCCATGTCCTATATTGTTTTAGCAGAATATCAAAGATCGGACATCTCTTCCTTCGTTTAGAAATTCCTTCGTCTTATTTATCCATTTCCGCTTTTATTAATGTCATCATTATCTTGTGCCAAGCTGGTTGGTGTGCAAGTGGTTCCCAACCTTTTCTCAAATATGTACACCTTTTAAACCTTTGTTTTTAAAATATTTGGATTCCAGCCCACTGTAGGTACCATGAAATGAGAGAGCAGACATGCTGCCTAAGGAGGGAACAAAGCGTATACAACACAAACACCCAGTGTCACTACTAGAAATCAAGCGAAAGTACAAAGAGTTGTGGAGACAACAAACCCACATCAAACACCCACAAAATGCCATCACCAGACTTAACAGAAAACAGTACACAACAATCTTTTGCCTAAGAACAGGTCACTGCAGACTCAACCACCACATGCACAGAATAAAGCCTGCTCAGACTGCACATTGTGCATGCCAGATAGAAACACAGACTCCAGAGCACATTCTGCAGTCATGTCCATCATACATACACCAACGAAACGAAACATGGCCACATGAACAAAGCTTACAGAGCAAGCTATGTGGAACTCTAGAAGAACTCCAACTGACATGCAGCTTCATAGAGGCAACCCATCTCATGGTTTAGACAAGCATACGAAACCGAACGCAAAGAAGAAGAAGAAATATTAACACTTAGTGCCTAGTTTAATGTAAAATAGTGGGGGAAAAGGTAATAGGTTGGGAAATAACAATTGCTACACTAAAAGCACAAACAACAGATTTAATTTTACAATATTCGTAACACAGAAGCTCAATTCGTAAAACAGATCACTAGCTAAAACAATATTCGTAAAAAAGATGGCATGCTTTTTCGTCTCTACAGACGGTCAATTGGCAAATGTTTTACTGTGACAACTACTGAGCTTTCGCTTGTCTCTCTTGCCTTTCATCTCATCCCCAATTCTATTTTCAAAAGATTATGCAACTGTGCGTAATGTTTCTTTCTTCATACCTCGGTCATCGCCTAGATTTTCTCGTTTGTTGGGGCCGATAGAAAAGTTCTTCATTGAGACATTGCAGACATCCTTATATCTAAGCAGTGGTCTGCCTTTGTGCATTTCCCCTCTGAAAGCTTACAGAGTAACACATGTTGTGGTATGCAGCTATTGCCCATTATTCTCAAATTCCCTAGCCATCTTAGTATGATCTTAATCTTCTACCAATTTCTGTTGTTCAAGTTGATCACATAAAAGAACCACTGGCAACTAAAAATCGATAGGAGTGCGCTGAAAATTCGTTGTCCTGGTAAGAATCTAATCTCTCTCTTCACCCTTCGCCCCTAGGGAAGCATAGGTCCGCAACCAAGGCCTTCCAAGCCCGCCTATCCAAGGCCATCTTTTCCAGATCTCGCCACTCTTTCCCGTTTTTTTGCGTTCCATCTCTAACTCCCGTCTCCATGTGTTTCTGTGTCTTCCCTTTCTTCTATTGCCCTGGGGTTCCATCGGAGAGCCTGTCTCGCGATGCTGTCAGGGGTTTCCTCAGTGTGTGTCCTATCCATCGCCACCTTCTGCTCATTATCTCCTGTTCCATCTGCCGTTGTCCTGCCCTATCCCACAGTTCTCTGTTTGTGGTCTTGTCATACCATCTCAAATGGAGTATCCTGCGTAGGCATCTATTGATGAATGTCTGCAGCTTTTTGGTGTTCACCTTAGTCGTTCTCCATGTCTCCGCTCCATACAGAAGGACAGACTTGACATTTGAGTTAAATATCATTATCTTAGTTTTATTCCTGATCATTCTTGAACTCCATATGTTCTTCAGAATGGCAAATGCTGATCTTGTCTTTTGTATTCCAGAATATCTCTCTCTCTCTTTGCCTTTTTACTCCGGTTGGGGCATAGGCCCTCAACCAACTCATGCCAAGTCTTCCTATCTCTAGCTATCTCCTGTAGCTCCTCCAGCTCTTCTTTATATTGTTGATCTCCGCCTCCAAATCTCGTCTCCATGTATTTCTGGCCTCCCCTTCTTTCGCTGTTCCTGTGGGTTCCAGGCAAGGCCCCTTCTTCTTATATTCCCTCCGGTTTTCGCAAAGTGTGTCCTATCCAGCGCCAGCGTCTTTTTTAACCTGTTCGTTCACTGGAATCTGTCTTGTTCTCCATAAGTTCCTCATTTGTGACCCTATCATACCATCTTATTCCCTCTATTCTGCGCAGACACCAGTTGATGAATGTTTGCAATTTATGCGCTATTGTTTTAGTTGTTCTCCATGTTTCTGACCCATACAGTAGAACTGCTTTAACATTAGAGTTAAATATCCGAATTTTTGTTCTAGATTTGATTTCTTGACTTCCAAATGTTTCCCAGTGCAATGAAAGCTCCTCTTGCCTTCTGTATTCTTATTTTAACATCTCTATCTGTTCCACCCTCTTTGTCTACGTTGCTGCCCAAATATGTGTATGATTCTACCTCTTGAAGTGGGATTTCCATCAGGGAGATCGAGTTGTCGTTTGTTTGGTTAATTCTCAATATCTTTGTCTTTCCTTTATGAATGTTCAGCCCTAGTTGCTGGGACCTTTGATTCAATGTGTTTAGCTTATCCTGCATCTGATTTCGTGTATGTGACAGAAGGGCTATATCATCAGCGAAGTCCAGATCATCTAGTTGCTCTGTCAGAGTCCATTGATTCCATTTCTGGTGTTAGTTACTGTGGTCTTCATAATCCAGTCTATTGTCAGTAAGAACAACAAAGGTGATAGAAGACATCCCTGACGCACTCCTGTTTCTATTCCGAAAGTATCTGTTAGTTTACCTTCATGAAGAACTCTACATTTCATATCTGTATATGTTGCTTTTATTAGGTTAATAATTTTCTGTGGATTCCATAATGCCTAATTAATTTCAAAGGGTTTCCCTATCAATACTGTCAAAAGCCTTCTCATAATCAACAAATCCGATATAAAGTGGGATTTCATTCAATACTTTGCTCTATTATTATACGTAATGTGGCTATCTGGTCAGCACAGGATCTATTTGGTCGGAAGTCTGCCTGTTCATCTCTTAGCTTTATATCGATGGCATCTCTCAGTCTCTTCAGGATGACTCTGCTTAGTATTTTCCCAGGTACTGACAACAGCATTATTCCCATATAGTTTTCACACTTCTGAAGGTCCCCTTTCTTGGTAGCTTCACCAGGTATCCTTCTCTCCAGTTTGCTGGTATTTCTTCGGTCTCCAAGATTCTGCTAAATAATTTATACAGTATTTCTGTGGATGTGTTTATGTTGGCTTTAACCGCCTCCGCTGGAATACCATCTGGACCGGCGCTTTTCCATCTTTTAAAAGTTTAATGGCTTTACTAATCTCCTCCTTGGATGGTTTCTCACAGTTGATGTCCAAGTCAATTTCTGCCGGTTGGATATCTGGGGGTTTGTAGGTGCTGGTCTGTTCAGGAGTTCCTTGAAGTATTCCATCCATCTTTCCATTTGGTCTCTAACATTAGTGATAGTTTCCCACTACTATTTTTGATCAACCCATTTGATGGTCTGTATTTTCCTGCTAGCTTTCTAGTGATATTGTAAAGATCCCTAAGGTTTCTTTTCCTGCAGCTACCTCTGCTTCTCTTGCTAGATCTTCTACGTATTGTCTTTTATCTAACTTTATTTGTTTCTTCACTTTCTTGCTAGCTTCTGTGTACTTTTCCTGGGCTATGGCTTTGGCAGTTCTAGTTTTGCTATTATTTAAATCTGCTTTCCTCTTTTTCCTTTCTTCTATTTCCTTGAGAGTTTCTGGAGTTATCCATGCCTTATGATTCCGCTCCTTCTTTCCTAATACCTCTGTGCATGTTTCATTCCAAATATTTTTGGCTTGCTGCCAGCATTCTTCCGCACTCACCTCATCTTCTAATTGCCGCAACACCTCATACTTATTAGAGACTGTGACCGTGAACTGTTCCTTTGTTTCTTGACTTCTGAGGTATCCTACATTATATTGGTGTCTATGTTCATGGAATGTTATGTATCGCTTAAGCTTCAGTTTAATTTTACTTATCAGCAAATGGTGATCCGAATCTACATCTGCCCCCTTAGGACCCTTACATCTTGTAGAGATGACCTGAATTTCTTGTTTATGCATATGTGGTCAATTTGATTTTCTGGTCTGTGATCTGGTGATACCCAGGTTGCTTTATGTATTCTTTATGTGGAAAGACACTTCCACCTATGACGTATTGATTCGCTGCACAGAAATTAGTGAATAGTTCTCCATTTTCGTTCATTATTCCTAGTCCGTGTTTCCCATGATCTCCTCGTAGCCTATGTTGTCCGAACCTATTTTGGCATTGAGGTCACCCATCAGAATTTTGATGTTCCCATTTCTCTGATTACCTATAATATTTTGAAGTTTTATGTAAAATTCTCTTTACTTTTTCCTCTTTATCATTGGTAGGTGCATAACACTGGGTCACATTCAAGAATACTTTCTATTTGGTGGTTCTGAATGTTGCTGTGATTATCCTAGGACTCACAGCTTCCCATTTTATTAGTGCCTTCTCCGCTTCTTTAGATAGCATTAAAGCAACTCCTTCACTATGGGGGCATTTTCTTCCATATGGCCTGAGAACAGCATTGTTTCTCCTGTGTTTAGACGTTGTTTGCCTGCACCATTCCACCTAGTTTCATATAATCCCAAGATGCCAATCCGTGAAATTTCATCTCATTTACAACCTGTGCTGTCTTTTCCATTTGATACATACTTCTAACATTCCAGGTGCCAATTCTGGAGCTTTTCCTAGGTGAAAGGAAGATAATCTGCGGTGTAGACTCTTGCGGCTTTCTTGCATCGCTTCATACCTCTTCTAGAAGAGCTTCTTTCCTCTTGGTTGGCACAGTTTTTATTTTATTTGTATGTGACTTGTTCATGGTTGGTTGGATTTTGTGGCTAAAATTTTCTACTGGATAGGGGAGCCAGCCCTACGCCAAACCCCACCTTAGTCGCCTCTTACGACATGCCTTGTAGGTCGCAGTGCTGCTACTCTTTGCTCCTAGGGGCCCTGGCAGCACACGGGCGATTCCAGAATATAATACCTATTAAAATATGTCCTACACATTTTTCACCATTCTGAAAATTATTTTGGAAACCATTGCAGGTACTAATGAGTTCGTGAGATCTTCTGTGTAAAAATAGAACAGAGCCTGAGCAGACGTGATTATTCACAGAAGTGCAATGATGATGGTCCTACCAATCAATCGGGCATATGTTGCGTTGTCTCTTCTAGATAAATACCTTGTAATTATATTGGCCTTTGTGGTCTCATCTCTACTTCCTTGTGTCTCGAACCTTACCCTGTAGATCTTTTCTAATTACGTTTTCTTCTAAGCGTCGTGTTCTATTAAGATTGTCTCTATCTTCCAATGCTATCCAAGATAATCTACGTTTCGTCCCTCTTTCTAATATGTGGCTCGTGTTTTCTCTAAGCTCGCTCTGTTTCTTTCAACTAGATGGGGTGTTTGTTTTTAGAGATTAAAGTCTCTTTAAGCAGAGACAAGCTTTTTTTTCAACATTAGAATGAGCCTTTTATTGGCTATCTCTGAGAGTATTGCCAACATACAAATAAGAACTTCTTGTAGAGAATTCAGTTTTAATACAATAAATTCGATGTTCGTCTCGTCCTCCTTCAACGTATACTAACTCGTATATCGTTCAAATATAGTACTGCATGGGGAGAAGGTGTTGTTTCGTAAATCAACATATGACTAGAACTGTCGGTCGCCGCATGATGACGAATATACTGACGATGACATCAGAGCGCATTTGTACTTGTTCCTTATGCGATGATTGATGACTAACTAACATATTACTCGGTCCAGATAATTGATGCAATACCTATTTATATCCGCAATAACTCCAACTACAATTAACAGGGTATGTGGTTATTTTCCAGGACTGGATCAAGACTTCTACAGTTTACAAGTTGTACTGACTAAAAACATGACGTCAAATTGTTTTTGAACACCCCAAATTTGGGCCCCGGTAACCACTCGGGCGATCAATGGAACATGTACCATCATACGCATGTGAGCGTCTGTAGCTCAAGCGGTAGTGAGCTCGATCACAAACCCAAGCGTACCTGGTTCAAACCCCATGGTGGCAAGTTTGGAAGCAAATTGTTTATGTGGATTTTACACAAGGTAAAAATAGACCTCACCGTTCAGAAAGGAATGGTAAACTACTTAACGTATAGGTGGTGCCTAGAAAAAATAAATGACTCGTTTACTGTGGTTGATGGCTACGTCCTATGTAAAGGATTGCCATGATTTTTCACCATCACACAGTTAATGACAATGTCCAGATAGAAGATATATTACAAGAAATGGAGATGCCCCTGTGGATCATCACTAAATTTATTGAGGCAAGTCATTTTCATTGCAAGAAATATCTCGGGAGTATATTCACAGCAGATGGAAAGATGGACATAGAAAGATGGACAAAGAAATCGAGACCAGATGCCAGTGACATACAAACTGTCACCACTATTAAAACATCCAAGCATTAACATGGCAGTCAAATGACAACTGATAAACTGCATATTTATTCCAGCTCTCTGCTACCATTGCCAAAAAGACCCTGACTAAGACACAAGAAAGAAAGATTATAACGTGAAATGAGATGTCTACAAAAAAGCTGTGTCAACACAAGCAAAGAAACAAAAGTACAATTTTTGATGCATTTACAAGGAGAGATAGAGTGAGACACGAGAATATCAGAAGCATCGTTGGTACTATACCATGCATACAGTACATCGAGAAGCAAAGAATCAAGTGGTTCGGTAATCTAATGAGAATGGAACCACATTTACTTACTACCATCACGTGCCTACAATAATCGACACTCAGGGCGCAAAGCACGAGGCAGTCCAAGAACACGATGGATAGATAACATCTCAGTTCCTGCGAAAGCGTGGACTGGCAACGTCAAACGCAACACACCTGGCACAAGCTAGAAAACTAAATCTCCCCACAACGCTTAACGGTAAATGTGGTTAGGAGAAACTGATAACAGAAGAAAAATACATGGTGGAAGTGTTTAGGGTCCTGGTCAGCAATGGCGGAATGCGGAGGGCCATTCAGAGTCAGAACTGTTTGATTCTGAACACGACTTTGCTAGCGTATTTTCGCCATGTTTGGTCGGGTATTTTCCGGTTTCGTTTGCCGAGCTACTGAGTTAGTGCTTGAGCAACGCTGTGAGCTATGACTGTTACATGGAATGCCTTTTGCTGTGTCAACCGTGCGTTTGTTGTGTGTATTCAGAAAATGGCGGACAGCGGTTATGACGAACAAGCTCAATCTGCCGTATGCAGTTATAATGCGAGTGCAGAAAGCTGGATTTTGTCATGATTGATGTTCCCTTCGACAAGAATTGAAATTCAAGTGATGAACAGTTTTGTGTTGCTACATTAGCGACGGCCATATGCATTTTATGCGGTGCAGGTTTCCTTTGTGCGGTACGCGGCTGTTTTATTCTGGAATTAGTTCACACAGGAAACATTTCACAGTTGTTAGCATTTCGTGTGATTTTCATTGGCACAGGAACGGAGCAATTATGGGGTGACCTGTTGCAGTGAAGTTGGAACCGTACTTATGAACTAACATGAACTATAAGGGTCCTATCTCAATAACAAGTTTTATCCACTACCTATTTGGACTTAGCCCAACAGTCAAAGTGGTATTCAGGTTGTGTGACTGCTGCTGTTAGTCTGCTACTTGAGGAAGTCACATGTCAGAGCTGGGCTGCAGGAGAGGACAAGCTCAACGAACTGATTCCATAATGACTGTTTCCACTCAGCACTGTTTTTCTTAGTCGATGCCATCCCGTCAGCACCCATTAACTATATTTTTTTCTGCTGCTTGATATACATATCTAGACATTACACACATGTTTGTCTCAGGTGACAGCCACATTGTTAATCGTCATCATGCCCTTTGTAGAACATCATTCTCGGTCTCAAGTTCTTTTATCCCTTCGTCATATTCAAGGTTTCTTTAATATCCTGTTGCCTTGGTTGCTCCCTGCCTAATCTTCCAGTAACCCTGCCATCCATTACTGTTCTCTACAAGCCACTATGGCGGTTTGATGTGACTAAAACATTGTTTCTGTGACATTATATTGTTTATGAGTCAATGTTCCTTGATGTCCAGGCCTTGTAAGATGTCCAGATTTGTTCTTTTATGAGAACTTGTCTGCAGCATTTTGTTTCAATTATATTTTGTTCTTTAATGTTTGTGTATTGTCCAGGATTCACATACAAATGTGAAAAATGCATCAAAAATTGTACTTTTGTTTCTTTGCTTGTGTTGACACAGATTCTTTGTACTAACCACACTCTAAAATACCATGGCCAGTTTTCTGATTTCTATAGCACATCTTCACTGTAGTTAATTATGAAGCCAAGATTTTTTTTAATGTTACGTTTTCAATGTTTTTATTATTGATGGTAATTTTGGATTTATATTTTGCATTGTCAGTGGAATAATCTTAGTTTTCTTTTGTATTCAGAAAACGTTTCTGATCATTGTGTTTTTTAACATTGTTAATCATGAAGAAGTACTCGTAGTTTGAATATCTGCCATCTTGGTCTGATTGCAATCAGAATTTAAAATTTGTGTTTAGAGTTGATCGTTGTGAGAAGACAGATTAATAACTGTTACGGAGTGAGAAGACGGATTTTGTCTTGTATAGTGTATTCAATAGTTTCATGATATCACTTGTATAGTGTATTCATAGTTTGATATCACTTGTATAGTGTATTCATAGTTTGATATCACTTGTATAGTGTATTCATAGTTTGATATCACTTGTATAGTGTATTCATAGTTTGATATCACTTCCATAGTGTATTGATAGTTTGATATCACTTGCATAGTGTATTCATAGTTTGATATCACTTGCATAGTGTATTCATAGTTTGATATCACTATAGTGTATTATAGTTTGATATCACTCTTGTCATAGTGTATTCATAGTTTGATATCACTTGCTTGATAGTGTATTCATAGTTTGATACCACTTGTATAGTGTATTCATAGTTTGATACCACTTGTATAGTGTATTCATAGTTTGATATCACTTGTATAGCATCAATAAAAATTATCTAGAACATCAAGATTATCATTCTAGCAACAAGACAACCAATAACAACATTAGATACAATATATTATTATATTTTGCAAAAAAACAACTATAAACAACTGATGACCTAAAAATCAGTGCAAGTTTTACAGAATAGCTATAACATCTAATCCTCGAAATGTTGTAGGCGACACATAACACATTCATAAGTCATCCTTATTATTTCATATCTGCTGTCTTTCTACCAATAGCATCCCATGTCAGTCCACACTCTCTCATTTCCTTTTCCAATACTTTTCTTCAGCCTCCTATTTTCACCTGTGAGCTGTCTTTGTCAAAGTGCCTAGTGGCATTCTTCACAAGTGTCCAAGCTATCTTCATCCGTTGATGATAATTGCATCATCTACTAATATAATAATAAAGCCCATAATCCATTTGAGTGCCATGATGGAATGGTCAACACAAAAGTGCCTCCAAAAATCCTCTGCGAGACAAATGAATATGAAGAAATCTTCTCCTGACGAATTCTTTATAATAGTGTCAACAAATGCTTTTCTGTCATCATATCAGGTGGTCAGTCAATGGATAGAGTTGACATTCTGAACATCCTCATAGACTGTGGCTGTAAAGAGGATTTTCAGTTAAACCAATCAGCGTCAACTGTTAGATTGCAAGAGCTTGGATTGAAGATTAGAGTGGTCAGAAAAGAATAGCACAACAGGTATATGAGTAGGTTCATCAATCAACATCAAACTGGTACGGTTAGTTGCTGTCACTGTTGGAGATATTGCGAAGGAGATTTGGGCCCCTATGGAAATATACAGAGTAATGAAGATATTTCAAACTGAAAGCTTTTCTTTGCCTTCCTCTTTGATTTCCAACATCTTCCTATAACATTTATATTCAAAATCCTAAATTCTTCCATTCAAAATCTTTATTTATTGTCCAGCTCTCACATCCATATAAAAACCATGATAGTACTAGCAATTTATTTAGGTTGATCTTCCCCAAACAACTGATGTTACTTTGCCAAATTTAAGTTAGCTTTGACATGACAACTACAGCTATTTTAAGTCTTGACGTCTATTCTTTAGCTGAACTTACATCGCTACAAAAATAAATGTCCCCAAGTAATTATAAGTCTGCACCTCTTTCTGTCCAATCAACGTAATGTCATTGATAATTTTATTCATTTATCTATTCATCAATATCTTACTTTTCTTCTGTGTTAATCAACATTCCATATTTACTGCACATTTCCTCTAATTTTGATATCCTGAAGTTCAGACGCTGGTCAAGCCAATAGATTGATATTGTTAGAAAAATTTAGATTGCATCCAATGGACATTGATGGTTGTTTATATTCATGGAGCTTCTTACATAATATGTTCCATATAGATGACTACACCTTTACATCATCTACTTCAACTCTTCAAATGTTTCATATGTTCTCACATCAAATCATAAGTAACTGCTTCTCTCTCTCATCAATCAGTCAGGTCTTATCTGAAGTTCCTCCCAAGTGGTTACCGGGCCCAAATTTGGGGTGTAAAGAATAGAACCACTGTTACCTGCCACGCATGTAGTAAGAGGCGACTAAGAAGGTTTGACTGAAATCGGATGCACATGTCCTAAATGTGTAGAAGTCTACGCGTTTAGGGGCCTACCAATCCAATGTGCCACGTGTACACGTTCTTGGCAAAGATCAAACATATCACAAAGAGTGATTAAAATTGCCAGCATAAACACATCCACAGAAATACTGTATAAATTATTTAGCAGAATCTGGGAGACCAATCTGGAGAGAAGGATACCTGGTGAAGCTACCAAAGAAAGGGACCTTCAGAAGTGTGAAAACTATAGGGGATAATGCTGTTGTCAGTACCTGGGAAAATAATAAGCAGAGTAATCCTGGAGAGATGCCATCGATATAAAGCTAAGAGATGAACAGGCAGACTTCCGATCAAATAGATCCTGTGCTGACCAGATAGTCACATTACGTATAATAATAGAGCAAAGTATTGAATGGAAATCCCCAATTTATATAGGATTTGTGGATTATGAGAAGGCTTTTGACAGTATTGATAGGAAAACCCTTTGGAAATTGATGAGGCATTATGGAATCCCACAGAAAATTATTAACCCAATAAAAGCAACATATACAGATAGGAAATGTAGAGTTCTTCATGAAGGTAAACTAACAGACACTTTTGGAATAGAAACAGGAGTGCGTCAGGGATGTCTTCTATCACCTTTGTTGTTCTTACTGACAATAGACTGGATTATGAAGACCACAGTAACTAACACCAGAAATGGAATCCAATGGACTCTGACAGAGCAACTAGATGATCTGGACTTTGCTGATGATATAGCCCTTCTGTCACATACACGAAATCAGATGCAGGATAAGCTAAACACATTGAATCAAAGGTCCCAGCAACTAGGGCTGAACATTCATAAGGGAAAGACAAAGATATTGAGAATTAACCAGGCAAACGACAACTCGATCTCCTGGGGAAGTCCCACTTCAAGAGGTAGAATCATACACATATTTGGGCAGCAACGTAGACAAAGAGGGTGGAACAGATAGAGATGTTAAAATAAGAATACAGAAGGCAAGAGGAACTTTCATTGCACTGGGAAACATTTGGAAGTCTAAAGAAATCAAATCTAGAAAAAAAAATTCGGATATTTAACTCTAATGTTAAAGCAGTTCTACTGTATGGGTCAGAAACATGGAGAACAACTAAGACAATAGCGCATAAATTGCAAACATTCATCAACTGGTGTCTACGCAGAATAGAGGGAATAAGATGGTATGATAGGGTCACAAATGAGGAACTTTTGGAGAGAATAAGACATTCCAGTGAACGAACAGGTTAAAAAAAGATGCTGGCGCTGGATAGGACACACTTTCGAAAACCGGAGGGAAATATAACAAGAAGGGTCCTTGCCTGAAACCCGCAGGGACAGCGAAAGAATGGGAGGCTGAGAAATACATGGAGACGAGATTTGGAGGCGGAGATCAACAATATAAAGAAGAGTTGGAGAGAGCTAGAGATAGGAAGACTTGGCATGAGTTGGTTGAGGGCCTATGCCCCAATCCAGGGTAAAAAGGCAAACAGAGAGAGAGAGAGAGGGAGAGATTACAATTGGTTGTAAAGAACGAATGCAAAGAAGAAGATCTGAAGTTCATGTCAGTGTCAATTATATCTATACCTTGTCTTGTGTCAAGTTCACCAGCACTATGTCAAGTCAACTTGTGCAGGTAAACAGTCAAGTTCAACTATTCCAGATTTATTGTTAAGTTCCACTGTGGTAAGTGTAACAGCCAATTGTGCCAGGTCTAAAACCAAATTCCCATGTGAGAGATTTAATGTCAAACCTACCTTAGTCATGTACAATATCAAGCTGAGCAATATCATGTTTAATATCAAGTCTAGAAATACAATGTCAAGTTCAGCAGTGTCATATTCAACATAAAATTCAGCTGTACTATGTCATCAAAATCAACTCATGCAAGCTCTAAAGAAAAGTCAATTTGTACAAGATCTAATGTCAAGCCGTCTTGTACTCAATTTGTACAAGATCGAATGTCAAGTCATCTTGTACAATGTCTAACGTCTACTGGGGTTTAAAGTCTAGACTATATGTGAGGTAACTCTACAGACACCTCTGGTAGAGCAAGCCCTCTAATAGATGCAACTGATGCTGCATCCACCAGCACATGGACATGACTGGATCCCCATAAGACTCGGCTGAAGAACATACTCCAGCTCATAATAAAAAGCAAAGGCAAATCTCCAATGTCTTGTGGGCAGTATCAAAAAGTACAAGACCATGGACAAGAGAACTCCATAACTTTCCCCACCAAAGATTGAACATGTAAGTTCTAACAGACATGGATACCCAGCAATGGAAATTGGAACAAGTACAAATCATACAGTTAATGGCTATGTTCTGATATCTTACACGGAATGGGACTGCCACTGTGGATCACCAATGGAATGATGTAGGAAACTCAACTTTCTGTTTATACTTGATCATGGGAAACTGATCGTAGAAGAGGTATATTTAAATTGATATATTTTGATTTCAGCCTGATGTAGCATGACACAACCTGACATAACAGGACATAGTCTGACATAGTTGCAGTTGAATGGAAAGCTACAAACTAAGAAGAGATGTTACTTAACAATCAGTGATGATGACTTTCTAACTCATGATATTTGTGGACATGTTTTTTGATGGATTCTGTGACTTGTTCTGCTGTCAGGCTGCGATCGTAGTAGTTGACAAACTCTCCTTTAGGGTTGATTACGTATACGATGATTGTGTGGTCAACCTGAAATAGGAAGCACAGGTGATGGTCATAGTATATAGCTGGCCAACACAGGTTAATAATTGTCATGAGTATGTATTGTATGATGACATGGTTAGAAATATATGATTCATTTGTGGCCTTCTTGGTCAAATCTTAGAGTATTAACAGTTGAGAATACAAAGTGATCGATGTTCACCTAGGAAAATTCGATAGAAAAGTTGAATCTTCACAAGCGATCACTTGTCTAGAAATACTGGGGGTCCAAGGTCAGGACCAAAAATTCTTGGTAAGATCGCGGCAAGTGGTTTGAAATATAGGTTTCCTGATCACAGGTCAATACTTGAGGATCTAAACTACATGTACTGCTGAAGTCGGTGAAGGAGACACTGATAAAAAGGAAAGCTGGCCTACGTGCAAAAATCAGTCAGAAGCGCCATGACTATTCTTGAATTCATAGCTGGCTAATGCGAGAAGAAGAAACTTTTCACCAATCACAAGTAAATATTTAGGCTCAATAATCATAGATCAACACTGAAACTTAATAATAACATACCAACATCAAGGCTCAGTTACAACATAACAAAATTAAGACTCACTAATAACATATCAACATTGAGATTCAATCAAAAGTTCAGAAGTGACCACATAAGATGATCCAACATTTTATGACCCAACATTAGATGATCCAGTACTAGAGGACCCAACATTAGATGATTCAGAGTATTAGAGGACCCAACATTAGATGTCAGTTTAGAAGAGGTCTTGTGTATAGCAGATGCCTCTGCTCTGTAGCTGGAGGAGACGGTACCAGCTGGGATTGCCTGTTTTATGCTTTTTGCCATTCTATGATCTCACCCCCTCCACCACCCTTAAGAGCATCATTGGCAGAGTCTTCTGTGTAGATTCTTGTCCATTTCTGTCCAGGGTAGAGGTGATCAATCTCTCTTTCTGCAATAGCTTTCATTTCAAGCTTTGTCAGGCTGAGACTTGTAAGGGGATATCTTGGATTTATCATTAATTTTTTTGTTACGTGTCCCACTGGAAATGGATTGGAGAGAATAGTCTGGTTTCAATGGACTCAAATTAATTTTTTTGTTGCTGTTTAGATAAAACTTGTTCTTTTCAGACAGCCCTTGTGGGGTCTCTTTAGTTTATTGTGTAATGGGTGTTCTATTGGGTGTTGTATAAAGTCCCTACAAATTGTCAAAAACAAAACATATATTTTGTGATGCTTCAACCTATAATTGAAGACATACTTCAGTAATTGTTGGTTTCTTCATTTTACATTTGCAAGCCCTAGTAAGAAAATGAGGACTTCATTAAAGATAAGTCAAATGTACATGCATAGTACTTTTTAGTTTCCACTGAGTAAATCATATGGCAGAGGAGCGTCTAGTCAAATGGATTAGAGCGCTGCTCCCATGCGGGAATAGTAAAATAAAAGTAAAGGAACCCTTTCATACCTCGTGGTATATAGGTCAATACAGTGTTAGGCCTGTATTTTCATTGACAGTCGGCACACAATGGGTGATGTGGTCAGCATCACGCCAGCCGCCTTTACTTTCCCAGAGCATGTCTGGTACCCAGTTGAGGCTGGGTCGACCTGAGAGCCGCGTGGTCGGGAAAATTCTATGCACATTGCGGGAGCTGAACCCAGACCACCAGCCTTGCGGAGCGAGTTCACTAACAACTACGCTACAGCGGCTCCGCATTCCCATGCGGGAGACCCGTGTTCAATTCACGGCAAGGCCAAAGATTTTTTTTCTACTGTGGACACAAATGAAAAATTCTAATCTGAACAGCTTTGCAGCGTCTGCACTGGCCATGCGGCCATTATATTTCTCAGGCTCTCGTCCCACCTGTCCTACACCGCCCTAAAAATCGGCACTGCAGGCAGTAACTAGTTTGGTTTTTTTAAAAAGCATATGGTGTTTCTTTTAGTTACAAATGTTTTGTTTATTAGTTACATAAGTTTATGATGTATGCAGTTCATTCAGAAACAAGTGAAAACAAGAACAATTTCTGAGTTATGTCATAGTACTGGAATTGAGTGCCCAAGTAGTTACCGGGGCCCAAATTTGGGGTGCAAAGAATAGAACCACTGTTATCTGCCACGAATGTCGTAAGAGGCGACTAAGGAGGTTTGACTGAAATCGGATGCCCGTGTCCTAAACGTGTAGAAGTCTATGCGTTTAGGGGTCTACAAAACCAATGTGCAACGTATACACGTTCTGGCAAAGATCAAACATATCACAAAGAGTGATTAAAATTGGTTGTAAAGAACAAATGCAAAGAAGAACTGAAGAGTATGTAAGTTAGCGGTATGCATCTGCTGGCAACAGGAGAGTTAGACAGGTATACTACTCATATCTAAATATATCACACCAAACTAGTACAGGAGACAGATGTGGCAGACAGGTGAGTTAGTCAGGTGAGCAGAAATACATACTATATAATCATTATCGGCATCTCTTTCTCCCTTCCCATAGTAAGCTCTATATTTTTTGGCCACGTCTCGGATGTCATCCTCACTGCCTGTAAAGCCTACAATACGAGGTGATGGAAACTCTGAAAAATACAAATATGGCAAGTACACTACAAGCATGTGCCTAACTTTACAGAATTTATGCCATAAAACAACCAATCACATGTTCAACATCAGTCACATGTGACCAATCACAATTGTACTTGTATTTAGCAATTAACAGAAACATCATTACTGCACTTTACAAAGTAACTATCAATTAACCCTTTGCTGACACATACTTTCTGAAGGCTGAGCTAAAATAGCTACTCTTTGTTTCTAGGTCACAAACATGAATGTACACATATAGCAGTGACAGTAGCAATGTATAATGTGTTAATACGTCTTTAGACCAAAGAGGAGAGATAATAACAGACATGTTAATGCGTCTTTAAAAGTGAATGGGAAAAATGTATATATATAGTCCTTAGCAGCTAAAGGGTTAACAAAGACATCATTACTGCACTTTACAAAGTAACTATCAGTGAATAAAGACATCATTACTGCACTTTACAAAGTAACTATCAGCTAACAAAGACATTATTACAGCACTTTACAAAGTAACTATCAGCTAACAAAGACATTATTACTGCACTTTACAAAGACATTATTACCGCACTTTACAAAGTAACTATCATTTAACAAAGACATTATTACTGTACTTTACAAAGACATCATTACTGCACTTTACAAAGTAACTATCAGCTAACAAAGACATCATTACTGCACTTTACAAAGTAACTATCAGCTAACAAAGACATCATAACTGCACTTTACAAAGTAACTATCAGTTAACAAAGACATCATAACTGCACTTTACAAAGTAACTATCAGCTAACAAAGACATCATTACTGCACTTTACAAAGTAACTATCAACTAACAAAGATACCATTACTGCACTTTACAAAGTAACTATCAACTAATAAAGATATCATTACTGCACTTTACAAAGCAACTATCAGCTAATAAAGACATCATAACTGCACTTTACAAAGTAACTATCAGTTAACAAAGACATCATAACTGCACTTTACAAAGTAACTATCAGCTAACAAAGACATCATTACTGCACTTTACAAAGTGTTTGTTAACAGATTAACAGGCCATTTTTGAGGGATCCCATTTCTTAATGTAGGTGAGATCAAGTTTCTAGTAGGATTGGAGATGGATTATAAAACATAGGTCCTGTGCTCAGGTTGAGCCCATAAAAAACATCATGGCCAAGGAAAACTGATAAGAGTAGACTGAAAAGCCACTGCCCAGGCAAAATTCATTGAAAAAAGTTTTTAGAAATATTTCTACAAAATTTCCCTCCCCTCAAAATTACATTGGGAACCCTCACCAGTGCTATGGAGTTCAACACTGAGATCTTCCTGTGTAAGAAAGATATTGGAACACAGATGACTCTTCATCAAAGCACAATCATGATGGTCCTATCAAACAATCAATCACTGGATTCATTGATGCATCTCTTTTTAAACATGTGAGCATAAAATACTGATTGCAGAAGAAACACACATATTGTCAAAGAAAATACAACAGTCTCAGAGTAGACAACACTTAAATATTTCAAAGAAAAGTTTATAAAAAATACAAACTTAATTTGTCAATGGCATCCGCCCATACCTCGTAAATAATCCTTAATAACTGATGGAGAATCCCTTTCTGGATCCAAAGTGATAAAAACTGGCTGCAGATTAGGCAACTTTGGATCATTGTCTGAAACAGATCAAATGACAAAATATAACAATGAATAACCCTGCAACATATTCAACACAGGAATGATAAAGGAATAATGACAAGTTGGATATTATGGCCCTCTATAAAAAGTAAAAACCTGAAAATCATACCTGAAAGTATATTGGGGAGTGTGATGTTAGGCCCTATTTTTCTTTCATCAATGGCCCAAAATGTGTGATTCTTCTTTTAATGCTCCATATCGACCACTTGTTAACCACTCTTTGTGATTTGTATGTGATCTGAGTCTAAACGTGATTGAATGTTGTGCCGCCCGAGTGGTTGTCTGGGCCCAAATTTGGGGTGTAAAGAATAGAACCACTGTTACCTGCCATGCATGTCGTAAGAGCAACTAAGGAGGTTTGGCTGAAATCGGATGCATGTATCCAATAGGGAATGCTAACCCGAAACAAATGCTTGCAGAAACGGATGCACCAGGCCGTAAGGTACATAACATGGTGCAACGACCCCTCACAATGAGGAATGGGATAACGGATTCTACGCCGCCAATTTCCCTCGTGATTTAGCCATGCAGTAAGAATGTCGGACCTACCATCACGAGGGTGGCCAAAACTTACTGCGGAAGAGGTCGGCACAAGCGGGAAGCAGAAATCATAGGAATTATATCCTACAGAACTGCCCCCAGTATGCAGACTTGAGAAGAAAGAAGTGGCCCACTTACACTAGCGTCCAAGACAAAATGTATGGCTTGGCTGATAATCTGAGGCAGACGGCTGCCTTTATTAGAGAGTCCGAAATCCCAATCTAGTGAGAATGCAGAAGAAGAATGTTGTGTTAGTTATGTGCCTACAAGTAGGCCAGCGCATCAGATTTCTGCTACGCTTTTTATTTACTAAGGTAGCTTTCCTAGGCCCCTACCTCAGTCACCTCTTATGACATGCCCTGTAGGTCGCAGTGTTACTGTTCTTTACTTTCCCCATAGGCCAAGGCAA
Source organism: Arion vulgaris (assembly GCA_020796225.1). NCBI lineage: Eukaryota > Metazoa > Mollusca > Gastropoda > Stylommatophora > Arionidae > Arion > Arion vulgaris. The sequence continues at coordinate 55,215,350 of CM036758.1, read as the reverse complement.
CACATGGGCAGGTGATGTGGTCAAAATCACTTCCCTGTGTCCAATTGAAGCTAGGTCAACCAGTCATTACAGTTGGAAACAACAATCCCCCCTCCCATTATGAAATATGATCCTGAGATAACAACCCTAGAAGTAAGTGCACTATTCACTAAGCTCTCAGATTATGTTCTAACCCTTGTCTTTGCATTACGTGCCCAAAAAGTGACGTCTGTTTCCTTTGGATATTCATTTTTTCAATGACCTCTCTCATTGTGCTATCTGCATAATTCCAGCAGTCTATGGAATTCTTAACATTCTTCTGTAAAATCACATTGGGTAACATATAAAATAAAAACTCATATCATAAAATAAAAACTTTGTCTCCAATTACAACATACAATCAGTTTCCTGTCACTAGGTAACATACACATATGATCAGCATCTCATTGCTAGGCAACAGACATATCAGGTCACTCTTTTATTGCTATGAAGTATAACTTGTTAACACTAGAACATTGTGAAAACTTACCAAAATTAAGCACAACAGTGCCTAGTTTCTCCATCTCCTCTGGGCAAATGTCTGGGCAATGAGTGAACCCCATATACATGACTATCCATTGGCCCCGAAAGTCTGTGCTTGATCGTTTGTTACCATGGTGATCTGTTAGTGTCCAATCTCCCCCCAAGTTACATTTTTTAAACTCTTTATATCTGTACTCTTCATCCTCTGAAACACAAACAGTTACTTGTTAGTCACTGATGCAGCTCATATTTGCAGAGCCAGAATAACATACATAGGAAATGGTTTGACTCTTGTGACCGCATGTTAACATGCTGTGGAAAGACAGAACGGCTACACAAAAATATAGATTTACACTTTTATCAAAGACAAAACTTGACATTGGCTACAAAAGTGCAACCAGCCTAGCAGCTCTAGTTTTCAACAACAACAACGCTAATGACAAGATATGCTGACCTACCCAACTCCTTGAAATGCTGAGCACTATGATACAAGTAGTAGATGGCTCCTGCAATGCCTGATACAATAATAAGCCTTCCCCATAATGGCTGAAACAAAGAATTTTAAGACAAGCCAGTCAGCAGAGATTAATTACTATCATGTATCGGATGTCAATGCAAAGTAGCAACAAAATGCTGTATCAACATAAAAACACGCAGTATCAATTTAGCTACTGGTATAATATAAATATCAACCTTAAAACCTGTACATAAACTCAATAAAAACTATATGCTTTTTTAAAAAAATGTTAAAAGAATTTTGTTTTGTAATATGTGGGCGTCTGTAGCTTAAGCGGTAATGAGCTCTATCACAACCCAAGCATACCTGGTTCAAACTCTGTGGTGGGCAGTTTGGAAGCAAATTCGTTTCCTGGGATTTTTGGGAAGGTAAAAATAGACCTTACTGTTCATAATGCAATGGCAAACTACTGAACGTAAAGTGGTGTCTAGAAAATGAATGACTTGTTTACTGTGGTTGATGGCTACATCCTGTAAGGGATATGCCATGATTTTTCAATAAAGAAGATCAAACGTTTATAGTTTTTTTAATGTACACATAATTATATCAAATTAACTTTGTTCAGTTCTTCTTCTTACAGTTAACTCCAGTATAACTACTTTATAATCTTATCTTTATGTCATATGAGCATAGCTATGTTGTGATATATTTACACCCAAAACTTTGATATCTGTGTCTTTCTTACATCTGATTTCATCACATGCTTTTTTCACCAAGGCTCACCTTTCTAGTTTTTTCATGAAGACAAATTTGGTCAACACTAAACTTTTAATATCTTAAATAGTGTCTGCGCAGTGACATGTCTAATAATATTTTTTACATTGTTAACTGTCAAAGGGCACAATTTGTTTCCTGTTTTTTGTCTGTTTCCACTTATCTATTATAGGACTATATGCTTAACCTCAGGCATTATTAATGTAATTCTGAATATGAACAATGAGCAAAGCAAAGTAACGAAAAATAACTACATGTGAAATGCAATACCTACGAAAAGTTACCAACAACACCAGAAAAGACAGTTACCAACATCATCATAAGAAAAGTTAGAAACCTTCGAGAGAACAGTCCCCAACATCATCATAGAAGAAAGTTGGGCAGAACCTTGAATTAAATTGAGAAACAAAGAATGAAGTTGTTTGGCCACTTAAGAATGAATCCAAATACCACTGTATACAGAGTTTTCTACAACAGAACATCAGGAAAGAAGGTGAGATGAAGACCATTGAAAAGATGGTTAGATGGCATAGCATAATCCTATCAAAAAGTAAAAATAACTATCATCGAAGCTACTAGAGCAGAGCAAGACAAAAACAGAAAAACCATGACACAGGGCAACAACCCAGTAACTGTGACGACAAAAGAAGAAGAATGGATAACTTTATTTTAAGTATGACACTTGCTTACATATTAAAATATCGAAGAAAGTGAAGGTCATCTGAGCTTTCTCTAATAGACATCTTTGTAACTTGTTCAGCTGTGATTGGAAAATCACCAACTGTTCTCCTATATATTGCTGGTAGTAGGCTATGTTTTTAGTGGTCTGGCTGTGCTATTGCCCACTTTTTATAGCATCTTATCTTGAACATACACACTTTATATCCAGTCTCTTTACTGGTTGTACATGTCACAGGTTGAAATAGTAAAACTACACATTTCCTTTCGTTTGCTGGAAATATTGTACAAATATTCAATGTTGACTCTTGTGTAAACTTTACTGTCTTGTAGCTAACACAGAAGTCGGGATAGTTCACTTTCCAGTGTTGTTTCACTGGGACAGTGAGTTTGTCTCAGTATATCCTATTTGGATATATTGAGCCTGTGTAATTAGTTCTTTCCTATATGGCTCAGAAACATGGACAGCCTACTCAAGACACGAGAGGAGACTTAACATCTTTCACCTTCGATGTCTCTGCAAGATTATGAACATCAGGTGGTACAACAAGATAACCAACTTTGAAGTACTGCAATGTGCAAACCAGCCTTCCATCATGGGCAAGCTCAGCAGTAGATGACTAAGGTGGTTGGGGCATGTGCGAAGAATGGAAATTTGTCGCATACAAAACAAATGTTGTTCTGTGAACTTTCGGAGGGCAAGAGGCACCAGGGCAGACCACTGCTCAGATAACAAAGATGTCTGCAAAGCCTCAATTAAAAACTTTTCTATAGGTCCCAGCACATGGGAAAAACTAGTCGATGACAAGAGTTGTGTGGATAGCCAAATTACGAAAGGGCGCAGAGTCTTTTGAGAAGAGACTTCTGTATGAGCTGAACGACAAGAGAGAAAAGCGAAAACTCAGAAGTTGTCACAGTAAAACACTTGCTAATTGACCATCTGTAAAGAAGAAAAAGGCCATATATATCCTATTTGGAGCAGTCCTGAAGTATATGATCTGGAATCTGAAGTGTCTGCTCATATGTACACATGGCGGAAAAATGAATCTTGAATTCTGTAGACATATGGTTGGGGAGTTGTGTTATGTTCTGATGTGCAGAATGATGCTTGTTCTTCTCTTCTTCTTTGAGTTCGTTCTTTACAACCATTTTAATCACTCTTTGTGATATGTTTGATCTTTGCCAAGAACGTGTATACGTTGCACATTGGTTTGGTAGGCCCCTAAATGCATAGACTTACACGCTTAGAACACATGCATCCAATTTCAGCCAAACTTTCTTAGTCACCTCTTACGACATGCGTGGCAGGTAACAGCCCATTCTTTACACCCCAAATTTGGGCCCCGGTAACCACTCGGGCAATAACTTGTTCTAACCTGCTTATATTTTGGTAGTCATACTAACTACACATGTGAGATGTGTACATCAATCACATGAAATGTTATTGACTATTGGTTCTGAACTAAAGTTTTAGCACTCCGGGCAGACCAATAGATGCTCAATTTCCCCAACAGATGTGAAGGGCATGCATAGTGATGGTTCCGTGGCTTACTGGTGAAACACACCTTTCACTCTGCCTCTCAGGAATCTTGTTCTGCTTGTATAATTTGTAACTCCAAACTCCTTAAATCGCTTGATAATTCAACATCAATTTTAGTACCCTCATTCAGCAGTCATCAGAAAACCCGATGGATGTCTCCCCTACCCATCTTTAACACCTGAGCGATCAATGCTGTTGATACAAGCCTCTTCACTTTCTCATTGCCACAAACACCTGCATGACCAGTAAGTCTCTATGATTGAAAAATTCAATAGATGACATCCACTCATATAGCCTGCCATTTTGGATTTTTTGAAGCATCAACTGAGAGTCTGACACAGCAATGGTCAAAATAAATTAAATCAGAGAAAGCTACTGGAAGGCATCAGTAATGGCCTAAACCTTCATCCTCATACTAAAAGTAGTTGTCCTGTATGCTCCGTTCTCCTCTGCAATGACCATACCATGAATGCTAGCTAGGAAACCTCAGCCTGACTTACCACGATGAACAGAAGTCAATCATGTTATATGACCGAATCTTTTGACCTGTTGAATCTTGATAAATGTTGGTGCTTTAACAATGGCTTTTGACCTGATGGTATTATTTCTGATTTTCTCCCCTCTTTATACATTGAGCATTCTTCGCAAGAATCTAATTTCTGTCGTTTCTTATTTTTCTGTCATCGTCCATGTCTGGCATTGGTAGCACAGGGTTGGGAGAAAGATTGTGTTACATAGTGTTCTTTTAATATCTATTGACATGTATTTGCCTACACTCTACTATCTCTCTCTAGCCTGTGATGCTCTTGTATGCAGCATTTTTCTCTGTTGTTAGCCGTCTACTGTATTATGTTCTGAGCTGTGGTTCATTTCTTTCAGTTCCTGTTCTACTGTTATCCTCTAGGTCAGGGGTGGGCAAACTCGCCCGCGGCACATGCGGCCCGCCATTGGATATTTTGCGGCCCTCAAACACATTTATCCATATTAGAAAATGTACTGTTATAGTGTAAGTCTGTTAGAAATATAATTTATTTCAGAAGTTATCTACATTATGTAAAACTACCTTTGTTTACAATAAAAATATTTAATTGATTACTTACGAGAATTAAAAACAAATATACATAATATTATATGTGGCCCTCCAATAGCTTTACAATTTTCAATGTGGCCCTCTGCACAAAAAGTTTGCCCACCCCTGCTCTAGGTGGCTTTGGGTCTTCCAGGTTATGAAGCATGTACACTGACAATATTTGTCAACACACATGAAGCATATACAGCAACCACATGAAGTGTATACACTCAGTACAGCGACTGCATGAAGTTTGTACACTAACCACAATTGTCTACACACAACTTACAATATTTATAGTTCCCGCAGCTACCCGCTGTTTGGAGTTGCCTGAGTCTGTAGCAAACTCTCTGAATGATGAAGTATTAACAACAGGTGGCCTAAACAATGTGGAGTACACAGGACTGTGAAACACATGTTCATCCTAGGATGTAAGATACCACAGAAAATATATTGCACCTTCATTATTTTTAATGAGATATAAAAATAACATTTAGAGCATGAAAGAAAACAATAGCACACAACAAACAATGCATTGTTATATATCTAAATGAACTAAAACACATTGAGCATGTTCACTATAATTGTTATTATAATATTATATAAGTACTATTGTCTATCCCCAGGTGGATGATAGAATTGGTTATCCACTCTTGCTGTTAAGCGTAGGGGTGGGAACTTTAATTTGCATTATAGGTCCAGATGAGACGCCCTTGTGTTATCTCCATATTTATTTTGTGTAGTCTTGATATTGTCTATCTATCTTTTTCTTGGTCTTCCCTTAGCTCTAGTCCCTGATCTCTTTTTATTGTATGCCGTTATTGGTGGTTGGTTGTATTCCATTCTCATGAAATGTTAGAACCACTGCATTTGTTGTCTTTCAATGTATTCAGTGCATGAAGTTATGCCTACTCTGCTTCTGATGTCCTCATTTCATAGTCTATCTTTCCTGGTGACCCCCACTGCCTTTCTCAAGCATTTCATTTTTGCATGTGCTGAGCTTTCTGTGGTGTGTTGCTGTCAGAGACCAAGTTTAGTACTGGTAACAAAGTATTGGTTATAAAACATACTTTTATCATCTGTCTTTTTACTTCCTTCTTGATCTTTGGGTGTTGTAGTAATGGTGCCAACTGGTAGATCATTGCATTTGCTTTTTACCATCTTGTCTCTGTTTCTCTATCAAGTTTTTTGTTCTCTGTAAAAACTCTGCCCAAGTATTTGAATTCAGAAACTTGCTTTACTCTGGTGTTGTCTATTTGTATGTTTGCTTGGCCTGGTGTTCTGCTGATTTTCATGGTCTCTGTCTTTTGTGTGTTGATTTTCATGTACTTCCTGCATGCAACTAACAATGAATTTATATGATGTATCTTCATGTTCAAGTCTTCAATTCACTTGCATTCTCTATAAATAATATTCTATCAAACTGTATTATACACTTTAGAGTTAGACTTTAGTTGTTATGTTATTGGTTATTGGTTATTGGTTACTAAACTGACGTCATAGCACTCTGGGCAGACCCATAGGTGCTCAGTCTCCCCAACAGATATCGAAGAGTATGCATACTGATGGTTCCTGTGGCTCGCTGATTAAACACACCTCTCACTCTGCCTCTCAGGCATCCAGTTCGACTTGAACAAAGGGTAATTCCAAACTGCTTAAATCGCTTGATCGATTCAACATCGATTTTAGTGTCCTCATCCAACAGAGAGTCTCGAAGAGACCGAAGAATATCCCCTTATCCATCTTCAACTCCCCAACAATCGATGCTGTTGATGCAAGCCTGTCCGCTCTCTCATTACCGTAAACACCCGCATGCCCAGGACAGTATATCCACGTAAGCCGCTGGAGGTTAGAAACTTCTATAGACGACATCCACTCATCCGAAACCTGCCCTTCTGGATCTTGTGAAGCATCGACTGAGAGTCAGATACAACAACTGCCCCAGTAAATGAAGTCCCAGAAATCCAATGGAGGGCAGCAGTAACGGCCTCAACCTCCATCCTCATACTAGAAGTAGTTGTCCTGTATGCCCCACTTCGCTCTGCAACAACCCTACCATGCGCATTAGCCAAGAAACCCCAGCCGGTTTTCTCACCACGTTGAACCGACCCATCGGTATATACAACAACATCATCATCCCTTGCATTATCTTCTATCAGCTGCTTAACTGCAGATCAGCCTTCATGTTGCCCCAATCTCTACATTCTCTTCCAAGAGTAATGATAACGCTGAGATAGTTCATCATGCTTCCATCTGTTGGGATCCATTCTTCCCCTTTGGTAGAGTCGCAACCGTAGTCACCTGGCCAATCGTTCTCTCAGCCTGGGCCATCCACGACATGCCACGCTTGATTCTCGTGCCCTTAACATCATTAGTGTTCCTGTGAAGTGGATGTCTCGTATCCGAAGTAACCCGCATATATGCCTTGGTTTGGGCGATTGCATGACGGGAGCGTAGTGACAGAAGGCCAAGCATATATCTCATCTTCACAATGGGGTATCTCTAGTGCAGCCCAGAACTATACGCATACCTTCATTCTGAACCCGTTCAAGTCGTTCACATTGTGATCTTGATATCGTAAGAATTCCGAGTCCGTAATCTACCACTGACATTACCAGTCGATCGAACAAAGGGCAAGTAGTCTCTGCTCAAGGTGTGCGGCCACCATAACTTTGAGAGCCGCAAGACCACGCTTGCACCGTTGTATCGTCTGTTCAATATGGTGTTATGTGAATGGTGCAATGGCTGCACACTCACTGGGTTATATAATATTACATTCATTATTTAACTTAAAAAGGTATTTATAAAAGTCAAAAACTTTTTCCCGGCTTGGTCCCTTTCGAGAAATGTCACCACGAACACCATAATATTACTTATTACTATTAATTAGGTGTTAAGTTTGGACATGCCAGACAGTGTCGTCTTCGTGGTAGAGAGAGAAGATATAGTAATCAACTTCTCATGGGTACTGTGAGCAAATGGACTTTGGGATGGCTGCTGCAACGGAGGACAGAGCACGAATGGGAATGCCCAATGTGCCATGACGTCGATCGCATAACATAACATAACCATAATATTACAGTGTAGTTAGGACAAAAATCCTAGTAAAAGTGATTTCCGGAGAAATTCAAATACTGAAATACTATTATTATTGTAATGTATACACTAGTGAACCTAATGAAATGACGTGATCGTTATTAATAATCAGTAACGAATGTTGTGATTTACATATTAATTCGGAGATTACCACTACCAGATCAAATTGAGAGTCGGACTGAGTCATTCTGAGACCAGATATATTATAAATTAATTATTGCTTTTAAAATTGGTAGCTACCTCATGCTTCCTGAGCTCACTTCGGCATTTGTGTAATTTGTAAAACTGTGGTAAACTCACAACTTTGGAAGAACTACCTACTGGCTACTCACTGAGAAACTCAGCCTGTGTTGTCAGTGACTTCAGTGAGACTCAGTCACAGTGTGACTCTGTGAGTGAGTGTGTAGAGGTCAGTTTTAAGTCAATTAACTTAATTTTTTTAATTGGTTAAGTAAAGAGAGAGCGTATCGACACTCACACTCCGGTCGTGATCGTGTGATATTTCATTCATTTTGATAAATGATTTTCAATGATTCTTGAAGTAGAAAGTCTAGTCTCAGTCTGAAGTAAGAAAGTTAGTAGTTAGAAGAAACTTCAAGAAAGTACTGAAAGTTAGTTAAGAGAAACTTAGCTGACTAGCAAGTTTTAGTTAGTTAAGAACTTAAGTTAGCAGAGGCAGATGAAATCACGATAAAACGAGAGCTTAAAATAATCCCTGTCTGACTCTAACCGGCGGTGTTAAGAAATAATAAACAAACCTGACGTTTAGTAAGAGTTAAATAATTATGAGCGATTCTGTAGTGTTGTGTCAACCTGTGATAACAACGACGACAAGTTGACGAGGTCAGATGTCTCAGGACAAAACGATCCATGTTTTGTTTTAGTCTTCACAGAAGGATCTCCTCGTACTTTTTCTAATTCAAGTTGTTTTATTATTTCGCATTCTTAGATCTGGTTTTTGTGTGTTTTTTAGTCGCGAATAAAGTTATACTGCTTTCATTGTCTTGTGTGGACTATAGTTACCTGGGTGCCTCCTGGCGTACACTTCTTGGACACGGTTCCTCGGCCTGCGAGGCAGGTAGAACAGCCCGGATGGAACAAAAACGTCAAAATAGAAAGGCAGTAAAACTTCCCACAAGTGTAAGTGTAAGTATACCTTGCTCACACTATAGTAATCTACGCACACACAGACAAACATAACGCAACTACATTTCCTTGGATGAAAATTTGTGTGGTCATCATCACCCGTTGTGGACGAGCATCATCACTATAGTTATAGAATTGGACATCTTTCACAAATAAATACTCTAATGCGGAGCACTTTTCAAATATTCTCTGATAGCAATGTCAAGCTTCTGGTCTTCACGCGGCGGAACTGTTTTGATTAACAGCTGAAGCTTTAAAAACTACTAGGACGGAAGGCAACTGGGAGATTATCCCAATTCTTTTTAAAAAAATACATCAGCAGTATGTGCCGCATCCACATCGAAGGCTGACTGCAATGGAGTTCCGGCGTATTATGTTCCTTGTCCTGGTTGTACACTCTTTCCTTACAAGCTTGATTGATTCATTCATTGATAGGACCATCGTCATTGTACTTCAGTGAATAACCATAAGTGCTCCCAAACTCTTTCTTGCACATGAGGTCTCTCAGGGCAGTGCAAGAACTACGTAGCACCGGAGAGTGACCTGATGTCATTTTGAAGAAGATGTAAATTTTGTAGGAATTTTTATTTTAATCTTATTGTATGAATTTTGCAGGGGTAGCGGCTTTGTTGATTTTCCGACAGGCTGTCGCATGTCCACCTCCTTCTGATTGTCTGTCATCCCCTTGTTCTCTTATACGAATTAATTTGCATTCGGTAATAATAGCTTTACATTATACTAGCTTACACATGAAATTTAATTAGACTAAATCTTTTTACACCAACGCTAGATTACATGTATCTCTAGCCTGGGACACTTTTGGCTTTAACCAACAAATGCACGTCATTCTCTGCTCTTGTCCGTCTTCTGTATTGTGGTTCAGATGTGATTCGTTTCTTTTAGTTCTTGTTCTACTGTTCTTCTTCGAACGCTCCATATGGACCATTTGTCAACCACTATGTGCGATTTGTATGTGATCTGAATCTAAGAGCGATTGTACGTTGTGCCAGCTATGCGCCTACAAGTAGGCCAATACATCCGATTTCTGCGCTGCTTTTTATTTACTATGGTAGCATCCTTAGGGCCTACATCAATCGCCTTTTACGACATGCATTGTAGGTTGCAGTGGTACTATTCTTTGCTTTTCTTGCGGGCCCCGGCACCACACAGGCGGTCCTACTGTTCTCATCTGGGTCATTGTGGTCTTTCCCTTTTTCGTTTACCCTCTGGTGTCCATCTTACTGCAGTTTACGTGACAATCTCCATGGCCATGTGTAGTGTCCACCCATGTCCCATCCATCTCTAGTGTCTCTTTTGGATGATGGTGATCATATTCTCTTTCTGACACTGTGTAAGCAGTTCTTGGTTAGAGCTAGTATTTGACCAGAGCATGCATAAGATATTTCGTAGATAATTTGTATTCTTTTTCTTCTCTTCCACCATTTACTTCTTTATAGAAGTGTTGGGAGGGACAGGGGTGTGGTCTTGTGTGTGCTTGTTCTATGTACTTTGTACGATGTTATTCATTTTATTAAGGCTGTTCTTGATGCCGTAGCTCTATCTTTTGCGTGTTCTTCCTCTTGCTCTGTATTCGTTATACTTTTTCAGTGTGGTCTGTGTGTTAGACGATACCATTGTATTCTTGTCAGGTGTCCAAACCATTTAATCTGTTGTTCTTTTATGTATTGCATAACTGGTTTCACATCCAGTCTTCTTCTGATTTCTACATTTCTAATTTTTGTCTTATATTGCCACACCTGCAGCTCTTCTAATGCACATCAACTCCGTCGTTATGATTATTCGCTCATTAGCTGCTGTTATTGGCCATGTTTGGCACTGTTAACATAGTGTAGGCCAGAAAATCGTTCTTATAAAATTTGCTGTAGTTTTTAGCGGTATCTCTTTATTTGACAACAGTAATGTTAACTGCCCCAGTACCCCGTTAGCTTGTGTGCCCCGATTGCTGATTTCCTTATCGATACTTCCGTTTGCAATGAAAATTGCCCCTAGATATTTGGACTCATTGGTTTGTTTAATTTCTATGTTCTGGAGTTTTATTGTGAAATTTTTGCTTATCGCCATTGTCTCTACTATATAATTATAAGATAATTTGTATGGAAGGTGGAAAGTTTGTACATATCTTGTTCTGTCATTCTCCATCATTCTGATCCGTATAGTAAAGTTAATAACACACATCTGCAGTATACATCTTAATTCTGATGCTGTATTGGGCTGAGTTCCAGACTGTCTGACTAAGAGTCATGAATGCACCTCTTGCCTTATTCTGTCTACTTTTAAAGTCAGATCCAGCTCCTCCTTCGTGACTGGTAACACTTCAGCTGGTATTTAATGTTCCTTAAATATCTTGAATCGTTTCTTTTATATCCGAACTAGTTCTGTATGTTATGATATTATGAACAAAAATCAATGTCCGCCCCGGGTGAGATTTTTTTATATATTTGTAGTGCAGATGTTGAACAACACTGTGGTAGACTGCGCCTGCTTTTGCCAATATATCCACAGTCTCGTTGCCAGCTATTGCACAGTGGGATGGTATCCACTGTATTACCACTCTAGAAAAGTTATTGCATATTTGGTGTAGTGATGCTTGCAGTTCCTTCAGGTTATCGTCTTGATTTTTTAGAGCAGTAATTACTGACAAAGTATCAGTCAAAAATACTTGATTTTCTTTTACATGTTTCTCTGAATTTATGGCTTCTGCTGCCACGTTTAGAGCCTCTGCAGTTGCTAGAGAACCTTCCTTTCGTTATAGCAATCTCGGCGTACGCCCATCCATAAACACATTGCAGTTGTTCTCTCCACAAAGAAGCGACCTATTCAGTCAAAGACCATAATTTATTTCATATGTTATTAAAAAGGTTCCTTTTATGCTGAGCGCTGTTTTAAAAAATATATTTATTAATATCCAGTTATCGTACCGAATGTTTTATTTTATAGTATTAAATGCGTCTTATATAATTTAATGAACTTTGACCGTTAAATGCACCATGATTTAGGAAAGCAAATAAGAATACTAGCCTATTACCGAATTTGTAAAGATTGCTGTATCTACTGCTTAAAGATTTCGTATTCTGTATGAAAATGACATTACAGTAGTAGCATTAATTTAATAGTTTTAAAATTGTATTTACATTTTAGTAGCTTAGTGTGTACATTCATATTAATGGTGTTGGTAATCCGAATTTCTTTGAATATAAAGCGCCTTTATAGCCAAAGAGATCGTCTCAATCCCTATCCTCAGCTAGATGCAGTCTAAGTAGACTAAGTAAAACAAAAAACTCGTGGATTACAGTAAAACTGGAACTAAATGAGGTAAATACGGAAATACATGCTTCATCTTCTTCTTCAAACGCTCCATATCGACCACTAGTTAACCACTCTGTGATTTGTATGTGATCCGAGCCCAAGAGAGAATGTTCGTTGTGCCAGTTATGCGTCTATAAGTAGGCCAGCACATCCGATTTCTGTAATGTTTTTTTTATTTACCAGGATAGTTTCCATAGGCCCCTACCTCAGTCGCCTCTTAGACATGCCATGAAGGTCGCAGCGTTACTGTTCTTTGCTCCCCTTGAGAGCCCCGGCAACACACGGGCGGAAAATACACGCAACTGTCGTTATACTCAAATGCGAAAGAAAAATCAAGAAAAAATTCCAGCTTATCGACCAATATGCCTTTATCAGGGTAAAAGATATAGCGACTCTCCGTCGTATATCGGGTAATGTATTGATTGAAGAGTTTGGAATCGGCGCGTGCGTGTGTGGGCATATAGAAGCGGCTGTAGCAGACATGTGTTTCGACATCTGACACCTAGATGAATTAAACACTAGTGAGATTAGTCAACACTAAACGAATCTCACAAAAATGTGACATGCGAAGAAATAAAATATTGTCTGTTAAAGATATCTTGACACTATTCAACAGTTAGGAACTATATGCATTCTGTGTTGTTTTATTTGTGCCAAGTTATGCGGACCTCTGTTTTATTTAGTAATACCAAATTCCCGAAGTCGTGATTAGGCTTCCATAGAGACCTACTTTCTATAAACCTAAATTCTACCGAACCGCTTGTTCGCATTGCAGATGCTTGAATTGTGTATGTCTACAACTGATAAATCTTTGTTGGACAAGATTACTGACTGTTGTACTAAGCACATCGGTGTGACCTTTTTGGTGTGTTGTGTTAGCGACGGCTGGGGGAGACAGTACATCGCGTTGAACCGACAGCACACAGTCCAGTCTAGTCACGCGTGAAGAAGCCGCCTGCATGATTGTGTGTTGGTACATACCACCGGTGATAGTGTAGTAAGTCAATTCGAAAGCATTGTGGGTGTTCATTAGTTCGTTTCTCGATATTAGTATATTCTTACGAGCCATTACTACACGCAAATAAATTCAGATAGTGGACTGGAGGAACTAAAGGTGAGTGACACAAACTAGTGTAAGTGTATGTCTTCGAAACCTACCATCTAAGACAGTAGTTGAGTAGTGTAGTGACGCCATCGTTTACGCACTCATCTTTATCAACTTTCTCAAGTTTCTGTCATTCTTCCCAAGTAACTATCCATTCATAGCTCAATCACATGTTTTTGAATTGACCATTACTCAGCTCACATTATAGATCTAATTATAATATAATCTTTGCAATTACAAGTAATCAAATTTCGATGACGAGATCGTAATTTTATGACTTTTGCAATTTCAATTTGAGTGCGTGATTCGAACTTTTCAATCTTGAGAATATCACATTGAGTATTGACCTCTAATATTTACTGATTTCGAGTGATAATTTTTCTTATGTCAAGTTACGTCTCTTTAAAAAAACCAATGTTTACAGTTGATAGTCACGCAAAAACTTACCACTTACCATTCAAACGAGTTATCATACATTACATCATCATCATTATCATTTTGGTGACGGAGTATTGAGTATGATATCTCCTTTTTGGCTCCAATTAACATAATGATAATATTTGTATTTTGAGCTCACATTACAGCTGATTATTATCATATTGTAGCACAGTACAATGATTGACTCTATCATAAAAAAATGATTAATCTATATATGTGTTAGCACATGTGTACAAGAAACAAGTGATTGATCTATCATATATGTATGCAGAATTGAGCACTTTTAGTGTGTACAAGAAACAAGTGATTGATCTATCATAATATATATGTGTTAGCATGTGTACAAGAAACAAGTGATTGATCTATCATAAAATATATTGTTAGCACATGTTACAAGAAACAAGTGATTGATCTATCATAATATATATTATATGCGTTAGGAGTTAGGCCACATTAGACAAGAAACAATTGCACTGGTTATGGTCACCACACATTTATTTCTTACACTAATAATGTAATGCTCTTGCAAATGGATGAGCTACTCATTTCACTTAATGGCTGTTTCACATCGGTACAGTTACATGGCTTCTCAGCCTTTTGGCTAAGATCATAGTGAGGTGTCCAACGCTTAATCTCGGCCAGAAGGTGGGAGTCTGAATAGCCAATTGGCACACTCTTAGAGTCTTATACACATTTATCAAGCTCTGAACAGCTCTCTCTGAAAGAATGAGAGATAACTCTCCAAGGTCAATTTGATGTGGCACTGCCTGTTATAATAATAATTCCTCTCGTACCGTTACATAGGGCCTGCAAGTAATTTCTCCATACCGCTCTATCCTGGGCAACTCGCTCAATCTCCTCCATGGAACTGAGACCGATATTTCCTGCCTCTCTCAGCAAAGTTTGCTTCAGGGTCTCCTTAGGTCGACTTCTCTTTCTTGAACCCTTTGCATTCCACTTCAATGCCTGCTTTGATATTCGTTGATCATTTCTCCTCAAGGTGTGCCCAACATATCTCCATCTTCTCTTTCTTATAACAGTTGTCACTAGTGGTTGACCAGACATGTCTCTGATTTCATCACTTCTCCTGAATTCGTTCCATTTTATATTCATTATTTTTCGAGACATCTATTTTCAAATGCATTCAACTTGCTTTCTATATCTTTAGTCATTTTCCAACTCTCGCTGGCATATGTTAGGATTGATATAACATTTGAATTGAAAATTCGTAATTTAGTTTTAATACTATATAACTTGAAGTTCCATATTTTATTTAGACTTTTAAAAACTGCCTGTTAGGACCCCTAAAAAAGGCAGATCATATTTTGATAGATAGGACGTGTATAATATTCATAAACAACTAATACATTAAATAAATGGATATCTTGCAAATAGCATACATTTATTTGCCTTTCGTTCAAGATGTTTTCAAGTACTCATTTTTTACTATGATCATCTCTTTGACTGTTGATGCTCTTAGGATTCCAGTTCATTATTTTAAAAAACTTTTTTCATTTTGGCCAGTTGTATTCTCATGTCTCCTGGTTCCACACATCCAGCAGATGGGTTGGCCTTTTCGAGGTAGAGGGTTGAGTGCCGTAACGTTGTGAACGTATAGACATTGTCATTGCATCTCATTTGCAGTAGTGTGTGTCTTGGCTGAATGTCTCCAATGTCTGCGCTTTTATTTTCTGGAGCAGGCTGGTCATATTCGGACATTGGGAGGGAAAAAAAAGGATGTGGAAAGATTAAGCAGGATTTCCATCATATCATTTATGTAGTTTAGCCATTCAGTCATTACTGTTGCTCAGTGAGGCACAAGGGTCATACATGAGTTAGGTGAGATGTGGACTGGTTAGGCTAAGGACCATCATCAAATAGCTTGTTCTGAGCAGAACTTTGCCACCCTAACAGTCCTTCAGGATTTTTTTCTCTCATAGGGCCCGATGCTTCACCTCTGCAGCCACCATGCTCAAATCATCATTTACATCCTGAATCCATCTTCTCAGTGGTCTTCCTCTTTGCCGGGATGCCACCTTCCATAATGGTCTTCTTTAGCCCTTCACTTCTCTTTATATGTTCGAAATAGTTCAATTTTCTCATTCTTGAATGTAGCATCAGCCAGCTTTTTCTGGATAGATCTATTTGTTCTCTTCTCTGTCCATGATATACGGATGACTCTCCTGTAATGCTTATATTGAAAAGGACATATATATTTTTCCTCTGCCTTATTCAATGTCCATGCTTCACACCCATATTGCTAATGGGAATATGCATGATCTCAGTATTCTATCTTTGTTTTCCTATCAGTTCCATTGCATACTGTTTTTAGTGACATTTTTAAAAATGCCATGTTTGTTCTTTTAATTTCCTTCATCCCATTTCCATCTGTTTTTAGCAGTGAACAGACACATTCAAAACTTCACATTTTCTATTTTGTCTCCGTTTACAAAATTATCCTTTGTCATGTTTGTTTTATCCGTTGTCATTATTTTTGTTTTTGCCACATTGAGATATAGTTTTTGTTTCCTTTTGCACTTCCATTATTCATTTCTCAATCCCTTTTTGCGATGTTGACAGTAACACTATATCATCAGCATATCTTAGATCTGATATTTTTCTTCCTCTGATTATAAAAGGGTCATATTGTTCTTTTCAGCTATCTTCTGTAACATTCCTCATGATGTTTTCAGCATATGTTAAACACAGTGACAGAATGCAGCCTTGTCTTACTCCCAGCTTATGTCAAAGCAATCTGATGTATCATTGCATTTTCTTACAGCCGTCATTTGATCGCTGTAAAGTTTTCTTATCGGTATTAAATGTAATGGAATTCCAATTTCTTCTATTATTGCCACAATTCCTGATGTTCTACACAATCAAATGCATTTGAGTAGTCAATGACGCATGAGTATAATCTGGATTATACTCTCTAGATTTTTCTCTCTAGATTTTTCTATGATTGTTCTCATGTTAAATATATGGTCACATGTACCTCTGATCTGTCTAAACCCAGATTGTGTTATACTGTTTTCTTCAATTATTCTATACAGTCTTCACATAATTATATTTAGTAAGATTTTACTTGCGTGGACTAATCAGTGCCACGGTTCTATAGTTGGTACATACATATGTGTCTCCTTTTTTAGGTATACGGATAAATATTGATCAAATGACTATCCACAAAACAGATATGGCTGTCTCTTTTCATAATGAACTACACCTACCTTCCCACCCAACACCCAGAGGAAGAAAGAAGTGAAATAGAAGCTAATATGATCATAGAAATTGCCAAACATATATTTAACATCATGAGAAAGATATGAACATAATAGTAAATAACAAATGGACAGAAAATGAGAATTATCAAGTGTTACTCAACATTGATGGTGAAAATGTTGGCACACAGCTGAAAAACAAAATCAAGACTTTAGAAATGTGGATCGCCCTTGTGTTGTCGGGGTCCGCAAGGGGCAAAGAATAGTAACACTGCGACCTACAAGACATGTCATAATATGTGATTGAGGTAGGGGCCTAGGGAAGCTACCCTAGTAAATTAAAAGCATCTGAGAAATCGGATGTGCTGGCCTACTTGTAGGCGCATGACTGGCACAACGTACAATCGTTCTTAGTCTTGGATCACATACAAATCACAAAGAGTGGTTAACAAGTGGTTAAGGTGGAGCATTCAAAGAAGAAGAAATGTGGATAGGAAGAAAAGTCTGGAGAATATGGAGGAAAAGAAAAAAACTAGCAAAGAGATGCTGAAACAATTAGTAGTGAAAAGAGAATTACTGAACAAAATAAAACTTACACAAATGCGATAATTTGGTCACATTGAAAGGCGACACATTATTGAAGACATTGTTGGAAGAGGCAGATATATGTGATTTAAAAGTGGACAGACAGAAGCCATCTCAGAGTGTACGATCAGGACAAGAAACAGATTTCACTGGAAATCCATTGTGTCCAACCTTCAATGTGAAGAAGACACAAGTTGATGATGTATAAATATATATATTCAAGAAATAGAGAGGTGCTATGTAAGCATACATACAAAATGAATTTGTGATCAGAGCAAATGAAAATATATGCGAGTAGAGACAACATAAGACAAGGGTTTCCAAACTTTTGTCCCTGGTCACAATTTCGAAATGACAATTTTCTCGCACCACACCAAGTTTATTATTGATAAGAAATACCGAAAAGTCAAACCATAGCATTGTTTTACTCATAATGCAGAACGCAATTACAGAAAGTATAAAACAACACAGCAATATAGAAAATGTCTCAGTTACAGAATATACACATCATTTACAATATTTTAAACTACTTTCTATTATCGCATTTACCAAATTAAACCCAAAAAATTAGAAAATATAAGTGATCATATTTATTTTGGAAATATGCGTTAAAAAATATATCTGTCAAATCCAAAATGAAGTGGGTTGATTGTTTGAAACTTTCCATTACATTGTTGGAAACTCCTGGCATGATGGAACTATCAGAGTTCATTACATTTTATTCATGTCGCAATATAGTGTAGCAGATAAAAATAGAACAGAAAACGTGTTTGTGTTAATTTTATCTCCGAAAATCTTTGCCAGTGGATTATATATTGTCTTTACATCTTTTCTCACTCACACGTACACATACAAGCTGTCAATTGTTTTGATCTCGGTGAACCAACCGAACAGTTGAGATGCTCACGACAACGTGAGATACATGAAGAAACGTTAGGTGACAGTTCTTGCTTGTGTCTAATGTTTGATGTCGGGTAACTCATAACTGACTCATTCCGCTCCTCGAGGACGATAGGGCATCAACAGTTGTTCACCACTTTTCCAGGTCTCTGGTAGTTTTGTTTATGGCAATCCAGGATAGTCCAGAACCCTTCAATTTTTCAAGAAGATTCCGTCCCCAAGTATGTTAGGATAACCACTCTGTGATTTGTCTGTGATCTGAGCCGAAGAGTGATTGTACTTTGTGCCAGTTATGCGCATACAAGTAGGCCAGCACATCAGATTTCTGTGATGATTTTTATTTACTAGGGTAGCTTCCTAGGGCCTACATCAGTCGCCTCTTACGACCTGCATTGTAGGTTGCAGTGGTGCTATTCTTTGCTTCCCTTGCGGGCCCCGGCACCACACGGGCGATTCCCATTCTGAATTTATAGTGTACTTTCTTTGCGTTTAGCCATGTTTTTAAATGTTAGGTAATACTAATTAATAATTGATAATACTATTAATAATGCACACATTTTGTTGTAAGTACAGATTGAGTGCAGATTTTGAAGAATAAATAAGATCGGGGATAGATAACGCACTGAACTGAAACTGTCTGCTCCACTCCGTGAAAGCTGCAATCACATGGTGGCCGGTCTCTCAAAACAGAGTCTGCTCAGATGTGTTATTTGTTTGAAGGCATGAGGTGACATGACAGCGCTTTCTCCAGTGAAAAAGCAAAGGCCGGTGATAGGGGATAGTACAGGGTGTTCAACTTAAAAGCAGCCCCAGTGATAAATAGAAATTTGCCAGGTACGCATTGCATCTTGTATATTTACTATTTAAACCGGTTCTGACTAGCTTGTCCTACGTCACATTTGTTCATCGCCTCTTCCCGCACTACAATTACACACCATCACACAACCTTGACCTATACTACGTCATAACTGAACCTCCATTTCCATACATATAAGCCAGATTAGCTCCATTCACAGGCTGCTTTTATCTTGTAACACCCTGTAGAATGTTTACAACAAAAAGAAAACAAAGATTGCAAAAGCGAAATGTCAAGTGTTAATGAGAGTGCTACAAAAAAAAGCAGCTGAAACATACTGTTGTTCAGAAAAAATTATCCCCTTCCCCTTCGAAATTCGTGTTAACGTTAAAATCGACGGAGTAAAATATGGCTCTAGGAATGTATAACACGGGCGCCGACATCGCTGATGTATATTGCTTCTTGACATCGTCGGGGTTGTGTAGCTGGTGCTAGAAGAACTGTAATGTGTAGTGAAGTAGATAAGAATAACATGAGAGCACACATCAGCTGCTAATGTGCTTGTAACACGCATATGGTATGTGCTGATAGCCAAACGTACGTTTCCCACCACAGGTCACACACCTGCATTGTATGAATTAGGTGTTGTCATTATTGTTGTCTGATTTCAAGTTTTATTTATGACCGGTAGCGTGTGGGGATATGTAAATATGACAGGCTGTGATGTATGTAACAGTGGTGGTGGTGTATGTTAGCGTGTAGCAGTATGGGAAGTATGTACATATGGTATTATCTGGATGATTTGTTGTCCTGGGGAAGCTACCCTAGTAAATAAAAAGCGTCGCAGAAATCGGATGTGCTGGCCTACTTGTAGGCGCATAACTAACACAATGTACAATCACTCTTAGGCTCAGATCACATACGAATCACAAATAGTGGTTTAGCAAGTGGTCGATATGGAGCGTTGGAAGAAGTCGTCTAAATGGTTAGTGTTGTAGACTTACGTTATATGTGCAACTTCTTTCTTGTTTTGCTGCTTAATATTGGTGTTTGACAATTTCATAACGCCCATGGAAGACACATGTTCAGTCCCTTTCCTCCCAGCAGCTATCGAAGAGTATACCTTGCTGTTAGCTCCCGTGACTCCCTTATTAAACATGCTCATTCAGTCCCGTAGAAAACTCTGAGGTCGGAGAAAGCCCGCCTGTATGGCAAGGAAACCAATAAAACGGTAAGCAGGCTTTCACGCAAAAATCAGTGAGAAGCGCCACACTAGGCGCAATGGCTACGCCTGAATTCATAGCGGGCGAATGCAGAAGTCCCGTAGATGCCCGACCTACCTATGTAACAAGTTATTGCACATTACCAAACATCATAGTGTGGATGCGTCATCTAAAGTTGTGTCCTCTTCCAACACAACTCGGTCACTAAACAACCACAGCATGTCCCACTTATCCATCCTCAACATTCCGTCTGTATGCTTTTGATACAAGTACGCTTATTTCCTAATGGCCACGGAAACTTGCAATGACTAGGGCAGTAGATCCACGTGGAAGGTTTTTTTTTGGGGGTGATTTCCTGTAAGTTGGAAGCATACTATGAGTGCATCATCTTGACAGCGACCGGTTTGGATATTTCCAAGCATAGAGTTGAACAACCCGATATTCGTTTTAGTAATTACTTAATAAATACATTTAAATCCAATTAATCAATAAATCAAATATTTAATACACGTCGCGAGGCTCTGAAGAAAGAAAATACTATACTTGAAGGATTGTTTACGAGATATATCTATCTAAGATCATTATGGCAGAATACACCACTATGGGAAGAGCCAATATTGATTACACCCGACCTACCATATGAATACATCGTGCAATCTAATTAAAAAACGGGACCACCACTACAAGTTGTCTTGAGCAAATATTACTATGTAATGCAGTATTTGTTGCTTTTCGGTAGCAGTTAGTGTAACACCACGTGCTAACAATGCACTCATGAACACACTGAAATCTCCTGTTAAGACACGCCTCTTGACCCAGTAGATATATATTTTTATCTTTGATTATCATGATTGCTGGATAGGAAAAGTAATCTTTGATTGTGAGATACGCAGTGACGGACATATTTTGAGTTTTCAGTCCAACAAGTTGTCCAGACTATGATATCGCCAGCGACGACAGTAAATGCTCGAACTTTGTGACCTGCTTATAATTTTGTGATGAGCTAGGTCAGTCTGAAGTGAATTAGTAGAACGTGAACATGGTTCCAAACGAGAGACAATCAATAAAATGAAATAAGATTTAGTAGTAGTATAACAACTTGCATACACCAGAGATCTATATGACTACTGTTAAAACTACATAACTTGGAGCTCCATATGTTATTTAGACTTTTAAAAGTTGTTTACTTTATAGCTTATCTGTAGTCCACCTTTGGATGCTATGGATGAGTGTTTTTCTTTGCTTGGGAAATGGGAATTGTACGCATCATACAGTTACTGATGACTATGCTCTAGGATATCTTACACATAATGCGGTTGTGGCTATTCACTGAAATCATATAGGTTGCTCGTCTATACGTTTTGAGTTATATTCTTTTCAGCTTAGTTTGCAATTCTGAACTCAGATCTTGAAGTGCATGGATTTTGTGTCTCGCGTCACTGGTTAAACACTATTCATTCAGTTCCAAGTGTAGATCGTTTGATTCTAAATTCATTTTAGTACCCAAGTTATACCATCTATATTTCCAGGCAAAAGTTAGTTATATTGCTTCGTTCCGTGCACTAGTTGCACCTATTAATATGTTACTCTCATTATTGACCATACAATCTTGAGGTGGTCATTTATATGTTCCTGTTTTACATTTGTAACTCGGGCCATCTCCATCACTAGTCACGACAGAGATGAAGTGTCTACACAGAATGCTGGGTGTAACAAGAAGAGACCGGTTGAGAAATGAGGACATCAGGAAAAAGTGGGTACAACATCAGTATTAGACTTCATCAAGAAACAACAAATTAAATGGTTCGGCCACGTAAGCAGATTATCATCAGACAGTGCACCTCAAAGAGCAATGCTGCTCCGATACAATGGGTACAAAGCAAAAGCCGGCCACGCAAAAGATGGACCTCAGAGATAACAGAGGCGACGAAAGAGACTATTTACAAAGCGCATACTAGGGCCGTTTTAGAAATCTCTTCTTGACCTGACGCTGTGAGACAAACAGGATTCGAGAAAGAAAGAAAGCCATCTCCATGCAATTGCAATGACTTAAGATACAGAAAGAAAATTGAATGCATCTTAAATCAGATGTCTGCGAAAAATAATGAACAGAAAATTCAGAAGTGATGAAATCAGAGAAATGTCTGTTCAACCACTAGTAACAACTGTTACAAGAAAGAGAAGCTTGAGATATGTTGGGCATACTCTGAGGGAAAAAATGATCAACAAATCACAAAGCAGGCATTGAAGTGGGGAGCAAAGAATTCAAGAAAGGAAAGACGCCCTAGGGAAACCCTGAAATGAGATTTACTGAGAGAGGTGAGAAATATCGGTCTTAATTTCATAGAGGATATTGTGCAAATTGTCCAGGATAGAGCGGTATGAGATATTACTTGCAGGCTTTATGTAATGTAGGACATTAGAGAGGAATATAATAAAACAATATATCGGTGTGATGGTATCCAATTAATCACTATATATCAACGGTTTCGAGAACCGTCGTCTATTTCTTTTAACTCAAAGTTTGTGCTCATCGGACACGTCTTCATAGTGATCGGAACTTGCCAACGCGCGGGTGAATCCACTACTGACCGCAAATATTGTAGGACTTTCTCTACCAGAAGATTGTGTAGGATTACTTAACATATAGTCTACGAGTTTAACTACAGTAGACTTGTGGTTTTTGGGCGCCAGATGCTCGCCATTCATCACATCGATGTTTGTAGAAAGAAACGAGGAGCACTTGCTCCAGTAACTAGAGCACCCGAGAAGGTACGGTTGGATTAGTTGTAGACATTTATCATTGTTTAGATGAAATATAAAGCAACTCTTACTTCTCACAACTAACACAAGCTAGCTATCATATAAAGAATGTTGATTAAGAAGCTTTAGATACATACATTCTTAATTACACAATAATATTCTGTGTTTGTTTCCCTTCCAACGATGTTACAGTATAGTAACTATGCGAGAGCCAGTCAATAATTACGGTACAAACGTGATAAAATGAACTACCTATGTGAGTCGTTCGTTGTCATTATTATGTACTGATATTGTGAAATTATGTGGAATTAACATATCATGTACCATCAGTATTAAATATAAAAAAAATATTTGGATCTAATTCCGGAAGGTTTAGTGAAAAAAAAGTACATTGCATTTGAATATAACTAATATCAATGTTATCTTCCATTGGACGCTGAAACAACGTAATATCGGTCCGGACAGACCCATGCACGTGCGCTTAGTCTCCATGTGTTACTCATCAACGATTATAGTTAGGATGATGATGTTGATATTATTCAGTCTGATGCTAAGAAAGTTTTCTTTCACATAAATATTAATGACTGAATTAATTGTACACAAGGCTATAGCTCTGATGTGACTTGCTGGAGTTCTTGAAAAGAAAATTATTGCCCTGCATGCAAAGCTATATAATATAATGTGTTGTTGAATCTGATCCATTGTCCACACATTGTATACAGTTACTTGACCTTAGAGCTTTGAAGTATCCGTCCATGCTTATAATTGTATTGACATATGTAGTATATACGACTAACTATGCAGAGGTTTGTATCCGCTGAACTGGAAACAAAATCTCCAAACTTGCAAACATCACAAAACTTGATCTGTTTTTGAACATCCATTAGCACATCCGAGATAGTTCTTCGGAGGACTCGGTATAAATCATGAGAAGTAGTCCAGAAATTGGACCGTAGAGACAATTCTCCTTCACCTTCCACCAGATCAAATGTAAAAATAAAATATTGTAACAACACATACATCTCACGTATATTTTATCATATACATGACACTTAAAAACCATACATGAGGGATAAGCGAAAGACAGTGGTATAGTTGCATGGAAAATGCTAATAGATTGACACAGTGGCGGCTCGTAATCGTTTTTGTTGGTGGGGCCAGACCCAAACTTTCGGGAAAATCATGGTTTGGGTTAGGTTATATTTTAATTTATTGAATAATAAATACACGTTGCATAATATTTTTGTTGGGGCCCGGCCCCTCTGGCCCTTAATGACGAGCCGCCACTGGATTGACAGAACAGTTTGACAGAATGTATCTCCACGCAAAAACTTGTAAAACGATTACTCCTACCCGTGCAACCAACGTTTCCAATTTGCAGTGTCTATTTAGTGGCGCGATCTTCGACGTATGTCGACCAAAAGGTCAACGACGTGGCATGTGAGTGGATGACTTTTATTAATCATTCATCCTTTGATACCCAGTTTATGTTTAACTACATTGTTCTTGCATCCTTGCAGGTTTACTTTCATTTTAATCTGTCCAGCTGTAACACGGTTGTTCCTTTGGTGCAGATATGTAGTAGTGTACTAGAATTAGACGGGTATAGTATTAAACGTTCAACCAGTGATGGCAAAGGAGGGGGGGGGTACATCTAGTCCTGGTTGCAACATGAATAGTATGACCTATACTTAAAGGAATACATCCAACCAGACACTAGCCTTTCACTTAGGGTCTAGCTTCAGTCATATTCACAGGTGTGTCTCTGTTCTATCACATGTTTCGCTTGGTTAAGCTCATAGCTTGGTATTTACATGTAACTATTTTTATTACTGTATTATTGCTTGTCTGTTATGATCGGATGGTGTTTGTACTGGAGGTTTTTTTGCTATTGTAGTAAGTGTTTATGGTGTTTCTTGTGACACACTGTTGCTTGTACTCGTGGTTGTATTGTGTGTCTTGACAATTGTGACACTGGTATGCTGTTGTTTTACTCATTATTGTGTTATACTTTATAGTATTGTGTACCCTGCTCATTGTGGGGATGGTGTTGCTGCACAGACTGCTATGTCACTAGTAGCATAATTATTATTGACAAACTGCCCTACATAATTACAAAAAAGTGTGACAGTGGACATCTGGCTTAGCAGTAGTGAGCTCAATCACAACCCATGACTACCTGGTTCAAACTCAGCGTGGATTTTTACAAACGGTAAAAATAGACCTTACCACTCAGAAAGCTCTGGCAAACTACTGAACGTATAAGTGGTGCCAAGAAAATCAATTACTCGTTTACTGTGGTTGATGGAAACGTCCTGTAAAGGATATGCCACGATTTTCATTTCATCTCAGTGAGAAGTCATTTCTTGCATTTAAGATCTGCAAAAAGTTTAACACAAAAAAACTACCAGGAGGCTCTCAAATGACTGCTGGTAGGAATTATACAAAAGTATCCAGCTTTTATTCGATACTGTAAACATTAGAGGGGTTTTTGAAGGCACCAGAAAGTCTTTTGTTCAACAATTTAAAAAAAACAGCACCTCTTAAAGCAAAAATTAAAAATGTTAGCCTATTGTAAAAAAAAGCAGATGGAGCTCTTGGTGAAAGACTATCTAGAACACCAAAAGTTGCTGGGATTATGTTAAAAACACCAAACATTGCCACAACACCTTCCAATTGTGCCATCTCAGACAAATACATAACATCACATGGCAAGACATTCCCAATATGAAAGTCCTGGACATTGCTTTCATCTCAAGTATGTATATCTTGCTGAATGAGCGATGCCTGAGACACATGCATGATGGTAGAATCTTTAAACACATCCAACATGGCCAACTAGCATCTACATGGCGCATTACTACACTTAATGGACACCTGCACACATGATCTAACATCATGTAGCTTAAGCAAAGAAAATTGATAGCAGTTGGCCAGAGACAGGCAGGTATGGCAAGCGGCAGTGAGTGATGACTCGAAAAGAGAATAAAAGAAACACCATTGTGTACAAAGGTAGAAAAGAGGGCATACAGACCATCATCTACACCAGTTCAAGTCACAGGATATACCTGCAGTAATTGTGGCAAGGATTGCCACTCCAGAATATGTCTTTACAGCCACAAAAGGCAATGTGATTTACCACAAAGCAGACTACATTATATAAAACTTGTCTATCAGACAAATGAATAAATTTTCATGGCAATGAAGTAGATCAGAACATCATTCAATGTCCACTATAATTGCCCTTTTCTTCCTTACCCCACCAGCAAGTTTTCTACTTTGTCTATTTTCTTGCCATGGTAATAGCTTGCATACATATTCTAATTTGTTACACATGGTATCATTTTAAACAAGAAGTTAGTCAAGGATGTATATTCCTAATCTGCTGTCTATACAATAAATATATTTTAAAATTCATAGAGAATATTTTTGTATAGCTGTGGGTACACAAGACACACAACTTGAGGCATGCTGATAACAGTTAATAGAAAAATGTGACAAAGATCACCAGGAATTAATTCATATTGTAGTAGACAAAATATAATTAAAACAATTTAAATATTTACTTGCCATGATAACATAAAATGGAATATGTAGCAAAAGAGATCATAAATAGAATAGGCAGGGAAAGTCAAAATTCCAAAAGATAAGTCTTCTCATCCTGTCTGCTTTTCATTCTTTACCAAAGTGCCTGGCATCATTCTGTACACATGTCCAAGCCATCTTGTTTCTCTGATGGTGGTTGTCAGTGATATGCAATTAGTTTTGTTCTGCAGTTTCTCATCTGCGTTCATCTCTGGCTAAAATATTAGTAGGAAACTACTCAGACATCTATTTTGAAAGATCTCTAATTTGTGTGTAATACTTGTGGTTCTTAAAAATTAAGAACGAAAGTCCAGTCCTTCGAAACTAAATGCTACAAAAAGATCCTACGAATACCATAGACAGAAAAAAAGAACACTGATGTCCTGAAAGAACTAAATGTTAACCCCTTGTTTACCTGAGGTTATAGGTCGAACCGCCCAGCGCATCCCAAGCGTTTTTCTGCATTTCTACCAACTTATTTGAAAATTTAATAACTTATTTTTTGGAATATTTGTTTGAAATTTTGTATTTTGAAATAAAATATGTATGTGTATGTTTTGATAATAAAAATTTGTGTTAGTACTGCTCTATGTACTAGTAGTACTTGCTATTTGCTCAGTACTAGTACTTGCGACAGGGTCAGTTCTAGAACGCTTGCTTGGACATAAATCACATTCATGAGTATCACTATTTTCGTCATCAGTGTCTCTCACCTGTACAGAATTTTCAGAATCTGAGTGAACAGATTCACTTAATGAGAATATATCATCATCTCCGCTATCTTCATCGTTAAATAGGTCGTCAGCACCATATGACAACAACACCAAAGCTTTTTCTGTCAGTGTAATCGTCCTGATAGATTTTCTACACGCCATTTTGCTTGAAAAATTTTTGACAAAGAGATCACCCTTTCAAAGATATAAATAACCTTCATACAGCGTGAAAAATTGACCAATGACAATGTTTTATATAAGGAAGATTTCTCAATGCTATAAATAGTCTATTGTAGCAGTAGTTCCCCATTTACTACACATATTTTGATGATGAGTTTACTACGTGACCCTCACGTAATTGGGAGACACCAAGCGCATTCCTACTACATCACCCTCACGTAGTTGGTAAACAAGGGGTTAAAGAGAATTGGCTGATAAACAACATACTATACAGAAAATTACATACTTTGGTCACATCAAGCGTCACGATGGCCTGGAAAGAACAATACTAGAGGGCAGGGTCCCAGGACGCAGAGGCAGACCAAAAAAAAAATGGCTACAAGATATTAAAGAAACCATGAACATGACCATCGACGAAGTGGGTGAACTAGCAAGAGACGGAGTGAATTTCAGATGTGTTGCAAAAGAGCAACGTCCTATAAAGGATACACACCTTGATGATGACTTGTCATTTTTCAGCACTTGATATTAGCTTGCAACATGATAGATACTAAATGCAAAAAGGAACGCAAGACTGACATACAGACGGCCTATTTTCTCCTCCCCAACAGTCACTTTGTAACTTTTGTTGTTGTTCTGGTTGATTAGTTACTTGACTATGATCTTAATGTTATTCTTTCAGATGTAAACTCGAAACAAGGTTGATCAATTGTTCATAACCACATACATTTACAAGTTGGGATGGCAGACAGGATAGGGGAGAGTGCCAATTTTCTGGCACCACTCAATGCTCGGACTGAACAGTCACACAGCGAGCCTGATGTTGTCCAGTGCGCATCCAAGCAGAGGCGTGCCAAAACAACCAAAAGCAAGTCTGTGGACAAGTACCCTGAAGAACATGAAACTGATATGTCACAGCGTAGATTGAGTCACGGAGATGACCCTCTCTGGTTGGGACAGGTAATTCATGACACTACCAGGTTTAATTATTTAGTCTTTACAATGATTATTATTTAAATGGTTCTCTTTCTTGTTTGGAGATGCCTTCTAAATCATTGTACAAAATAATCCAATTATGCTTGGGAAGTGATACATGTTATTGGTTAATAGTTATTCTAATTAGACATGTTTTTGTATAGTAATAGCCATCCATCACAAGCAATGATAATGACCTCAGGCTGTATGTTGTTGGACTTCTTCGGTGTGTGTGTAGGGGACTGTAAAGTCCAATCTTGGAATGAATCCCCTACTACAGGTGGGACAAACATGACCAGGGCTGTACATATGGCTGTTGTGTTTTCTGTCTTTTTGGTCAGCTCATTTTGTCAGCGCCTGATCAGCACAACGATTCTCAGCTTTGTGAGTTCCTCTTGTTGTGTTGAAGGACCCCAAGAGATTCTTAACAGGCTGTGTCTATATCAAAGCATTATATATACACTGTAAGGGTATCTTTGAAACAATTTTTATATAAACTAACAGGTTGTTTGTCCCCATCTAGCTCATCATACATCAGCTAGTTGACTGGCCTATCTTACATTTGCCTTCTGCAACAGAGTTGGGATACTTGAAATGCTGAAGGTCCTGTTGCGTGGATGCCTGATAAATTTCTTGCTCAAGATCGCCAAATGTGATGCTGCAAGACACAGGAAGAACTCCCATAGTTGAGAATCATCATACTTCTGATGTGCATAGAAAATGAGCTGCACAAAAAAATACAGAACATAGACTCACATGTTCAACCCTGATAATGTATGCCCCACCTGTGGTAATGTGATTGCTTTCCAGGATTGAACTCCACGCCCGTGTGTTGCCGGGGCTCGCAAGGGGAGCAAAGAGTAGCAGCCTACAAGGCATGTCGTAAGAGGCGACTAAGATGGGGTTTGGCGTAGGGCTGGCTACCCTATCCAGTAGAAAATTTTAGCCACAAAATCCAACCAACCATGAACAAGTCACATAAAAATAAAAACTGTGCCAACCAAGAGGAAAGGAAGCTCTTCTAGAAGAGGTATGAAGCGATGCAGAGAAAGCCGCAAGGAGTCTACACCGCCGATTATCTTCCTTTCACCTAGGAAAAGCTCCAGAATTGGCATCTGGAATGTTAGAAGTATGTATGAAATGGGAAAGACAGCACAGGTATTAAATGAGATGAAATTACACAGGATTGGCATCTTGGGATTATGTGAAACTAGGTGGAATGGTGCAGGCAAACAACGCCTAAACACAGGAGAAACAATGCTGTTCTCAGGCCATATGGAAGAAAATGCCCCCATAGTGAAGGAGTGGCTTTAATGCTATCTAAAGAAGCGGAGAATGCACTAATAAAATGGGAAGCAGTGAGTCCTAGGATAATCACAACAACATTCAGAACCACCAAAAGAAAGTATTCTTGAATGTGACCCAGTGTTATGCACATACCAATGATAAAGAGGAAAAAGTAAACGAATTTTACATAAAGCTCCAAAATACTATAGGTAATCAGAGAAATGGGAACATCAAAATTCTGATGGGTGACCTCAATGCCAAAATAGGTTCGGACAACATAGGCTACGAGGAGATCATGGGGAAACATGGACTAGGGATAATGAACGAAAATGGAGAACTATTCACTAATTTCTGTGCAGCGAATCAATACGTCATAGGTGGAAGTGTCTTTCCACATAAAAGAATACATAAAGCAACCTGGGTATCACCAGACCACAGAACAGAAAATCAAATTGACCACATATGCATAAACAAGAAATTCAGGTCATCTCTACAAGATGTAAGGGTTTTAAGGGGGCAGATGTAGATTCGGATCTCCATTTGCTGATAAGTAAAATTAAACTGAAGCTTAAGCGATACATAACATCCCATGAACATAGACACCAATATAATGTAGGATACCTCAGAAGTCAAGAAACAAAGGAACAGTTCACGGTCACAGTCTCTAATAAGTATGAGGTTTTGCGGCAATTAGATGAGGTGGGTGCAGAAGAATGCTGGCAGCAAGTCAAAAATATTTGGAATGAAACATGCACAGAGGTATTAGGAAAGAAGGAGCGAAATCATAAGGCATGGATAACTCCAGAAACTCTCAAGGAAATAGAAGAAAGCAGATTTAAATAATAGCAAAACTAGAACTGCCAAAGCCATAGCCCAGGAAAAATACACAAGCTAGCAAGAAAGTGAAGAAACAAATAAGGTTAGATAAAAGACAAAACGTAGAAGATCTAGCAAGAGAAGCAGAGGTAGCTGCAGGAAAAGGAAACCTTAGGGATCTTTACATCACAAGAAAGCTAGCAGGAAAATACAGTCTATCAAATGGGTTGATCAAAAATAGTAGCGGGGAAACTATCACTAATGCTAGAGACCAAATGGAAAGATGGATGGAATACTTTAAGGAACTCCTGAACAGACCAGCACCTACAAACCCCCAGATATCCAACCGGCAGAAATTGACTTGGACATCAACTGTGAGAAACCATCCAAGGAGGAGATTAGTAAAGCCATTAAACTTTTAAAAGATGGGAAAGCGGCCGGTCCAGATGCTATTCCAGCGGAGGCGGTTAAAGCCAACATAAACACATCCACAGAAAAACTATAAATTATTTAGCAGAATCTGGGAGACGAAGAAATACCAGCAAACTGGAGAGAAAGATACCTGGTGAAGCTACCAAAGAAAGGGGACCTTCAGAAGTGTGAAAACTATAGGGAAATAATGCTGTTGTCAGTACCTGTGAAAATACTAAGCAGAGTCATCCTGGAAAGACTGAGAGATGCCATCGATACAAAGCTAAGAGATGAACAGGCAGGCTTCTGACCAAATAGATCCTGTGCTGACCAGATAGCCCCATTACGCATAATAGTAGAGCAAAGTATTGAATGGAAATCCCCACTTTATATCGGATTTGTGGATTATGAGAAGGCTTTTGACAGTATTGATAGGGAAACCCTTTGGAAATTAATGAGGCATTATTTAATCCCACAGAAAATTATTAACCTAATAAAAGCAACATATACAGATAGGAAATGTGGAGTTCTTCATGAAGGTAAACTAACAGACACTTTTGGAATAGAAACAGGAGTGCGTCAGGGATGTCTTCTATCACCTTTGTTGTTCTTACTGACAATAGACAGGATTACGAAGACCACAGCAACTAACACCAGAAATGGAATCCAATGGACTCTGACAGAGCAACTAGATGATCTGGACTTTGCTGATGATATAGCCCTTCTGTCACATACACGAAATCAGATGCAGGATAAGCTAAACACATTGAATCAAAGGTCCCAGCAACTAGGGCTGAACATTCATAAAGGAAAGACAAAGATATTGAGAATTAACCAAGCAAACGACAACTCGATCTCCCTGGGGAAATCCCACTTCAAGAGGTAGAAAATACACATATTTGGGCAGCAACGTAGACAAAGAGGGTGGAACAGATAGAGATGTTAAAATAAGAATACAGAAAGCAAGAGGAGCTTTCATTGCACTGGGAAACATTTGGAAGTCTAAAGAAATCAAATCTAGAACAAAAATTCGGATATTTAACCCTAATGTTAAAGCAGTTCTACTGTATGGATCAGAAACATGGAGAACAACTAAAACAATAGCACATAAATAGCAAACATTCATCAATTGGTGTCTGCGCAGAATAGAGGGAATAAGATGGTATAATAGGGTCACAAATGAGGAACTTATGGAGAGAACAAGACAGATTCAAGTGAACGAACAGGTTAAGAAAAGACGCTGGCGCTGGATAGGACACACTTTGCGAAAACCGGAGGGAATATAACAAGAAGGGTCCTTGCCTGGAACCTGCAGGGACAGCGAAAGAAGGAGAGGCCGAGAAATACATGGAGACGAGATTTGGAGGCGGAGATCAACAATATAAAGAAGAGCTGGAGGGAGCTGCAGGAGATAGCTAGAGATAGGAAGACTTTGCATGAGTTGATTGATGGCCTATGCCCCAATCCGGGGTAAAAAGGCAAAGAGAGAGATTGGTTATCCTTGTTATTGTAGTTGTTCATGTTATTAGCTCAGAGTTGAGTAATCATTGTCTGCTACCTAATGTTTCTCCCTGATCTGTCTCAGATTAATGAAGAACCAGATGAACTGAATTTTTTACTGGGACGAGTTGTTAAAAATGATGTCAGGAAAATTCGAATCACTGAGGTAGCTCCCCTGCACTCCAGTATCAGGGAAGGTAAGCAACATGTTCTGTATGATATTATACATTTGCAATCAAGCTGAAGATAAATTGAATTAAAACCTAAATGTCTATACTGGACAGTTGTTCTAATGCAAATTTATGAGATGGTCAAGAAAACCAATCCATTGATCAAAGACCACTCACTCACGGAAACTGCACACAAACAGCAGAAAAGAAGGAAATAGACATATTTGATTCGCATGTCCTCAACACAGTAACACAAGCAAAGTTAATGAATAACTGAGAAAAAATGGTCTAAAGGCAAAGAATTGACGTCATTCACCAGGTTTCCCCAACATGGCTCCACCCTTGTCAGCAGAAATGGCATGCCTCCTGCAAAGAGTGTTGCACAAAGCACTAACCCTGTAGCTTCACCAACAATTCTATTGATCTCTTGAAAAATTGTACATGTGACTGTCTGGATTCGAATCCACAACCTTCAGAACAACATGCAAATGAAATGATCTTATCAGAGATATATCCAAGGTGTGCAATGAAACATTTGTCAAAAGATAGACTGCAAAAGAGTGTTGCACGCACCCTGTAGCTCCAGCAACAATCCTAGGGATCTCATGAAAAATTGCACATGTGCCTTGGTCTGGATTTGAATCCACAACATTCTAAACGACAGGCAAACATATAAACCACTTTGTCACTGAGATCCCCTGAGAATTATGTGAATGCATGTAATAGATCATGTGGTTTACGCTACCAATGTGAAGGATGAAACGGGTTTCCAGTTAATATTATCTCTGATCTTTGAAAGCACAAGAGAAAATGCAGATGACTAAAATGATCTACTTTGATCTCAGAGAAAAAAAGGATAGGTGTTTTCAAGATGGCGGCCGAATGTTGTGTTGTAGTGACGGCGCTAGTAAAATTTGGGAATTCTGTTCTAATTCTATACATTTGATTTAAAATATTTGCATGGAGTGCACATATTCTATAGTTAAAAAACAGGATTACTGTGTTTTTGTGGTTTTTAAATTTCCATTCTGGGCGGGATGCAGACGGATAGAGTTCGCGTAGTCACCACCAAATTGTTTTGAAATTGGCAATCAGCTGTCTTGTGAGATGGTTGTGTAGCAATCAAAGGCTAGGGAATGCTAACCTGAACAAATGCTTTCAGAAAACGGATGCACCAGGCCGTAAGGCACATAACATGGTGCAACAACCCTCACAATGAAGAATGGGATAACGGATTCTACGGTTGTCTATCTGCCTCAGAGATTTAGCCACACAGTAAGAATGTTGGACGTACCATCACGAGGGTGGCCAAAACTAACTGCGGAAGATCACACGGGAGCTAAAGCAAGGGAGCGACAGAAAAATATTATAGATCAGGCCCGCCGACTCGATGAGACTCTACATAATTCACTGGAACATCCGGTGATGTAGGCAAGCACATCCGGTTTCTGCATGATTTTGATTCCGATTCACTTCCCTAAGTCGCGGGCAAGTAACAAAAAGCCTGATCTAGGAGAGTCCATCCACAAGGTGAGAGTACCCTTTTAGCCTTGGATCTCTTGTTCAAAGTTTCCTGGTCTACACTACTCTGTGGTGGGGTTAGTGTGCGTGTTCTACATGTCGTCAGCAGGCTATTAATTAGATTTTTTTGTCATTCCCAAGAGAGCCTAACTGACCCAAACACTGCTGACTGCTGAATACAGAGACATGCACAGAACACACCTTGTAGACACTCTTTGTTAATTATGAAGGAATATAGTTTAAATGTCTGCCATCTTTGTCTGGTTGAAGTTAGAATTGTAAAATTTGTATCTAGAATTGACCATTGTGAACTATTAAGCAGGTTATTTTTTTCTACTCAGCTCATAATGTATTTATTATGGTATAATCAATTTCGGAATAAACAGTGGCCAACATATAACATACATCCAGACTATTTGTGTAGTCTGATGGAACAACAGCGAACTAGAAGACTGTATAATCACTTCCATTGCCAGAAATATTTGTTTAAAGTGTAATTTAAAATAGTTATATAGAACTTGAAACCATGCAACCTAAACTTTAGACAATGGGATCTAGATCACATGTTTAAGTTCTTTTACTTCTTGCTATTTGAAATGATACTTTCATTAGCATTTTAACCACCAAATAAACCACCAAATAAATAGCTCATGTTTGGGCATATTTATCGACAATTGCACTTGGGGATTAAAAACATTGAGTTTTACACAGATGAAACAAACTGAAGGGTTAAGTTTATGTATGTTTTTATGTTAGCACATTTTTGTTAAAAATAATAGAATAACATGTATAAAGTAGTCAACCATCATGCTACATTAATTGATTGTCCATTATTTAATGATCACAGGCTTTGTGTCCCAACTGAAATGCTTTTATTCTCATGTTTGACAGATGAGGTTGTTGGCTGGAGAATGCCAGTGGAAATCTTTAGCTCCAAGAAACAAGTTGATGTGAAGCACAAGTCAAAGCGAGTTCGTTCCTACTACAAAGCCCAGGATGAGCTGATCACTGCATTTGAAGATATTGCCTTGGATGTGGATGCTGACATTCAACCCATGAATGCTCCCAACCACTACAAGAAAGCATTTCTCTACTCAAAGATCACCCTCTTAATTAACCTTCTCCTGCTGACAGCCAAGGCAGTAGCCAGTGCTATGTCAGGTTCCA
The DNA here is from genome assembly GCA_020796225.1 of Arion vulgaris. Taxonomy (NCBI): domain Eukaryota; kingdom Metazoa; phylum Mollusca; class Gastropoda; order Stylommatophora; family Arionidae; genus Arion; species Arion vulgaris. The sequence continues at coordinate 55,179,409 of CM036758.1, read as the reverse complement.
TTGCAATCATTTCAAGTTTGGTGGACTCTTGTCTTGATATCTTCAGTGGAGTCATCATGTGGTGGGCAACTCGAGCTGTCAAGCAACGTGATCCATACAACTACCCACAGGGTCGATCTAAGCTGGAACCAGTTGCAGTTATCATTTTGTCAGTCGTAATGGCGCTTTGCTCCATACAGCTTATTCGAGAATCTATCGAGAAGATTATTCATTTGTCTAGTAGCAATGACATCTCATCACTGCCAAATGTTGATTATGTCACATTTGCCATATCTGGCAGCACTGTTGTGATCAAGCTGGTTCTTTGGTTGGTCTGCAGACGGGAAAAGTCACCAATAGTCCAGGCCCTGGCTCAAGATCACAGAAATGATGTTCTTTCCAACACTGTTGCCATTGTCTGTGGCTACCTGGGATCCAAGAACTTCATGGCTGTGACCAATATATACGACTTTGCTTATATTGATCCTATTGGAGCTATCCTGATCAGTGTCTACATCATGTTTAACTGGTGGCAGACAGGGTCTGAGCAGATCAAAATGTTGACCGGCCACACTGCTAGACCGGACTTCCTCAGCAAGCTGACCTGGGTGTGTGTCAATCACCACCAAGAAGTTCGGCACATTGACACTGTTCGGGCGTTTCATTTTGGAAGCAACTTTTTAGTGGAGGTTGATATTGTCTTACCTGAAGATATGATCTTAAGAGATGCACACGACATTGGAGAGAGCTTGCAACATCGTCTGGAGAGTTTGCCAGAAGTGGAGAGAGCATTTGTTCACTTGGACTTTGAGTTTAAGCATAATCCTCACTCTGAACACAAAATTGTCTAGCCTGACAACCAGTATATAAGTGTAGATTTGTTTAGTTAAAACATACAAATAAAAGTATTCAAATGCTTCCCTGACATCGCTCAATGGAAGCCATATCACCAACACCTGACTAGAAGCTCTTTATGTAACTTGAACAATGGTAGTATTTATATAGTATAGGAAGTAACTATGTCCATTAATCATGTAACTCATCTAATACCTAATCTCTACATGCTATTGGACAACATTGTATATCTGTGATACACTTGAGTGCTTGCTACAGTTTTCAAAATTTATCCAACATCCAAGAGTGTTCGCTAGTGTTCAAGAATACTTGTTATAATGCACATAAGTGCTCACTCCACTGTATTTTTTTTTCCTGATCCATAAGCACTTGAGCTTTTAACCCCTCGGCTCGGTGCCATGGACATCGTAACCCTTCGGTTTGGTGCCACGAACACCGTAAATCTGGAGAACCTGTGGCTTTTCTGTCAGCCGAGTAATTGAACCGCGCTCACAGGGAGCTTGTCACCTATCGTCCAACGCGCTATGAATACGCTGGGCAGGTGGGTCTCCACTGTGTATAAAAGTACTTGCTATAATGAACATAAGTGTTCACTCTACTTTGTACATGAGTGCTTGTTACAAACTCCAAGAATATGTGTCCCCATCCTGATGTTGCCCTAACCAGCACAGTGTTCGGAACACTTGACAACTGAAGATGACAAGACACACTTTTGACAAATGAAGATGGTAGACGTTGGTACACACATGTCTATAATGTGTGAGGAAGTTTGCACTCTATTTATTCCCTGATGGTCAAGTACTGCTACAGTTACTTCCAGTTTGGTGATATGTTACTATAAGACTGGTGATATCATAAATACATTCCTGTCTGTTGTTGGTCTCTGAATGTGGATCTCAAAGAGAGAGAGACAGAGTCATGTCAACATGATCTAAACTGTCAGTGGAAGAGAATTGTATATTTTGTTGGTGGATTTCATGTTTACAGTCACATCTGGCTGTGTTTGTTGTCTAGTGTACAAGAGATGAGGACACAATTTGTAAACTACATAGTTGGGGCACATCTTCCATCAACGACACACACACATTTTTATCTGCATACACTTCCAGTTTTCATTGTTTAACTTAATTCATTTTATTATTATTCACTAGTTTTGAAACGAAATACTGTGTTTGGTTTTACTGTGACAGTATATGACTTAATATTGTGTTTATTGTATACTCGTTGACTCTCAGCTGTTGAGTGTTGAGATTATCGTCACTAATTGCCCTCCGACCTGCAACCTACTTGTATGTTCCTACTGTTTGTACCTGTTGTAACACGTCAGATCTCTTCATCAGTGACGGGTCAAATCATATGTGTATATTTATACTATAGAAAGCATATCTATGATAAGAGAAAACCAATATTTAACAAGTACAAACATGTCAAATAAATAAATTTATCGAGAAACCAATAACTCTCGTCTGTCATTGATTGAGCATGTATAAGAAATATGTGTTTTGTTTTTTTATTAGTTTGAACCACATGGGAAAGCATCTTGGACAAGAAGTTCCTGGAAAGAAAAGTGTGCCATGCACCTTGTTGAAGTGCACGAGCAAGACAATAATAGACATACTCAACAAAAACGAGGAAGTTTATTCATGATACTGTGTGTCCCGTAAATCAGTTGTAAAACATACAATAATAAAATATCTACAGGTAACCATGATACTGTGCATCCAATTATCGAAAAAGGGTGGAGACTGCAGTAAAACTTGGAAAAATAGTTTCTCTCCTTTTCCACTTTCGGTTTTTGTGTTGCACTCATTTCATTGATCGTTTTTATTCCCAGATTTTCATTAGATAGGTTTATGTTTCCACATGTAATCGTCCATTTGTAGTGTTCCTCAAATTCGTCATTCTTGTTGTATTGTTTGCTTGATAAAGGCCTTTTGGTCGAAACGTTGCTGTTTATCGTCACTGTTTATGTGTTTTGTAAAACTGTAGTACTTTGTTTTTACGTGTTTACCTATGCATCCAATTAACAAGTTGTAAAAAATGGTAGTGATATAATTTCTACAGGTAACCTAGCAATCATGAATCTAAATATTCATGATGATATCAGTCCAGTAAATCAGTTGTAAGACATAAAAATATATCACCTAACAATGAACATTCAGATAGTTGAACATAAAACAAGCAATGCAACAACAGTTTGTCACATAACATATGCCACCTTGTAACGAACATAAATTAGAGTTTAGATACCAGTGAAAACCAACCAGACTTATGAGCATCAGTTCTATTGGTTTTGCATAGATCATTTAAATGCTTCAATTCAGGACAAAACTGACCAGATATTCTGTATCTCACTATACAATGTTCACAATGGAGAGATATGGTGCCAACAGTTGTTTGTGTAAATCTGACAATCGCTAAGGTGGTGTGTAATTGTCTCATTCTGTATGTTACAGTGCTGTAAAAGTAAAGGAACCCTTTCATACCTTGTGGTATATAGGGCAATACAGTGTTAGGCCTGTATTTTTCATTGACCGTCGGCACAAGATGGGTGATGTGGTCAGCATCACGCCGGCCGACATTACTTTCCCAGAGCATGTCTGGTACCCAGTTGAGGCTGGGTCGACCTGAGAGCGGTCGGGAAAAATTCCACGCACACTGCGGGAGTTGAACCCAGACCATCAGCCTTGAGAAGCGAGTTCACTAACAACTATGCTACAGCGGCTCTCACAGTGCTGTACTGCTGTCAATAAGTATACATTTTTACCAAGGAGTAGTAACCTTCACGCGAATACCTGGTGCTGCCTGGTTTCATTAGTAACGAATGCTACCTAGGAAAAGGTACCAGTTATTTCTGCTATATATTCAACGTTGTCTTTGTAACGTATACATAGGTTCATGCAGTTTTCTTTCCAGTGATGTTTCACTAGACCAGTAATTTTGCCTCAGTATATCATATTTGTTATGAGGATGTGCTAGGGAAAGCTTGAAACGTACTGTGCTGAGAGAGGTAAAAAATATCAGACTCAATTTCACGGAAGAGTTTGAGCGAGTTGCCCAGGACAGAGCGGTATGGAGAAGTTACTTGCAGGCCTTATGTAACGTAACGTATAACGGTACAAGAGGAATATATATATATATATATATCATATTTGGGCAGTCTTGAAGTATGTGCCCTGCAGTCTGGGGTGTCTGTCCACGGCTGAATTGCCAATCTTGAATATTGTATTCATGTGGCTGTGTTTTATTCTGAGGCACAGAATGACAACTTGTTCTAATCTGCACATGTTTTGGTAGTCATCCTGTGTTATATTGGTGGCTTTCTAATTGACACGTTAATAGATCATGACTGCACAATCTTTCGGTCCAACGCAAGCACGATTAAACTGCTACCAATGTGTATTTATTGCTTAATTTTTATCCCCCTAATATTTACAATCATGTAAATCTGAGTTTATGAATACCCCAATATTGGGCATACTCGGACACAGTGTTGAGAACCTAGGGAGCAGTGAATGAGAAGTCAGCGTATCATAGCAGACCAAGATACTACTACACCATGTAACAAGTTAATTCACTGAAATCTAGTTAAGCAAGAAAAGCAAATCTTGTGCCAAAAATGAGATGTTGCTGATAATGGAAGTGTCATGTTAAAATGCAAAATACAGCCTTGCTGTAAACTGGGATACAATCAACGAAGAATATATAATATTATGCAACCAGAAAATCTGATTATATCGAATATTTCTTGTTTTTGTGAGCGATGAAGAAAATAAGAACAACAGTATTAACATTTAAACATAATTTAAGAACCACCAAACACAACATACTTAAAAGATGAATCTTTGAAAAGAAAATCTTGAGATGAAAATGTGGGCACAACAAAAATGAAAATAGTGGGGAATGAGAAACAATACTGATATTTTAATTTATTTAAATCACCATTAACTACCACCATCATGAAGGCTGATGGAATACGATCTTTTCTTTCTTTCTCCAATCCTGTTTGTCTTACAGCGTTAGGTCAAGAAGAGATTTCTAAAACAGGCCCTTGTGTGCGCTTTGTAGATAATGTTTTTCTTCACCTCTGTTATCCCTGAGGTCCATCCTTTGTGTGGCCGGCCTTTTGCTTTGTACCCATTGTATCGGAGCAGCATTGATCTTTGAGGTGCACTGTCTGTTGGTAATCTGCTTACATGCCGAACCACTTAATGTGTTGTTTCTTGATGAAGTCTAGTACTGCTGTTGTACCCACTTTTTCTTCATTTCTCAACCGGTCTCTTCTTGTTACACCCAGCATTCTGCGTAGACACTTCATCTCTGTCATGACTAGTTTTCTTCTATCATTTGTTGTCAGTGACCATGTTTGGCACTGGTAGCATAATGTGGGGAGAAAGATTGTGTTGAACATTGCTTTTTTGTACTCATGGTGACATATTTGCATTTTAAAATTGGCGCCATTTGTCCTATCATTTGATTTGCTTTGTTGCATCTGTGTTGAATTTCATTAGTTATTCTAATGTGTTGTTGTAGCTGTTCTTTTGTTGTTGATATGATTGCCTGATTATCTGCAAAAATAAATTTGTTTAACCCTTTCGCTGCTACATACTTTCTGAAGGCTGAGCTAAAAATAGCTACTCTAGGTCACAAACATGAATGTATGTCTATAGCAGTGGCAGTAGCAATGTATAACGTGTTAACACATCTTTAGTTCACAGAGGTGAGATAATAATAGACATGTGAATGGGAAAAACGTATATATACGTCCTTAGCACCTAAAGGGTTAAGAGTTCTCCGAGTTTGTTTCCTTCGCTGGTGTTAGCTATTTTACAGATTTGGTCAATATATGTGATGAACAACAGCATGGAATACGATGGCTGTGGCATATTGAAAGAATGACAGTCCAAGATTGCATATAAAAAAAAAAGAAAAAAGAAAGAGACCACGAAGCAGTCCAAGAAAATGATGGGAGAGATAACATTAAAGTAGACCTAGAAATAATAGTCCAATTTGGGAGAAGGTGGCTAAGAATAGAGATGAATGGAGATAGGTGATATATTATATAGCTGCAACTAGCCCCAGTGACTCAGAAAGTTGAAGAGGAAACATTACATTTAACATAGGATTAACATTTGAACACACACAATCTAGTAACCATCAAACATAGCATAAGCTTGTTGCTGTGGTATGTCACTGAGCCGACTGTAATGTGAAATGTGCCTGTTGATATGTTGCCCTCTCTTAGATGTTTCGGGATCGCGAGAGAGAGATGTCTGGGTTTCAAGCTCTGATCACTTCTGGCAGAACTTTGTATGGGTTCATTATTCCCTTTGGGTCAATGACCTTCTTTATCTTGGCCATTAATGATACTGCTGATGAGGTTTTACTGTGGTAAATGAAGTCTCTTTTCTTGAATCCAAGGCCATGTTCTGCGCTGATACTTCCATGATAGTTGGCCACCAAGTCATAGACAAATGGTTCGATCAGCGCCAGGGTAGCAGGATCATATTCTTTGGCAGTAATATTCAGATGAACGTTTCCTAGGGAAAAAAAACAGTCAAATATAAGGAGAGATTGCAACAGTTAAATATTTGAGAAATAAAATTTCTTATTGGAGAGATTTAGCAACAGTTAAATATTGGAGGAATCTTCTATATTTTGTGTCACGTCTGACAAAAGATTTCCATTGTTGCCATTCTGCCGCCTTTCTACCAATTGTTTCCCACGTCAGGCCACACATCTTTCAACTCATTACCACAGTTCATGTTTCCCTTTGAAATCCAGGCCTTCTTTTCCCATCCACTGTTCATCTGAGACATATAGCAAAAGTTTAATATTAGAGAGATATGAAATGAAAATTCGTGGCCTATTCTTTACAGGACTTAGCCATCAACAACAGTAAACAAGTCGTCAATTTTCTAGGCACCACTTATACTTTCAGTAGTTTGCAATTGCTTTCTGAGCGGTGAGGTATATTTTTATTGTTCGTAAAAATCCAAGGGAACACATTTGCTTCCAAACTTGCCCAGAGCGAAGTTTTAGAGAGATATAACAACAGTTAAATATCAATAACAACATCTGGTGAGACATAACTACAGTCACATGTGGTTAACATTCAGTGTCAAAACCTCATCTGTGATATATGATCTGGGGACAAATGAAAGTATTAGGTTATGATTGACAAAATGATGTCTGAGGATGAAGATATTGAATGACAGAAACAGAAGAAAGAAATGATTATGTCATTAATAAACATAACTATCGCCGAGTGGTTGCGGGGCCCAAATTTGGGATATAAAGAATAGAACCACTGTTACCTGCCACGCATGTCGTAAGAGACGACTAAGGAGGTTTGGCTGAAATCGGATGCATGTGTCCTAAAAGCATGTAGAAGTCTATGCATTTAGGGGTCTACCAAACCAATGTGCAACGTATACACGTTCTTGGCAAAGATCAAACATATCACAAAGAGTGATTAAAATTGGTCATAAAGAACGTACGCAAAGAAGAAGAACACAACTATTAACTAGAATAGGTCTTATCAGGTGTTTTGACCCAGTACAAAAAATAGGGATTTTCCTTGATTGAATGTTAGGCACTACCATCTGGATGCCTCCGTAAGCCACTTTGTTTCATGATATGGGTCTGGTTCCAAGAGAGAAGAGACAGGTGGTATTTACATGTCTGCTAGACTCTTAACTGTGTTTGTAGCTTGCAGTCAATATGTAAGTCAGAAGTCTTGATAAAAGTCTGGCTCTAGCACTCTAGCAATGGATTAGCAAGCAAGTGACCATCGATCTATGTGCCACAATTTCACTGCAGCTGTTTTCTGCACAGAGCAATGTCTCCCTACCATGAGCTACATTCCAGTCATGTCCATGTTCCTTATAGTTATCTGGTTTACTCCCACCACTAGTTATGTGCTTTTCTCAAAGATGGTAATCCATGCATGTCTTTAAGTTCCCACTGTCTCCATGTAAAACAGTGAATGGCTCATTAAATCTGTGGGTTTCCTTAGATGACAAGATCACACTGAAATAATCAGCATGTAATGTAAACTTCTATTTCCTAGGAAAATGTCAGAAAACCCTCTATGCTTCTTATCCAGAAATATCTCACAGAAGAAGCAGGTCATTGCCTTGAGATGTGACTTCGTCCAAGTGGTTACCGGGCCCAAATTTGGGGTGTAAAGAATAGAACCACTGTTACCTACCACACGACTAAGAGGCGTCTAAGGAGGTTTGGCTGAAATTGTATGCATGTGTCCTAAACATGTAGAAGTCTGCGTTTAGGGGCCTACCAAACCAATGTGCAACGTATACACACTCTGGGCAAAGATCAAACATATCACAAAGAGTGATTAAAAGTAGTCATAAAGAACAGACGCAAAAAGAAGAAGTGACGTAAAGACACATGATTTACAAAACAGTGCATCAGATCTTGGTGATAATTTTATTTCGAACACTTTTATAGAGTAAGCATCTCAGTGTCTGAGATGACACTGTAGATGGTTTCTACATTTTAAAATCAAAGTACTGCCTTGAAGTCAGTGCAGGAAACTGTCACGGTTTATAGAGTTGAAAGCCTACAAAAATCATGAATATTGCAACCTCATTGTTTTCTAGCATCACAAGACACTAATTGGCTCAAATCAGAAAGAGTGGTTATTCTAAGGCGAACACAGAAGAAATGCTGGCTTTCCACACCAAAGTATCTGAGTTTGTTTCCACTTCTAGACAGATACAAATTTGTAACATCACCTGACCTTAGGGTAGTTGAGGTCAAGTGATTAGTCCTATCAAAGATGAACAACCATGGGGAAATTGTGCAAGTTAACTCTTTCCACGCTTTAAGCCGCACACTGCGCCATAGAGTTGCTTCCTTATAAGAAGTCTTTCTAGTTTTACTTCTTCTGTTTTACTTATAGTACTTTTTAACCTTGTTATTCTGTTAGGTTGTCCAGTTTACTTCAATTTAGTATATAATAATATATATATGTTTATTTATTGATAAGTAGTTGGGATCGTAATTTTTTTTTTTTTTTTTACTTCCTTGAATTAACTGCTTAAAAATTGAGGAAATAAATGGGCGTGGAAAGAGTTAATGATGCCCTGGCAGATAACAATCAAAATAAAAGTACAGGGTGTTGAACTTAAAAGCAGCCCATGAATGGAGCTAATCTGGCATATATGTATGGAAATGAGAAGGTTCAGTTATGACGTAGTATAGGTCAAGGTTGTGTGACGGTGTGTAATTGTAGGCGGGGAAGGGCGATGAACAAATGTGACGTAGGACGAGCTAGTCAGAACCGGTTTAAATAGTAAATAGATACAACTCAATGTGTACCTGGCAAGTTTCGAATTGTCAATGGGGCTGCAATTATCTTGAACACCCTGTAGAATGTGCTGCTGCCTGAACGGAATTTTTTTATTTTGAAAGGTAAACTTTACTGTAAACATAGCATAATTTACTCACACTAACACAACAATAACAAAATCACAAAGAAAGACATAAGACACCCAATAAAAGACATGTACCATCTCCAACGTGGCCATACGCAATTACTCTGTGAACATGGTCTTTCAGCCGTACTCTCATGTCTTCCACCAGCTGGTAGTAAACTGACAATGGCAGTGACACATCATACTTGTAACAGTAGCCATCATGTGTCAAAGCTTGGGTACATCCCTCTCTCAGGCCCCAGATTTTCTGTTTGCATGACAGCCACAACAATTACAGTGTAAATATTAGTCCATCTTTAGCAAACAAAAAAACCTAAAAATAATGCTAAGATCTACAAACAGATGATAGAGTATCTCCATGGACAGAAAGAGAAACTGGACAAGGTGTAAGAAATAGAATAAAGAAATTAATACAATTGGAATAAATAGAAATATTTGTAACGAGAGAATGTATAACAAATCAGTAGTGGAATGACATGACATGGTTACATAGACCAAGTACACACAACAGTAATAAAAACAAATGTCCCATCGTGGTTGAGAATGTTCCTAAGCTGGATATAAACTGGACGTTCCTAAACCTCAATAAAGTCAGAAACACACTTTTTGACGTAGACCATACCTCATGGTGCAAAAAGATGCAAAGGATGAGGAAAAGTGTGTTGTTTCAGAAAAGACAGAAAATTAGGAATTGTCAGCATAGACAAACCTAAACAAGTTCAAAGGCACTTATCCCAGAACGTTCCTTATCCAGAATGACCTCACTACAGGCAGAAAGTAGCGGGAAATCTGACAGGAATCTTCACTACATATCACTTTTAGTAGAAATTCTGTGGGTACGAGGCTTGGATCAAAATTTCTGGTAAGCTCATGGCAAGTGGTTTGGACTATAGATTACCTGACCACAGATCAATACTGAAAGATTGAAACTACAAGTACCTCTGAAATCGGAGAAGGCACGCCTGTAAGGATGGGGGACACTGATAATAAGGAAAGCAGGCATTCACTGTGCAGTCAGAAGCATCATCAGACTACGCCTAAATTCATGGTGGGCAAATTGAGAAAAAGAAGTAATTAGAACATGCAGTCATACTAATCGCAACAGAGAGAACATTTGACTTGAGACAAGAGCACATCTGGTCTGAAATAAAGTGAGTTGATAATTTACCACATGTAAAGTCTGTAATCTCAGTATGTTTATTTCAAAAATGAATAGTTGAACCATATTTATAAACTTTTATAGAAGAATTGGCCATATGAGTATAGAAACAGATGAAGACATCTTGGAAATGTGAGGAATGATGATGGAGTGGTTGAAAGAGATCAAAAAGAAACAAATAAAATAATTTTGCAAAAATAAAGAGACATGACAAACTGTCAAAAACCATACTGGATTGAAAGGCTGAAGGAAAGTGGGAAAAACGAAGACAGTGATATAATTAGGAGAGAAACATTAAGAGATAAATAGAACAAAGAACAGTTTTAAAGAATCACCACCATGGGAGGGAGCAGAAAGTGTTGGAAATCCAGAGCAACCAAACTTCGATATGTAGATGATCCAATCAATGAATATACGTTTCAAACTATTTAAAATTATTTGCCATGACAACCAACCACAGGGTGACAAACATCTTTTGCAGCTCCTTCCAGCTCTTCTATAAATCGCTAACCTCTACCTCCAAATCTCTTCTCTGTGTATTTCTAGGCTACCTTCTCTTTTGCTTTCCCTGTGGGTTCCAGGAAAGGGTTCTTGATATTTGACTTGTTCCTGGTTGGTTGGATTTTGTAGCTATTTTACTGGATGGTATAGCGAACCCCAAGCTGAACGCTTCCTTAATCGCCTCTTACAATATGCCTAGAAGGTCGCAGTGCCACCCTTCTTTGCTTCCCTTGTGTGTCCTGACAACTTTATTTTCTCCAATCCTGTTTTACCTTACAGCATCAGGATAAGAAGGGATTTCTAGAACAGGCTTTTGTGTGTGCTTCAGTGTCTTTCGCCACCTCTGCTATCTCTGAGGTTCAACTTTTGCGTGGTCTGTATACTTGTGCTTTTTCTCACTTGTTACTAAACACACAATCAGATAATCATCATCAAACTGAAACAATTTTATAATATGTAATAACTACTTTGTCTGAAGATCACTGTATATTATTAATAATATCTACAATAACATCTACCATTTATCCTTTTATAACAACACATCTATTTATCTGGGTATTACAGCACATTCATTTATCCTGGTATAACAGCACATCTATTTATCCTGGAATATCAGCACAGTCATTTATCCTGTTATAACAACACATCTATTTATCTACAAGAGATATCACTCATCAAAATTTGTATCAAATTATTCAAACTACAACTTAGTTTGTACATACATCTGCTGGATGACAAAGTAAGCAAAGATTGATGCCATCACGTTTTTCAATTTTGTAATGGTTTTATAGAAAAATGATGAGAATCCCATGGACTGCTAAAATGTCTAATGTGGAGGTGCTGAGTGAGGTCAAGACACAGAAAGCTTATCATAAATATAAGAAAGAGGCAGTCATCCTTTTTCGGGCATGTGATGAGAAAGGGAGGATTAGAACACATTGTAACAACTGGTAAAATTGAGGGGAGACGAGACAGAGAGAGAAAATTTTGGATAGTTTGATGTCATGGCACGAAAGAACATCAACATCTGAGAAGATAGCAAACACCAGAGGCAGAGATTTGTGGAGATCCATGATCGCCTACGTCAGCCAACACAGCACCTGATGATGAGTGTGTTTTAGAAGAAAAAGTTACCTGTGTGTTGCTGGGGCTTGCAAGGGGAGCAAAGAATAGTACCACTGTGACCTAAAGGCATGTCATAAGAGGTGACTGAGGTAAGGACCTAGGAAGCTACCTAGTAAATAAAAAGCGGGAGAAATCGGATATGCCGGACTACTTGTAGGAGCATAACTGACACACCGTAAATTGCTCTTAGGCTCAGATTACATATAAATAACAAAGAGTGGTTAACAAGTGGTCGATATGGAGCGTTCGAAGAGGAAGAAAAGTAAGGAGACAAATAGAAACTGTTGAGTTACCTGGATCTTTGTTAGATCTGTGGCAATGACGCCATCCGATGCTTCCCCTTTGTCCATGACATGTTGTAACATGGTCATGAGTTTCTCCTCATCATGATGACCGTTGGAGCCGCTACATTCCACAAGGACATAGAATGGGTAGTCAGTTTGAAGAGGGTTGGTCAGAGCCAATTTTTCTTTGACTAAAGTCATTGACTGACCATCCATAAACTCAAATGCTGACAGTACTTCTCCAAGATGAAGCTTGCATGACTTGAAAACATCCAGAACTCCAGGAAATGAATTACAACCTGTATATAACAAACACTATATAGTTTTAAAACGAAATTACGAATTGTCAATTCCAATATTGTATAAATCATAACAAATGCCAGTGAGGGTTAGAAAATGACTAAAGATATAGAAAGTAAGTTGAATGCATATAAAAATAGATGTCTGCAAAAATAATGAACACAAGATGGGATGGTTCAGGAAAAGTGATGAAGTCTGAGAAATGTCTGATAAAAGAATACCAAAGCAGGCATTGAAGTTGAAGGCAAAGGGTTCCAGAAAGAGAGGGTACCCTAGGGAAACCCTGAAATGAACTGCTGAGAGAGGCAAGAAATATTGGTCTCAATTCCATATAAGAGAAAGAGCGAGATGTCCAGGACAGAGCAGAATTGAGACATTACTTGCAGCCCCATGTAATGTATAACGGTACAAGAGGTAAATGTATATAACAAACATCAATATTACTGCTGTCAGACATCACAACATTTCTTCTGCAAATACAACATTACAATAAAAAAGGAGATTTCTTCGCTCAGTCTACGCTATAACTTGATTACATTCAAAGAAAGCAATGGTCTGCCTTAGGTTGTTTAAAGCACCAAAGTTTTTATGATACAATGGCACTGGTGATGACCCAGATCAGTCTTATCTTCCTCATATACTGAACATATTTATAACAGATATTCAGAAATCATCTTGCCAGGGACACAGTGAGACTTCTCAGAAATTCTTATTGATAGCTTTCTAAAAAAATGGTACATAAGTCATACATAGATTTACTGTTACAAGACGCCTGTATTTACTGTTACAACACTCTGCCATGTTCTGTCTTGACATTACTATCACCATTAACCTATCCACTATCACTACATCAGTATATTATAAGCCTACTGATGCACATAGTTTCTCCTTTATACTTCTTCATATCCCAAGGCTTGTCGTGATTCTTTGCTATTCTTGCACCTTCGTTGCCTTTGCAGCGAGGACGATGATTTTCTTGATAGAGCTCGCAAGATGCTTGATTTCTTCCATAGCGCCTATACCAGAGAAGGTGCTTGTATCTGCTATGCATCGAGTTCAGAAAATCACTCACCAGCAGGCCCTTACCAACCAGCATAGGACTGCTAACTCTGACAGGGTAAAACTTAACCCCCATAGTTCACTGGTGAAAAATGTTTTATTCCGTCATCTCTCTATCCTTGTCAGATCCTGAGATCCGATCAGTCTTCCCCAACTATCCTTTGGTGGATTACAGATGGGACAGAAGTCTTAAGGATATGTTGGTACACAGTCACCTTAAGTCTAATATTCAGAGTCATTTTGGCACTGTCCAGTGTGGCTGTCGGCGTTGCAATACGTCTGCTTATGTGATACAGACTCGTACTGCATCTTTTCCTTTAGCCACGTTTGTTATTGAAGATGGTTTCACATGCGAGTCCCGAAATATAATCGACGCTATCACTTGCAAGCTGTGTGCTAAGGCGAAACAGGCAAAATGCTCAGTGACCGTTTCGGCCAACACTTACGCGATATACGCCAATGCTCTGTGACCCCTGTAGCCACTCATCTCAATGGAACTGACCATTTGGGTACTTGTGACGTCCAGGTCACTGCTATCTGATCATGTTCATTTGATGATCGTATTCAATTTTCCCTGGAGAATCACTTTATTTCTTTATATGGTACCTTGCGACAAATGGACTCAACACTTTACATTGCTATACTTCTTAGTACTGTCTCTTCTCATGCTCTATATTTTATATGTGTATATGTTAAATGTATATGAGTCATATATTTACTTGATTTTTGTAATTGTTTCTCTTCTTTTTCCACTTCTAGTTTTCTGTCTTTATTTCGTTATTTGTTTTTAGTCCCATATCTACATTCATTTTTAATCGTAATATCTTTGTCAAATTCTATATGTAGTGTTCTGTGACATTCATCACTTTTGTTGTATCGTTTGCTTGATAAAGGCTTTTTTGGTTGAAATGTTGCTGTTTATTGTCATTGTTTTTGTAAAACTACAGTACTTTGTTATTACATGTTTTGCCATTCTACATTGTTTGACTGCAGTCTCCATCTATATTGACATTGTTACAACACTCCCACATTTACAACACTCCATGTATGAAGTCGGAGTAATTCTCACCTGAATGGCGAGGGACACTGGTGATAAAGAAAGCAAACTTTCATGTAGAAATCAGTCAGACAGCACCTAGCTCAATGACTACATCTAAATTGTGGACGGAAAAAAACACTCTCACATTTACTGCTACAAGACTCCCACATTTACTGCTACAATACCATCCCATTAACAACACTAAACTCTACTACTACAACAGTTCCCCATTTACTGATAAACAACTTTATTCCACAGCTCCATAACAACAGTACAAATTTTTTGGGACCGTCGTATCAGTAGTTACTATATAAAGGAAATGACAGACTCCTGAAGAGCTCCAAAATGTAATGACATAAAAACTTTCTAGTGTCCACTGTTACACTTATAGATTCTTACTGACACATTGTGCAAGACTTACCTAGAAAAGCTACACTGATAGCATTTGGTTGCTGTGGACAGATAATTGAGACCCCTGTGATAATACCCAGTGTGCCTTCTGATCCAATCAAAAGTTGTTTCAAATCATAGCCTGTATTGTCCTTTCT
This sequence comes from Arion vulgaris, assembly GCA_020796225.1. Taxonomy (NCBI): domain Eukaryota; kingdom Metazoa; phylum Mollusca; class Gastropoda; order Stylommatophora; family Arionidae; genus Arion; species Arion vulgaris. The sequence goes on along the minus strand of CM036758.1, from coordinate 55,164,098 downwards.
CAAAGTTGACAGACAGTCCAAAATCTGGCCATCTGGGAGAACCTGTATCCAATGTTTCATAATAAGTCAGCAACAATGACAGATATACAGCACAAACAAGAAGACATTTGTCACTGCTGACAGACAGTACAAACCACAAGAAGACATTTGTCACTGCTGACAGACAGCACAAACAACAAGAAGACATTCATCACTGCTGACAGACATACACAAACAAAGAAGACATTTGTCACTGCTGACAGACAGTACAAACAACAAGAAGACATTTGTCACTGCTGACAGACAGTACAAACAAGAAGAAGACATTTGTCACTGCTGACAGACAGTACAAACAACAAAAGACATTTGCACTGTTGACAGACATATAAACAAACAAAGAAGACATTTGTCACTGCTGACAGAAGTACAAACAACAAGAAGACGATGTCACTGCTGACAGACAGTACAAACAACAAGAAGACATTTGTCACTGCTGACAGACAGTACAAACAACAAGAAGACATTTGTCACTGCTGACAGACAGCACAAACAACAAGAAGACATTTGTCACTGCTGACAGACACACAAACAAAGAAGACATTTGTCACTGCTGACAGACAGCACAAACAACAAGAAGACAATTGTCACTGCTAACAGACAGCACAAACAACAAGAAGACATTTGTCCTGCTGAACAGACAGAGCAAACAACAAATTGATATATGTCACTGTGATAACAGACATTCACAAAACCCCAACAAAAGATTCATTCATACTGTGCGAACACAAGCTTGACTAATCAAAAAGTAATCTTGCCACTGCTGCAGAGACACTGGTCACTGATCAAGAATGACATTTGTCACTGCTGTTTTCCTTAAAGACAGCACAAACAATAAGAAGACATTTGGCACTGCTGAAAGACAGCACAAACAACAAGAAGACATTTGGCACTGCTGAAAGACAGCACAAACAATAAGAAGACATTTGTCACTGCTGACAGACAGTACAAACAACAAGAAGACATTCATCACTGCTGATAGACAGCACAAACAACAAGAAGACATTTGTCCCTGCTAACAGACAGACGCAAACAGCAAATTGATATATGTCACTGTTGATAAACAGACATTCATTCAACCATTGACCTCTTTGTCTCAAGAGACAATAAATTTTGCTTCACATAGTGTGTTCTGTGCTGAACCACAATGTCTGTTGTGACTGTAATGACCTATTCTAGAGTGGTAATCCTTGCCACTGTTGCTGCAGGTACAACTGGTGTCTGGAGCTGATGCAGAGAATGGTCTCTCCATGTCCTCTGCTGTTTTTCCTCTATATGTGATGGCATTTTCTTTTCTTTTTGAGCCATCCTTCACTGTTGCTCGCCATGCTAGCAAGTGTCAATGAATGAAGTGTAGTAATGGGCAACCATGGTGTATAGTATATTAGTTGACCATATAGAATGTCCTTTGGGATTCTACCACAGACAGACACTAATAAGCCTGGAGACACTATTTAAAATCTAAGTCGTCCTGGGACAAGTCATCTAAGTGATCTTGGGACATAGCAATTGTCACCCTGAGACAAGTCATTTTATAGCACAACATCTAAATCATCCTAGGACAAGTATTCTTGAGCTATAAAATGTAAGTCATCTAAGAACAAGCCATCTTGAGGCATACCATCCAAGTCATCTAGATCTTAGGTTTACTAAACAATCTACATCAGTTGTAAGCAGAAACAGAAGTGAATGGTTAGGTTTACTAAACAATCTACATCAGTTGTAAGAAGAAACAGAAGTGAATGGTTAGGTTTACTAAACAATCTACATCAGTTGTAAGAAGAAACAGAAGTGAATGGTTAGGTTTACTAAACAATCTACATCAGTTGTAAGAAGAAACAGAAGTGAATAGTTAGGTTTACTAAATCATCTACATCAGTTGTAAGAAGAAAGAGAAGTGAATGGTTAGGTTACTAACAATCTACATCAGTTTAAGAAAACAAGATATCTGGAAGTTTAGCTAAACATTAATCATAATCAGTGTTGAAGAAACACAAGTCAATGGCTTAGTTTACTTAAACAATTACATCAGTTCTAGAAGACAGAATTAGAAAAGTTAGGTTTACTAAACCATCTACATCAGTTGTAAGAAGAAAGAGAAGTGAATAGTTAGGTTTACTAAACAATCTACATCAGTTGTAAGAAGAAACAGAAGTAAATGGTTAGGTTTACTAAACAATCTACATCAGTTGTTAGGAAGAAAAGAAGTGAATGGTTAGGTTTACTAAACCATCTACATCAGTTGTAGGAAGAAAAGAAGTGAATGTTAGGTTTACTAAACATTCTACATCAGTTGTAAGAAGAACAGAAGTGAATGGTTAGGTTTACTAAACAATCTACATCAGTTGTAGGAAGAAACAGAAGTGAATGGTTAGGTTTACTAAACAATCTACATCAGTTGTAGGAAGAAACAGAAGTGAATGGTTAGGTTTACTAAACAATCTACATCAGTTGTAGAAGAAAAGAAGTGAATAGTTAGGTTTACTAAACAATCTACATCAGTTGTAAGAAGAAACAGAAGTGAATTTAAGTTTAACACAATAACTTACTGCTTCTATACCCAGGACAGATCCGTGTAAGGAGCCATATCGAGCAGACGAATCCACCAGCGTTTGTTGCCAGTTGCCCCCAATATGACAGCTACCTTTAGCTCCCAAGTCTATAGGCATGGTCAGGTTGTGCTCCTGTACATACTGGTACAGACTGTCAAGGATGCAGCCAGCTTGACACACAAGTATGCCTGAAATAGTTTGCATAAAGTTGATGTCTGTCATTGGATCACACCAGCATGTGTATTATAGATATGCCATTATGATGTCAAATCAGTCTTATTATTTTCTTCCAGTCTAGCACACTAGCCTGTGTACTGTCATGTCGGTCTGATGTTGTCTGTCAGTGTAGTACACCAACTTGTGTATTGCTGTCATGTCAGTCTGATGTAAATCTGAACAATCCACACCATATAGTAACAAAATAGATGAGACTGCAGTAAAACTATTTGACTGGCAAAACACGTAATCAAAAAGTACTGTAGTTTTACAAATTACAAAAACAATGGCAAAATACAGCAACGGTTCGACCAACAAGGTCTTTATCAAGCAAACGAACAACAGGAGTGCAATTTTAAAAACATACCATCCCATATGTATCGTCCATATGTTTTTAACAATCCACACCAACTCTAGGTCAATCAACAGCTTTTCAACATGTAATGAGTATTTGAAATGCACTATTTATAGTACAAACAGATGTTTGAAACTACTCGAACTATTGACACAAATCTTTCTACCCGATATGGCAGAGATACAGGGTGTTCAAGATAAAAGTAGCCTGTCAAGGAAGCCAATCTGGTATATATTTTTGAAAATGAGAGGTTCAATTATGACATAGGTCAAGTGAGAGAGTCTTTTTGTGATGTGTGTAATTATGGTGTGGGAAGGGACGATAAACCAATGTGGCGTAAGGCGAGCTAGTCAGAACCAGTATAAATAGTAAATAAATAAAATGCAATGCGTAACCGGCAACTTTTGATTTATCAATCAGGCTACTTTTATCTTGAACACCCTATATAATTATGAGGGAACATTAAGAGATGGACATGTAACAGCAGGCAGAGTGTACCATAAGGGCAAGGAACTGTATTTGCTGGAAAATGAGGTTTCATGTGTAGATGGCACAAACTGGTAGTCCTAACCTAGTAAGGTAAGATAACAAATAATTTTTCAGATTATACTTGTTACTTTTAGATCCTGGCAGTTATAGGCATTTGAGCAACAAATAGTTACTATTCGTTCACCACTACTTAACATGTAAGGTGCAAGTTTAATGTTTCAATTACAAAATGCATCATCATCATAAAATAGCTTGTCCTGAACAGAAGTTTTCCACCTTAACAGTCCTTCAGAATTTCACTCTCGTAGGCCAGATGTCCCGCCTCTGCAGGCGTCATGCTCAAACAATCAGTTACATCCTTAATCCATCTTCTCCATGGTCTTCCTCTTCGCTGGGATGCCTCCTTCTATGACGGTCTTCGCCAGACCTTCATGTCTCTTTATATGTTCAAAATACTTCAATTTTCTTATTTGTAGCATCAACAACTTTTCTTTGATTTTGAGTTCTTTCTGGATAGATCTATTTGTTCTCTATCTGTCCATGATATATGGAGGACTCTTCTGTAACACTTATATTCAAAGTACATACGGGTACAATTCCTTCAAATCAAAGCAAGTTTTACAGTGTTTTTGAGACACTAACAAGACATGTCTATGTATTAGATACTACTCTCAGAATACCTTACACTGTTGTCATGAGTTCACGTTAGAATAGATTAAAAAATTATAACATAGCTTTTCGTACAGTCACAAAATAAGTTAGCATCCAAGTGTTGATGAGCAGACTAGAAGAAGAACTTTACTGACCTTACCTGACACTGGATCCAGACTAATAATATTGTTCATTAGTTGGGTGCTGACAATGACCTCATCAAAAACAGGAACACTTCCTCCAACCAATCCTGTATTGCCCCCCTGAGGGTTAATGGCAAGGTTACGATCAAAGCAGTACCTGACTATGGCGGACACTTCCTCTGTTGTCTTTGGTCTCAACAAAACTTTGCTGTCCCCTAAAGTAAACATGAGATATATAAGTTTCATGTCTACATAAGCATTCTTCTGTTAAACTCACAGGATCAAATTACATACACCACACATTTATAAATAATAATAAAACTCATAACCCATTAAAATTTCAGGATAGCTACAATGAAATCCCTAACATATCAGTTCCTCCAAACATCTCTGTGAGGTTTAATAGTGTGTAAAAGTTTTCATGATCAATCCTTGATGTTGTCAGCTCATGTTTTTCTTTAAAAATGTATATATTTTCACTCAAATAAAAAAACCACAGTAAATACAATCATTATTTATAAACAATAAATTTTGTTCAATTAAGTTTCTGTCATGTCACATTTCATGAGAAAACATTCTCAAAATATAAGATAAAATTTACTGATCAAGTGTCCAAGCAATAAATGTGATACTAACCTCGGACAGTGTTAAACCAGTCTGTATTATAAGCTGTCAGTTCATCACTATTTGTGACCACACGACCTGGAACAATCTTTTCAAATGCTGAAACATCCAGGTCATTAAGGATGGCATATGACCCTCTTGTTACATAGTCTTTATACCTTGAACTTGTCAAAGCTACATCAGATGCACATCTAAATCCAATTTTCCTGGCTATAGTATGGTTATCTGTTAAATATCTAGGCTGAGTTGTAAAGGATCTTATCAATGACTTGCTGCCATTAAAGCATTCATGTCCAATATAGGGCAGATTTATTTTTTTAACATGTGTTGATGCAGGAAGTTGTAGAGTGATCAGCTGTCAATTGCAATAAACCACAAATACTGTCAGATACATATTTTGACTGATAAAGTAAGCAGACTTTTGCTTGCTTTCCAACAAGAGACTGACTGCAAGATGCTCTTGCAATGCTATGCATTTTACTTAAACTGACAAGCGTGGAAGCTAATGGAGACAGAACATATGATAAATAAATATTAAAATGAGATGACTTACTGTCTATGCACTATCAGTGTCTTAATATATCTACACTTGTCAAAGTATTAACACTACATGGGTTGTTACTAAATGTTAAAGAGAATTGGCTGATAAACAACATATTATACAGAAAAATTAGATACTTTGGTCACATCAAGCATCACGGTGGCCTGGAAAGAACAATATTAGAGGGCAGGGTCCCAGGAGGCAGAGGCAGACCAAGAAGAAGATGGCTACAAGATATTAAAGAAACTATGAATATGACCATCAACGAAGTGGGTGAACTAGCTAGAGAGGGTGAATTTCAGATGTGCTGCAAAGAGAGCAACGTCATATAAAGGATACACACCTTGATGATGGGTTGTTACCATTACTTCATCTTAATAAATAGGAAGAATGAAATGAATGAACATGTGTTTACTGTTTGTTTTTAAATGTAGATGTGAAAGTAAGTTATATTACTAACTTTGTATACTAAAGTAAGGACACAAAAAGAGCAATGTTCAACACAATCTTTCTCCCACATTATGTTACCAGTGCCAAACCTGGACGCTGACAACAAGCGATAGAAGAAAACTAGTCACAACAGAGATGAAGTGTCTACGCAGAATGCTGGGTGTAACAAGAAGAGACCGGTTGAGAAATGAAGACATCAGGAAAAAGTGGGTACAACATCAGTACTAGACTTCATCAAGAAACAACAAATTAAATGGTTCGGTCACGTAAGCAGATTACCATCAGACAGTGCACCCCAAATAGCAATGCTGCTCCGATACAATGGGTACAAAGCAAAAGGCCGGCCACGCAAAGATGGACCTCAGAGATAACAGAGGCGACGAAAGAGACTATCTACGAAGCGCATACTAGGGCCCGTTTTAGAAATCTCTTCCTGACCTGACGCTGTGAGGCATACAGGATTCGAGAAAGAAAGAAAGAAAAAGAAAGTAAGGAGGGTTATAGGTTATAAACTTTAAAACTTTAAAATCACAAGTACTAAAAGTACGATCAATTTAATATAAGTAATGATCAGTAACTGCAATACTTTAATTAAAGCGAAGGAAACTGCATTGCCATTTATTCAATTCACTACTATAACTATCGACTACTAGTAATAGTATCATACTATGAATGATCGTAGAGACGGTACGCAACTTATTATAAAACATAGAATGCGAGAACCTAGATACTGTACAAAAAAAGTAATCGCAAATTATTATATGTCTACTGGTAGACAACGTTCAAATTTATTATCTAACTTGCCTGGGCATATAACGATAAGTCTAAAATAAACAGCTTGAAATAGAAATCAGCTGACGACCAGCAGACGAGATAAGGCCTGAACCTTGTTTGAATGAGTAACTTATGTAACTTATAATAGACATGAGCGGTACAACAAAACAAAATGAACTAACTTACCATGCATAGGAAAGAGCGGCAGTATTCAGTCCGTGCGCCGTAGTTTCTCATGCGACAAAATTTCGGATACCAAAGTTCTCGTGTGTACCAAGATACAGGTACAAAATGTTCTGTTACAAAATGTCCAGGTGAGATGGCCGGTCGCGTTGCACGTGACCTAATAAGCGCATCCACAAACATATTCTGCGTGGCGAACTAGATGGAGGCAAACGATCGAGTTCCTAGTCCTGTCGGAGACGGCCAGTAAAACGAAGGTCCCGTGTTCCATTTGAGCACGTAAAAGAACTATTGGAAGTTAAAAATCGCAACGAGCATGCTGGAAAGCCGCTGCCCGGGCAAAATTCATTAGAAAAGTTTTAAAATAAAGTTCCTACAAAATATCTTCATCTTCTAAATCACATCGGGGACCCTCGTCGGTGCTACGGAGTTCGTGCACTGCCGCTGAGATCTTCCTGTTAAGAAAGAGATCGGAGCACATATGGTTACTCACCGAAGTGCAATGATGATGGTCAATCAATCAACCGATTGTGCATTATAACGTGCCGTAGTTCTTGAACTTTGACATCAAGTCTCATTTCCTTTCAAGTTTGATGTCTTGAATGAGAACAGGATCACATTTGTAAAAAAAAAAAGCGGTTACCCGTATGGTTCCGTCCCTCTCGGCAGAACTGGCAAGCCACCTGCGAGTATTGCACAGAGCACGAATTCCAGAGCTCCAGCAACAATCACAGGAACCTCCTGAAAAAAATTGCACATCGACTCTGTACTGATTGGGACCCACAACCTTCAGAACACAAGGCAAACATCTAAACCACTTCACCATAGACACCCCCTAACTATTTGTAAACAAGGGTATGTTTGGATATCCACTTTTCCATTTTCCTTCATTGTGGGTTCCACTCGAGTTCTTGTGATACACGACTGGGTCATCATGGGGTCCTGCTCTTATCAACATGTATGTATTTGCAACTCTGTCATACCATCGCAATCTAAGAATCTGCCTAAGACATCTGTTGACAAAAGTCAATGAAGTCAATCCTTCTGCTTTAAAACCTTGTTTAAGTGCACATAGCATGAGCAAGACAATAATAAACATACTTGACTGAAGCAAGGAAGTTTTCTCAAGTTTATTCATGATACTGTGCATCCAGTAAACCATTTGTAAAATGTATAGTAATAAAATATATACAGGTAACATAGCAAACATGATACTGTACGTCCAGTAAATCAGTTGTAAAACATGTATTATAACTTATCAGTGAACATCCAGATTAGTTAGTCTTTCCTCTTGGGCCTGTGGCGGCGCATGAGTCATAGTTCTCCATGTCTCGCGGTTCGTTGCTATCTGTTTTAGGTCTTTAATGTTTACTAGGCCCATCGTTGAGCCTTCTCTGGTGATGGTTCTACGCAGAGTCTCTCTTGGTATCATCCAGATCATCATCATCAGGTGCCGTCTCCACATCGAAGGTTGGCTGCAATGAATCTCCAGCATCCTCTGTCTTTCGCCTTGGTGTTGCACACTGCCAGACTGTAACCTGTCCATTTCTTAAAGTTTCCTCCCACTTATCTCTCGGTCTTCCTCTTGCTCTTCTCCCCTCAACTTTCCTCTCTAGTAAATGTTTTATCATGGTGTCATGCCTTTTTTTGTGCCCAAAATACTTTACTTGTCTGAATTTTATTTCTCTTAATAATTGTTTCTTCATGCCTAGTTTTCCTAAAACTTGTTTATTTGTCTGTTTTTCTGTCCATGAAACTCTGCTTATTCTTCTATATATCCACATCTCAAATGCATCAATTCTGTCTTCTAACTGCTTGTTCATTGTCCATGTTTCCGAGCCATACATTAATATAGGATATATATAGCATTTGATCATTCTAATTTTTAGAATGATCCAGATAGTTGAACATAAAACAAGCAATCCAACAAGTTTGTCACATAGTGTATGCCACCTTGCAACAAATATAATCTAGAGTCTGGGCACCAGTGAAGGGCTAACCAGACTGATGGGCATCAATGAAATCAGGTCTATTGGTTTCACATCATCATCATCAAGGTGCGTATCCTTTATAGGACGTTACTCTCTTTGCAGCGAATCTGAAATTAGCTCTGTCTCTAGCTAGTACACCCACTTCGCTGATTGTCATATTCATGGTTTATTTAATATCTTGTAGCCATCTTCTTCTTGGTCTGCATCCTGGGACCCTGCACTCTAATATTGTTCTCTCCAGGCCATCTTGATGTGACCAAAGCATCTAATTTTTCTGTATATTGTTTATCAGCCAATTCTCTTTAACATTCAGTTCCTTCGGGACATCAGTGTTTTTCTTTTTTTCTGTCCATGCTATTCGTAGGATCTTTCGTAGCATTTGTTTCAAGGACTGGATTTTCGTTAGTGTTGTTTGTGTAATGGTCCATGATTCACAACCATAAGTAGCCCTGGAAAAATGCATGGTTTCACATAGATCATTTAAATGCTTACATTCAGAACAAATCTAACCAGTTATTCTTTATCTCAATATACAATGTTCACAATGGAGGGATTTCGTGCCAGCGGTTTGTGTAAATTTTCCAATGTCTAACAATCGATAAGGTGGTATGTAATGGTCTCACCCTGTCTGTTACAATGCTATGCATCGTTTGCAGTCAATACTCAATAAGTGTAGGTGTTTACTGAGAGGTAGTGATGGGCGAATAGTGACTAACCGTTACTTGATTACCTGATATTACCTGGATTCGCTAGTAACAAATAATACGATGATAAGGTACTAGTTATTTTCCGTACATCTACATTGCAGTCTACAAAAAATAACCTTTCTCTGTACAACCGTCCCTTTTCTTAGCTCCTATTTTGTTTAGCAATACATAGATAAAATCTCTGAAGTTGACTTCGTACTGCAGAAGTAACTATCACCTTTGGTTCGGGTACACCCATTACTCACTATGTTTCCATTACTTTGGAATTGATTATGCTCTATCCTGTAATTTGCAATAGATAATCAATGTTGCAACACAAGTTTTAGAAATAAAAATGTATAGATAACTTTTTTTTTTAATGCCTCAAATACACATGATAGATGATGCCACAATCTTTAATTCCAATGTTAGGTTGATTAAACTATGTGCTACCAATTTGTATTTATTGCTTCATTTTTTATTACTGTCATCATCAAATTGCTTGTCATGAGCAGGACAAGAATACATTCTCAACAGATGGAAAGAATATTGCAGTGAAATGTACATCAACAGAAGCAAAACGAGCAATAGAGCAAACCCTGACATAATCACAGAGAATTGATTCTATTCTCTAATTCTGCTTTGCCTTTCAGTGTCAGGCCAAACAAAAGAGACACCTGTATTGAGCCTTCTCGTGCGCTTTGAACAGGTGGAATTTAATGCCTTGGATATTCCGTTGATCCATCGTTTACATGGTAGTCCTCCAGGAATTTATTATTACAATTATGTAAATCTGATTTTATTAACACTTCCATATTGGGCATTAACTCTAGAAAATGATACATTTTTAACAGTAACATACATATTTTCATTAACCTTACATTCATACAGCTTCAACACTTTATGTTTCTAAAGGAAACATTTTTCATACCATGAGGTATATTAGGGAATACAGTATAAGCCAGTGTTTTTTTAATTGATCATCAGGACACGATGGGGAATGTGGTCAACATCAATATGGTTTGTCTCTGGACCTGCACTATATCTTGTATTAATTGGAACTGGAGATTTATTTTCCTAGTGGATATAAATTGAACAAATATTCCAAGTCCCAATTTCAGTAGAAATATATAATTTCCATTCTATACTTTTTTTTTTTTTTAAAATTAGGTGTGAATTTCTTTAACATGAACACAACAGGTTTTCAATACAGAAAAATAAATTTAGGTAGAAATCTGATATAAAAATGTGGTCATCCAAGTTCTCATCAAGTTTCAGTTTCAGTTTGGAATATCATCATTGCACTCCGGTCATGTCCATAGGTGCTCCGATCTCCTTCGCAATATCTCCAACAGCGTCCAGCGACTGACCGTACCAGTTCGATTTTGATTGATGAGCCTACTCATGTACCTGTTATGTTGTTCTTTTCTTGCTACTCCAATCTTCAAACCCAGCTCCGGCAATCTAGTAGTTGACGTGGATTGGTTTAAATGAAAATCTTCTTGGCGGCCACACTCTATGAGGACGTTCAAAATATCAGCTCTATCCATTGGCTGGCCCTCTGATATGGTGGCAGAGCCAGCCAGCCTGTCTGCTCTCATTGCCAACGACACCCATGTGCCCCAGAATAAAGATAAGTGTGATTCTGCAAATTGTTGACGCTTGTAGTGATTCAGTCCATTGTCTGCGCACCAAACCAGCCTCTACCTTGCTTATCATACTCAGTGTATCACTCAGAATGCACGCATGAGTGTAGTTTTGTGACTCCAGCCAACGTAAAGCATTAGTCACCGTCAGTTCTTGTCACGTACTCAGACACAGTGTGTGAGCTTGAACAGCAGTGAATAATTTGACAGAAGTTAGTGAATCATAGCTCACTAAGACCCTACTGTATCTTGTCACTGGCTACGCCACTGTAATCTAGTTAAGTGAGTAGGAATAGAAAAACTTTGTATCAAAAATGAAGTGTCAGTGTTAAAAGGTACAGATAACACAGTCTCGCTGTAAACTGGAACACAAAGCAATAAACTACATTTTCATGATGAACAACATCAAAGACACAATATTATGCAAACCAGAAAATCTGATTATATCAGACAAAACTTTCTTGTTTGTGTGAGCGGTGAAGAAAATAAGAGCTAGAGGAGTCACATTTAGACACACCACAGCAACAAGCTTATGCTATGTTTAGTGGTTAGTTCATATGAACTATGAACTAACCACTAAACATAGCATAAGCTTGTTGCTGTGGTGTGTCACTGAGCTGACTGTAATGTGAAATGTGCCTGATGATATGTCAACCTCTCTCTTAGATGTTTGGGTCAAGTTTCAAGCTCTGATCACTTCTGGAAGGACTTTGTATGGGTTCATTATTCCCTTTGGGTCAATGACCTTCTTTATCTTGGCCATTAGTGATACTGCTGATGAGGTTTTACTGTGGTAAATGAAGTTCCTTTTTTTAAATCCAAGGCCATGTTCTGCGCTGACACTCCCACGATAGTTGGCCACCCAGTCATAGATAAATGGTTCAATCAGTGCCAGGGTAGCAGGATCGTATTCTTTGGCAGTAATATTCAGATGAAGATTGCCTAGGGAAAAAGCAGTCAAATATTAGATATAAGTCAATTATTAGAGATATCAATCAATCAAGTGCCATGCCTGCCGGCGTTGGCGATCATGTTTCTCTGCAACTCTCTCTCCTTCATGCAGTTAATCAGTTCTGACATCGATCTTTTGTCAAAACACAATGTCAGACCATCCAACATCCTCTCCCACTGTCTTTCACTCCTTCCCTGAATTTTACCTGTTGCCGCCAAATGTTCTATACCTTCTCTTTGCATTATATGTCAGAAGAACCTTGTTTGTCTGATTCTTATTCTTTTGATACGGTTTCTTTGTGTGCAGGCCTGATTTAAAACCTCATTATTTGTTTTCTTTGCTGTCCATGGAATTTTCAGCATTCTTCTGTAAAACCACATCGTTGTGGCTTCCAGTGGCCTTATTGATTGTTTGTTTATTATCCATGATTGCAACAGTTAAATATTAGAGAGATATAGCAATAGTTAAATATTAGACTGGGACTTTTGATCCAGTGTGTTTAGCTTATCCTATCATCAGCGAATTCCAGATCTTCTAGTTGCTCTGTCAGAGTCCATTGGATTTCATTCCTGGTGTTAGTTACTGCTGTCTTCATAATCCAGTCTATTGTCAATACAGATATAGCAACGGTTAAATATTGGAGAGATATAGCACAGTTAAATATTAGAGAGATATAGCAACAGTCAAATAGAGAGATATAGCAACAGTTAAATATTATACAGATATAGCAACAGATAAATATTAGAGAGATATATCAACAGTTAAATGCTAGAGAGATATATACAACAGTCAAATATTAGACAGATATAGCAACAGTTAAATATTTTAGAGATATATCGGTCAAACAAATATTAATGAGATATCAGCCTATATAAGGTCCAAATATGACAGCTCTGTTGTTTATAAACTCCACAACACACTTACACTCATTGGCACAAAATCAGGCAGAGTAGTTTATATATAGTTATTCTTCTTTCCTTTGCGTTCGCCCGCTATGAATTCAGGAATAGTCAGGGTGGCTTGTATGGTGCTTCTAACTTATTTTTGCTTGAAGGATAGTCACTCTAGAGCAAACACATAGACAAATTCTGACATTCTACACTAACGTATCTGAGTTAAGTTCCACTACTAGTTAAAGTTAATTGCATATCCTTTACAGGACTTTGCAAATCAACCCCAGCTTTTTAACGCTGTTTGTGATTTTCTAGGCATTATTACGTTCAGTAGTTTGTCATTTCTTTCTGAACATCGTCCTTTTGTAAAATTCCACGTGAAACAATTTGGAACCAAACTGTCCGCAGCGTGATTTGAACTCAGAACGTCGGGGTTAAAAGAGCGAGTCACTATCCCCTAAGCCACAGACGCCACTCTACTAATAGACAGACACAAATTTGCAGTGCCACTTGACCTCAGGGTAGGTGAGGTCAAGTGACTATCAAAGATGGACCAAAAAACAAGGAGATACCAAGTACAGATTGTGAAAGTTTAAGATAATTTGGTAGATAATAATTCAAATAACAGTAGACAGTGTGCTGCTGCCCAGGAAAAATGTGAGAAATTGAAAGCTAAATTGAATATTCTTACCAAATTTACCATCATAGAACAGCCAAGAGAGAGCAGAAAAAAAATGCATGTTGAAATTAGATTTGCTGGATCGAAAAGTGCATATGCTGTAAACATGACATACTTCACTCACACTAAAACAAAAAAAAAATCACAAATGAAGGTATGATCAATAAATAGACAGTGATCAAATATTACGGGCTTCCAGAAAAAACAAATTACCAATCATAGGATTTGAGCCACAAAATCTTATTTCTTATGGCACCCATTGCCCAGCCCTACAGACAAGCATTTTTAAGACCACAACCAGCTATCTCTACAAAAAAAGGAGCTTCACTAAGCAGATTCTTTCAAAAACAGAATCATCTGTTGAACACAGAATAATCAGGTCAGATTCAATCAAACAGTGTTTGTACAAACACATGCGATAAGCTTTTTTTTTTTACTTGTATATTTGAGATGAAACAAGAGCATATATACAGACAAGCATATACATATAATATACATGCACACATCATTCATAGATAGCTTCAAGTTTATTGTAAGAAGAGAATAAGATGTAGAAGTGGTTATATGCAAATGAGAAAAAAAGACATTACCATCTCCAACGTGGCCATATCCAACTACTCTGTGAGCCTTGTCTTTCAGCCGGGATCTCATGTCCTCCACCAGCTGATAGTAAGCTGATAATGGCAGTGAAACATCATACTTGTAACAGTAGCCATCATGCATCAAAGCTTCAGGGCATCCCTCTCTCAGACGCCAGATTTTCTATTTGCATGACAGTCATAACAAATTCAGTGTAAATATTAGTCCATCTTTAGCAAACAAGAACTAGAAAATAAAGCTAATATCTGCAAATAGATGAGAGAGTATCTCCAAGGACAGACATTACAATGTGTAAGAAATAGAGCAGTGAAAAGAATACAATTGGAATAAATAGAAATATTTGTAATGAGAGAATGTATGATAACAAATCAGTAGTGTAATGATGACATGACAAGGTTACATAGACCAAGTAAAGGCAACAGTAATTAGAACATACTAATTGCAATATTATGTTTTGTTTAGTAAATGACCTTATAAATTCTTCTTCTATGGTGATCTCTGGCCATGTGCTTAATCCACTGTAGACCACATACTGGGCAGTCAGATTGAGTTATGCCAGGTTTCCCCAAAACTTAGTTTTAAGATCAATTTGGTATGGCAACATGTTGCTTCTCACCTCTCCCAGAGAGAACAGTCTTGCAGGATATGCTCCAGTGTTATTCTTCACCCACTATGAATTCAGGCGCAGTCCGGGCAACTAGTACGCCGCTTCTGACTGATTTGTGTGTGAAGGCTTGCTTTCCTTATCTGTGTTCCTCGCCATTCAGGTGAGCCTTCTCCGACTTCAGAGGTAATGCTCCAGTGTTCATTCAGTCTGTTGAAACTGGCATATAGCTGTTTGACTTATTCCTATCTATGTAAGTGTCTGCAGTGTCCGGTATGTAGGCGAATATCTGGTCTGTTCTGCTGAGGTCTGAGGAAGTATTTTTCATAATCATATCCAGTGTTTGTCTTCCAGTCTCATCTTCATCATCATATAGTTTGTCCTGAGTAGAACTTTGCCACCCTAACAGTTCTTTGGAATTTCTCTCTCTCTCATAGGTCAGATGTCCAACCTCAGCAGCTGTCATGCTCAAACCATTAGTTACATCATGAATCCATCTTCCATGTGGTCTTCCTCTTAAGAGAACTTCCGCTTCATTTGTACATACATCTGGTGAGTGACAAAGTAAGCAAGGATTGATCACAACACAACATATTTTCAATTTTGTAATGTGTTTTAGAAGAAAAAGTATGGAGACAAATAGAAACTGTCGAGTTACCTTGACTTTTGTTAGATCTGTGGCAATGACACCATCTAATGCTTTCCCCTTGTCCATGACATGTTGTAACATGGACATAAGCTTCTCCTCATCATGGTGACCGTTAGAGCCGCTACATTCCACAAGGACATAGAATGGGTAATCAGTTTGAAGAGGGTTGGTCAGAGCCAATTTTTCTTTTACCAAGGTCATTGACTGACCATCCATAAACTCAAATGCTGACAGTACTTCTCCAAGGTGAAACTTGCATGATTTGAAAACATCTAGAACTCCAGAAAACGATTTACAACCTGCATACAAAAATTGGATAACATAATGAATATAAAATGGGACAAATTCAGGAGAAGTGATGAAATCAAAGAAATGTCTGGTCTACCACTAGTAGCAACTGTTATAAGAAAGAGAAGATGGAGATGCATGGTTTATACTCTGAGAAGAAATGATCAAAGAATCACAAAGCACGCATTGAAGTTGGAGGCAAAGGGTTCAAGAAAGAAAGGACATCCTAGTGAAACACTGAAAATACTTTACTGAGAAAGGCTGCCCGTTTGCTTCTGGGGCCGACAAGTGCAGCAAAGAATAGTACCACTGCGACCTACACAGCATGTTGTAAGAGGCAAACAAGGTAGGGGCATAGGTAAACTACCATTGTAAATAAAAAGCGTGCAGAAATTGGTGTGCTGGCCTACTTGTAGGAGCATAACTAGCACAATGTACAATCGCTCTTAGGCTCATATCACAAAGAGTGGTTTAACAAGTGGGCGATATGGAGTGTTGGAAGAAGAAGAGGACTGAGAGAGGAGAGATCAGACTTGATTTCATAGAGGAGATTGAGTGAGTGTGAGTGAGTTGTTCAAGGTAGAACAGTATGAAGAAATTGCTAGCAAATCCTATACAACGTATAATGGTACAGGAGGAATAATATAAAAATATACATAACAAGAACCAATGACATTACTGCTGTCTGACATTACGTTTGTTCCACGAATATGATGACATTATGGCTGTCTGATCAATACATTGGTTGTGCTAGATTTACTGTTGCAATGAACCACATAATAACTAAGTAATGTAGTTTTGCAAAATACAAAAACAATAACAATACACAGCAACGTTTCGACCAAAAGGCCTTTATCAAGCAAACGATACAACAGAAGTGATGAATTTCACAGCACACTACATATAGACTACAACAGAAACATCCCAATGGTCCTAGAACATTGCAATGAACAATCTCCCAATTACTGTTGTGATAGTAATTGTTTGTCATCTGTGTTAGTAAGACAAAAACAGAAAATCATGACACTGGGCAACAACACAGTAACAGTGTGATGACAAAAGAAGAAGATTCCACAGCTCCATAACAACAGTACAAATGTTTTCGGGCCCGTCGTATCAGTAGTTACTATATATAGGAAATGATAGACTCCTGACGAGCTCCAAAATATCATGCTAACAAAATTACTAGTGTCCACTGTTACACATCTAGATTCTGACTGACACATTGTGTAAGACTTACCTAGAAAAGCTACACTGATAGCTTGTGGTCGCTGTGGACAGATAATTGAGACCCCTGTGATAATACCCAGCGTCCCTTCTGATCCAATCAAAAGTTGTTTCAGATCATAGCCTGTATTGTCCTTTCTCAAAGTTGACAGACAGTCCAAAATCTGACCATCTGGGAGAACCTGTACCCAATGTTTCATAATAAGTCAGTGACAATAGATGAATTTCATGGACAGACAGAACAATCAATAAGTAGACTTCAGTGACTTGCTGGCAGACAGACAACACAAGCAATATGGAGACATTTGTTTAAAAAAAATTGTCACTACTCCCTGTAGTATCGCTTTTTTTAGAGCACTGTAGGACAGGTGGGATAAGAGCTTGAGGAATTGAATGACCGCATGGCTAGTGCAGTCGCCGTGAAGCTGTTCAAGTTAGGATTTTCATTTCTGCCACAACATAAAAATCCTTGCCTTACCGTGAATTGAACATGGTCTTCTGAAGGGAGACGCACTCTGATCCATTCGCCAGACGCTCCTCCTACAGACATTTGTTACTTTTGATAAACACAAATATTACACCCACAGTTTGATGTCCCTGTTCCATAGTATTTGTTTGGCTTTATAAATAACGTTTAAAATCATCCTAGGACAAGTCATCTTAATTGCCTAAGTATACGATCAGCTAAGTCTAGATCTTAGGTTTACTAAACAATTCATCAGTTGTAGAAGAAACAGAAGTGATTTGGTTAGGTTTACAAACAATCTACATCATGTAGGAAGATAAAAGTGAATAGTTGGTTTACTAAACAATCTATATCATGAAGAAGACAGAGGAATGTTGGGTTTACTAAACAATCTACATCAGTTTGAAGAAACGAAGTATGTTAGGTTTACTAATCAATCTACATCAGTTTAAAAAAACAGAAAGTGAATGGTTAGGTTACTAAACAATCTACATCAGTTACAGAAGAGACAGAAGTGAAGATTAGGTTTACTAAACAATCTATATCAGTTGTAAGAAGAAACAGAAGTGAATGGTTAGGTTTACTAAACAATCTACATCAGTTGTAAGAAGAAACAGAAGTGAATGGTTAGGTTTACTAAACAATCTACATCAGTTGTAGAAGAAAAGAAGTGAATAGTTAGGCTTACTAAACAATCTACATCAGTTGTAAGAAGAAAGAGAAGTGAATAGTTAGGCTTACTAAACAATCTACATCAGTTGTGAAGAAAAAGAAGTGAATGGTTAAGTTTAACACAATAACTTACTGCTTCTATACCCAGGACAGATCCGTGTAAGGAGCCATATCGAAGCAGACGAATACCACCAGCGTTTGTTGCCAAGTTGCCCCAATATGACAGCTACCTTTAGCTCCCAAGTCTATGGGCATGGTCAGGTCATGTTCCTGTACATACTTGTACAGACTGTCAAGGATGCAGCCAGCTTGACACACAAGTATGCCTGAAACAGTTCTCATAAAGTTGATGTCTGTCATTATCAGTATTGCACACAAGCTTGTGTTTTAAAATTATGTCAGAATGATGCTGACATGGGAGTCTGATGTTATCTGTCAGTCTAGCTCACTAGCTAGTATAGTGTTGTCATGTCAGTCTGACGTTGTCATATTAATCTGATTCTATCTGTCACTCTAGCATAAAACATGAGTATTGTTGTCAGATAAATTCAGAGTGGATAGTTTTGAATTTTTAGGCTTATTGCTAACTATTTGCCACTCTAACAGTCCTTCTGAACTTTTCTCTCTCGTAGGCAAGGTGGCCTTTGCAGCCGTCATGCTCAAATAATCAGTTACATCCTTTATTCTTCTGAGGTCTTCCTCTTCTCCTCTTTGCCGGGATGCATCCTGCCAATGTGGTCTTATTCATAACCTCAGTGCCTCTTTTTATGTCCAAAATACAATTTTCTCATTCTTATTTCTAACAGCTAGTTTTCTTTGATTTTGAGTTATTTCTGGATAGATCTATTTGTTCTCTTCTCTGTCCATGATATACAAAGGACTTCTTTTGTAACACACATTCAAAAGCATATATATATTTTTCACTACTATGTTAAATATCCATGCTTCACACCCATACATTGCCACTGAGAAAATGCATGCTCTTGGTATTCTGATATCTTTTTTCCTATCAGTTTCATTCCATATTATTTTTAGTTGTTTGTTTAATTTTTAGCTTTTCATACAGTCACAAAATAAGTTAGCATCCAAGTGTTGATGAGCAGACTAGAAGAAGAACTTTACTGACCTTACCTGACACTGGATCCAGACTAATAATATTGTTCATTAGTTGGGTGCTGACAATGACCTCATCAAAAACAGGAACACTCCCACCAACCATTCCTGTATTCCCTCCCTGAGGGTTAATGGCAAGGTTATGATCAAAGCAGTACTTGACTATGGCGGACACTTCCTCTGTTGTCTTTGGTCTCAACAAAACTTTGCTTTCCCCTAAAGTGAACATGAGATATATGAGTTTCATGTCTACATAAGTATTCTTCTGTTAAACTCACATGATCAAATTACATATACACACATTTATAAATAATAATAAGAATAAAACCCATAAACCATTAGTGCTGCAGTAGGGATAAATGGAATCACCAATTCATAAGCTCCTCCAAATACCACTTTCCTCAGTGAGGTACACGTTATTCCTGACAAATCCTTGATGTTTCCAGCTCATGCTTTTCTTTAAACATTTATATTTTTTCAGCTAATTATTAAACACACAAAAAATACAATCATTATTTATAAACAATAAATTTTGTTCCATTTTTTTTTTCCCGATCCAAAAGCACTTGAGCTGAAAGCTCTTTGGCTCGGTGTCATGGACATCGTAACACTTCGGCTCGGTGCCATGAACACCGTAAATCTGGGTAACCTGTAGCTTTTCTGCCAGTCCGCGGAGTTGAACCCGCACTTACAGAGGACTAGTCACCCGTAGTCCAGCTACGAACCGCTGGGCAGCGGCTTTGTTCCATTTCGTTTCCATCATGTCATATTCCATCAGAAAACTTTTTGAAAATGAAGAAGACAAAATGCACTGATCAAATGTTAAGATATCAATGTGATACTAACCTCTGACAGTTTTTAGCCAGTCTGTATTGTAGGCTACCAGTTCATCATTATTTGTGATCACACGACCTGGGACAATCTTTTCAAATGCTGAAATATCCAAGTCATTCAGGATGGCATATGACCCTCTTGTCACATAGTCTTTATACCTTGAACTTGTCAATGCTACATCTGATGCACATCTAACTCCAATTTTCCTGGCTCTAGTATGGTTATCTGTTAAATATCTAGGCTGAGTTGTAAAGGATCTTATCAAGAACTTGCTGCCATTAAAGCATTCATGTCCTATATGTTTAGATTTATTTTTTGGCCATGAATTGGTGCATGATGGTACTGTTGAAGTTGTAGAGTGAGGAGCAGTCAATTGCAATAAACCACAAATACTGTCAGATACATATTTTGACTGATAAAGTAAGCAGATGTTTGCTCGCTTTCCGACAAGAGACTGACTGCAAGATGCTCTTAGAAAGCTATGCATTTTTCTCTAACCGATGAGTATGGAATCTAATGGAAACAGAACATATGATAAATAAATATTGATAGGAGATGACTATGCACTCTCTGGGTCACATATCTACACTTGTCAAAGTATAACTACTACATGTGTCGTTACCATCACTTCATCTTAATAAATAGGATGGACGAAATGAATGAACATTTGTTTATTGTTTTAAATGTATGTGTGATAGTAAACTACTACTAACTTTGTATGGTTGCATAAGATTCTTAAACAGTTGATGTATGGCAAGCTTGAAAGGAGCAGACGCTCAGCTGGTGGACAGAAAAAAAGTTTTAAAGACACTCTTAAAGTGTCTCTGAAATCTTCAATATAGACACCACATGCTGGGAATTCCTGACGCAAGATCACTAAATGTGGCGCTGTAACAACACAAGAGGAACCCACATAGCTGACAATAGTTGTGCCGTTGAGGAATAGAGAAAACAGGCTGCGCAAAAAGGCAGATCACACAACACCCACAAATCTAACTTTGATCCTATATGCCCCACCTGTGGTAGGGGATTATTTTCTAGGATTGGACTCTACAGTCACCTCCACACACATCAGAAAGGTACCGAAGCACACGTCTGAGGCTGTTGTCATCGCGAATGGACTGATATTATGTAAGAGGACTGAAATATAAAACTGTCACCTTTCTGCCATTGCCCTCATAAATAAGAACATCCTGTATTATATATCATCGAATATTGTTGTATTTATTGCACTATATCATAGTACGCATCAATGACTACTGGTAATATTAATAATAGTATTTACAATTTAATTAGTAAATTACTACGTAACTTGGAAAACATAATGTGAGAATACGAAAACATAGGCACTACAGTAATCGAAAATTATTAGACGCCACATGAAAACATCGTACGCGAGAATTGAGTTTATTATGTGACTTTTCTAGGCATATGAAGATAAATAAGTCTTTAGGAAAAGTCCTGCAATAGAAATCAGCTGATTGCCAGCAGAAGTATGAACCTTGTTGTGTTCTGTGTGAATGATAAACTTAACTAACTTACCACAGACAAGAGCGACAGCATTCATTCCGTAAATCAGTTTATCTAATGAACTTGAACGTTGACAACAATTTCCTTTCTCTTTAAGGTTGGTGTCTTTATGTGAAAATAAAGCGACTGAAAGTAACTCATGTTTTTTTTTATTCATTTACAAGTCATAAGTCACTGATGATGCCAATCATGATCATCAAAATAGCAACAAATGATAAGTCAAGTCATCATAACTACTCCATAAGCTAAATCTGCTAAAGCTGAAGATCGTTGGGAAATTAAACGAGACTCTGGTCATATAGTCATTGTAACTAAATCCTTATCCAAGTCAATTAAACACTTATTATGTCACAATAGCTAGTTTTAACAGTTCAAATATTGACTAACCAACGAGCATCTCTCTGTTACCGTGTAGTTAAGTGTGGGAGAAATTCTGTAGTTAAGCCTTCGTCTTGTTTTCCCACAAAGGTCGCGGGTTCGAATCCGGACCACGTAGTTCTTTTCGCAAGTGCATTTGTTCCAAGAGACCACTAGGATTGTTGCTGAAGCTACGAAGTTTGTGCTTTGTGAGAACAGCATCAGACACCGGAGGGTCAAAGACTAATAGGGGGAATGGTCTGTTGAATGAATAAAATTGATATTGAATCTATCCACCAAGCAGTTTCTGAGTTTTGAAGTACATGTTGACATTGTTGTACAAGCAGAACTGGATGTTTGAAGAGCAAAATAAGGAATGAGTTTAACCAGTGAGCCATAGGAACCATAAATATGAATGCACATCTGCTGGAAGAGATTGAGCACCTAGCATAGTCTGGAATTCTATGTCAGTCCAGTAACCAATCCTAACATAAAGTAATTGACCAAAAGACAATTAAGCAAAGACAGAAGCATTGATTTTAGACTTTGTGTAAAACTACATTCTTATTTTGTTATTTCACCATGATTGAAGTTACACTTAGTAATATGACATTACTTTTATACCTTACTTTTTTCCTTACTATTTTCTTCTTTTTCTTGTTTGCACACTATGACCTCAAGCACAGTTGTAGCGCCTACATATCAATATGATAAAAAGTTAGTCAGAGGCGTAGTTTCTGACTGATTTTTGTGGTAAGGCCTGCTATCCTTATCTTCAGTATCCCTCTTCATTCAGGCGAGTCTTACTCCTACTTCGAACGTAATGGCATTATTAAAGATGTACTTAGTAAAATGACATGACTAAAGATGTACTTAGTAAAATGACATGACTAAAGATATACTTAGCAAAGTGAAGTTCATCATCCAGTAGCTTGTTTGTCCTGAGCAGAGCTTTGGCACTCTAACAGTCCTTCGGAGTTGTCTTTTTCATAAGTGAGATAGCATCCACTGCTATCATGCTCAAGTCATCAGTTACATCCTGAATCCATCTTCTCTATAGTCTTCCTCTTCTCCTCTTTGCTTTGATGCCTCTTCTATAATTGTTTTTCATGTTTTTTTATATTTTCAAAATATTACAATAATATTATTTATTTTGTATCACCAGCCAGTTTTCTTTAATCTTGTGTTCGTTCTGGATATATCTATTTGTTCTCTTCTCTGTCCAGGGTATACGGAGGACTCTTCTGTAACACATATATTCAAAACCATGTATATGTTTTTCAACTGCCCTGTTAAATGTCCATGCTTCACATCCATACTTTGCTTTTGGAAATATGGATACTTTTAGTATTCTGAACCTTCTCTCTCTCTTTGCCTTTTTACCCTGGATTGGGTCATAGGCCCTCAACCAACTCATGCCAAGTCTTCCTATCTCTAGCTATCTCCTGCAGCTCCTCTCAACTCTTCTTTATATTGTTGATCTCCGCCTCCAAATCTCATCTCCATGTATTTCTCAGCCTCCCTTTCTTTCGCTGTCCCTGCGGGTTCTAGGCAAGGACCCTTCTTGTTATATTCCCTCTGGTTTTCGCAAAGTGTGTCCTATCCAGTGCCAGCGTCTTTTTTAACCTGTTCGTTCACTGTCTTTTCTCTCCATAAGTTCCTCATTCTGAACTTTACTGCCCTATTAATTCTATTCCATACTGTTTTAAGTTTCACATTGAAGCATCTATGGACACTCTGGACAAGTCCCTAGTGCTATGATGATAGTTCACTGATAACTGTTTTAAGTTGTTTATGTTAAAATAGTTATGTTGCATATTTCAGATGATGAATCTTGGAAGTAGAAAGACATGTCTGGTTGGAGCAGCACGGCTTCTTGGCTCTCATTTTCGAAAGAAGGTGATAAATTTAGCTTCCATGGCAACTGCAGCTGCAGATGGGAAACCATTTTATTATCAAGACATTTTAGAAGTTCAAGGACACTCGGATGTACCATATAAGAAATTGACAGGTTACCTTGACATGTTCTCACTGTTGAAAGAAGAACACACAAAGTTACCTGCCTTGCTTTTTGTTATGCTCATTCACATTTATTATATAGTTTTACTGCAGTCTGCTACAATTCCATGTTTTATTGCATTATTTCTTTGTCACAATGTACTAATTATTAGTTTACTGAATGTCACAATATACTGTTATTTTCTAGTGTCTTCCACTGTATTGTTCTAAAGTCTTCCACTGTATTGTTCTAAAGTCTTCTACTGTTATGTTATGTTATAAAGTCTTCCACTGTATTGTTCTAAAGTCCCTTCCACTGCTATGTATGTTCTAAAGTCTTCCACTGTTATGTTCTAAAGTCTTCTACTGTATTGTTCTAGTCTTCCACTGTTATGTATATTATAAAGTTTCTCCACTGTATGTTCTAAAGTCTTCCACTGTATTTTAGTTTCTCTTACGTCTTCCACTGTTATGTTAGTTTAAAAGTCTTCCACTGTTATGTTATAAAGTCTTCCACTGTAATGTTCTAAAGTCTTCTACTGTTATGTTCTAAAGTCTTCCACTGCTGTGTTCTAAAGTCTTCCACTGTTATGTTCTAAAGTCTTCCACTGTTATGTTCTAAAGTCTTCCACTGTTATGTTCTAAAGTCTTTCACTATGTTATGTTATAAAGTCTTCCACTGTATTGTTCTAAAGTCTTCCACTGTTATGTTCTAAAGTCTTTCACTATTTCTAGTCTCACTGTCTCATAAACCTCTTAAAATAGGTTTCTGTATTCCAAATGCCGTATCAAGTCATGTTTGAAGAATATTCTTGGGTTTGTTCACGTCTGCAAGTTCATGGCAAGAAAGTGCTGTGCAGTCGAGCCTGACATTGTGGCAATGCTATGATTGATATTGCTCATCTTCTCAGACCAAAACATTTACAGGTGAGTGTTGTAATGTCGCAGATCAAACTTATAAAAGAAGATCTAAGGGGCAGTGCACAAACTCTATAGCATACATGAAGGTTCCCGCTCTAATTTAGATGGGGAAAATATTTTGTAGGAATTTTAATTTTATTAAAAACATTTTTTCATGAATTTTGCAGTTTCTTTCATTACTGCTGGACACTTGAAATTTGTTACGTAACTTCAGCACCCGTAGCTGTTCACATACTTTAATGATTTTAATTTTGCTTTAAAATATTTGCAGCAACTGGCCAAAATTCTCAAAGACCCAGAAGCCTCTTCCAATGATAAATTTGTGGCTTTGGAACTACTTAAGAATGCTAATGTGGCAGCTGGTATGGTGTTGCCAGGTTGTCAGGACACAGGAACAGCCATTTGTATGGGTTAGAGAATACTACTTCTTCCTCTTTGATCAACAAATAATATATTTCATTTTTAGTGCAGTCACAGAGATAAATGTAGAAATGAAGTTTTACTTCATGTACTTGTTAATACAGTCTATATGGGAAGGCAGGATATGGTGAGTGAGGCTGAGAAGTTAGCCAAAGTCTAGTAGTGAGGAGACGCAGACAAAAAATTAGTGGGAGGAAAACAGAGGCATTGGTGAGGAGAATACAGCTACACACGCTTTGAATACCGTTGCCAGGGCCTTTAAGGGAGCAAGAATAGTAACACTGCAACTTACAAGGCATTTCATAAGAGCTAACTGAGGTAGGGGCCTAGGGAAGCTACCCTAGTAAATAAAAAGCGTCGCAAAATCGAATGGGCTGGCCTACCAGTAGGCGCATAACTGGCACAACATATAATTGCTCTTAGGCTGGGATCATATACAAATCACAAAGAGTGGTTAATAAGTGGTCAATTTGGAGCGTTCGAAGAATAAATGGAGACAGACATTAGTGGATGCAGACATTTTGGGAGACAGACATTAGTGGAGACAGACATTAGTATAGACAGACACTAGTATAGACAGACATAAGTAGATTTTCGTTTCTGATTGTCATTTGTTTCTGTTCACATATTACAAATGTAGTCTCATTTGTTTCATGCAGGAAAGAAGGGTCAGTATGTCTGGACAGATGGGAAAGACATGGAAGCACTTTCTCTTGGTGTTTATAACACCTACACTAAAAAAAATCTCCGATACTCACAGGCATGTATTTTTGTGATCTTCACTACTCACAGACATACTACTCACAGACATACAACTCACAGACATTACTACTCACAGACATACAACTCACAGACATACTACTCACAGACATACAACTCACAGACATACTGCTCACAGACTTATCGCACTACTCACAGACTTATCACACTACTCACAGATATACTACACACAGACATACAACTCACAGACATACTACTCACACAGTCTCCACTACTCACAGAGTCTTTGCTACTCACAGAGTCTTCGCTACTCACAGAGTCTCCGCTACTCACAGAGTCTTCACTACTCACAGAGTCTCCGCTACTCACACAGTCTCCGCTACTCACAGTCTCCGCTACTCACAGAGTCTCCGCTACTCACAGAGTCTCCGCTACTCACAGAGTCTCCGCTACTCACAGAGTCTCCGCTACTCACACAGTCTCCGCTACTCACAGTCTCCGCTACTCACAGAGTCTCCGCTACTCACAGAGTCTCTGCTACTCACAAGTCTCTCTACTCACAGAGTCTCTGCTACTACAGAGTCTCCTACTCACAGTCTCCTACTCACAGAGTCTCCGCTACTCACAGAGTCTCGCCTTACCACAGTCTCTCGCTACTACAGAGTCTCACTACGTCTCACTACAGTCTCGCTACTCAAGAGTCTCTGCTACTTACAGAGTCTCTGCTACTTACAGAGTCTCTGCTACTCACAGAGTTCTCACTCAGAGTCTCTGCTACTTACAGAGTCCTGCTACTCAATATTTCATGACTCTATATCTGCTTAATTTTCTGAAAATTTCCTAGAAATGTACAAGAAACAAAATTCTAAAATATCCTAAGATTTAAACACACACACCAGTTGAAAAATGAAAATCATGGCATATCCTTTACAGAACTTCACCATCAACCACAGTAAACAAGTCTTTGAATTTCTATTCACCACTTATATGTTCAGTAGTTTGCCATTGCTTTCTGAACAGTGAGGTTGACTTTTACCATTCATAAAAATCCACGGGAACAAATTTGTTTTCAATCTGCCTGCCATGGCATTTGAACCAGGTACGCTTGGTTTGTGATCGAGCTTACTACCACTTAAGCTACAGACGCCCACATCAGATAGTCAGTTATATTTTTATATTGATCTGCTAGCACTTGATAATGGGGAACATTGTAGTACAACAAGAAACTCATAATGCTAAAGAGAAAGCATGTCTGCAACATTACAAAGCAGAAAATAGTATCAGTTATTGTACACATACTAACACATGGGAATATTGCTATCTCATCTGTTGTTATGGCTGTGCTCTTATTAGTTGCAACCAGAGAGCAACACAGTTGGTACTTTCGGAGGTTGTCACTTGAATCTGGAGAAGATTCTGGACTATGTCCTGGTCACAAGCTTGCTGATCTTGAACTACCAGGGTCTGAGAGCAACATTGAATGAAGTAAAACTATATACCAATGTCAAAATATGAAAACACAAAGTAAAAAGCTTACAAAATAGTTAGTTAGTTTATTCTTCTGACAAAGCACATAGGGAGAGTTTTAGATCTCATGTGATATGTTCTTGCGCAGTTGAGATCTTTATGTTTACATCCCAAAGTTTACTTTTGTTGGATGGTTCTTTCAAGAGTGGTCTTGTCTTCCACGTTCTTCTCCAACTGAGACACATAAGGACTTTACATTTAGTCTCAGCATTTACAAAATACAATAGCTAAATTGACTGTTAAACAAAAATGTTTGTACACTTTTTACAGTAAATAGCTACACAGCTTACAAAATCATCATATATCAAATAGCTTGTCCTGATCTGAACTTTCCACCATAACAGTCCTTTGAATTTCTACCTTTAGGCCTCTGCAGCCATCATGCTCAAACCATCAGTTACATCCTGAATCCATCTGGTCTTCCTCTTCTCCTCTTTATCGTAATGCCTCCTTCCATATTGGTCTTCTCCAACCCATTGTGTCTCTTTATATTTCCAAAATACTTTAATTTTCTCATTCTTATTTGTAGCATCAGCCAGTTTTTCTTTTTAATTTTGAGTTTTTTCTGGGTAGATCTATTTGTTTTCTTCTCTGTACTGAAGATTTGTTTCTGACTTTCATTAATTCCTCTTGTTCCTAACCTTTCAACACTAAGTTTTTCATTTCTGTGCCCATAAAGTATGCCAAATTATTCTATAGACTCCAACCATCACAAAACTCACAATTCTGTCTTAAAGCTGCTTGTTCAGTGTCCATGTCCAAGCTTATCCATACGTGCTTACAAAACACAACAGCTAAATTGACTTTTAAATAAAAAGATATTTATCACACAAAGTATTGAAGCTTACAAAATATAACAGCTAACTTGACTGCTAAACAAAGTATAGAAGATACAAATATAATATGATATAAAGGCGGACTAAAATAGAATGAAAGTAACATGCAAATAAATAAAAACTAGTTGTTGAAGTCTTATACTTCTTCTTCTTCGAATACTCCAATCATTGTTAAACCACTCTTTATGATTTGTATGTGATCTGAGCCTAAGAGCGATTGTACATTGTGCCAGTTATACGCCTACAGGTAGGCCAAAAATCCAATTTCTGCAACGTTTTTATTTACTACAGTAGCTCCCCTAGGCTCCTACCTTAGTCACCTCTTACGACATGCCTTGTAGGTCACAGGTTACTTTTATCTGCTACCCTTGAGGGCCACGGCAACACACGGAGAAAGTTTTATTCAAATACACATTATGAGACTCGAATATTATACATTTTAGTTAATGGAAATTCAAAACGAATTCCAGAACTTCAAAAGTATTATCATCACCGACAAGGTAGCTATATCTTAATTTTGTGTCTGACAGGTGGCGCCACTGGATATGTACAAGGAAGTGAATACACGCACCAACTTGCCTGCACAGATTGAGATCTACTCAACAAACTCAAGCCAGTATGACTTTCTATTCCTTGCTAAAGGTAAGATTGTAACTACCTGTCTACTGTATCGCAGGTAAGATTATAACTATTCCTGTCTGCAGTATCAAAGCTAAGATAGGTTTCTGTATTATTGGTTTGCTGTGGGTGTCCTTGCAGACAATGTTTCTATATGCAGCACAAGAAGATGGTGATGTTGACCTGTACAGACTTTGAACCTCAGCAGAAGTACTAGACTTGGCTGTTAAACTTCTCAAGAGAGAGAGAGAGAGACATGCTCACAAAATCGTTTGTGCAAAACTGACAGAAATGAAACTTGGCAATCTGCAGTTATATATATATCTATATATATATATATATATATATATATCTATATCTATGCAATGATATTTTTCTGAGATTGCTGGGATATGGTTTATCCCCACCTTTTCTGGGGATACACAAGGATATGTCTTATCCACACTTTCTATCTAGAGATACACATAGAAATTGCATATCTCACACCTTTTTATCTGGGATACACAGAGATATTGCATATCCCCACTTTTTAAGAAACTTTTAAGAAACTTATTTTTGGACAATTTTGTCCATTTGTAAAATAAACATTTTCTTTAAAGACAGGAAGTATAATGGTTGTTTGTTTGTTGTTTATTTGTATTCGTTCTTACTAACCAAATTAACCACTGTTTGTGATCTGTATGGTTTGCACTGAGAATGGGAGTTTGTTGCTCTTCGTTAGGCCACTCCGGCATGTAGGACAGACACTTTCAAATTTTGACTAAAGTAAATATAATAATCTTTGCTGGGATCATAATTTACCAATATCATATGACCTTTAAATCTGAAAGTAACACGCTAAAAATATATAATTTGTTTTGCAAAAAACATAGTATACCCACCGAATACATCGAAAGACAACAAATGCAGTGGTTTGGACATTTAATGAGAATGAAATACAACCAACCACCAATAACAGCATACAATAAAAAGAGATCAGGTACTAGAGCTAAGGGAAGACCAAGAAAAGATGGATAGACAATATCAAGACCACACTACATAAACACGGATACAACACAAGGGCAACTCATCTAGCCCTAGAACGCAAATTAAAGCTCCCATCCCTACACTTAACGGCAAGAGTGAACAGCCAACTACATCTTCCACCTGGGAATAGACAAATAGACCCACCATTTTTTAATAGAATAAAAATCATCATATCTGTGTAGAAGAAAGGATAAATGATGTGATAATAAGATCAGGATATTGTTCTATGCCAGTGTAATATATAAACATATTTTGTTATCTATGTGGCATAGAGATTAGGTGCTCTTCTCTTGTGTCAAAGGTACCTGGTTCGCTCCCTCAGGCAGCCATCTGGATATTTTTCCAGAGATCCCTGATCTCAGTGTAGGTGAGATCGAGTTCCTAGTCCTATTGGAGACAGATGATAAAACGTAGGCCCAGTGTTCATTTTGAGCACATAAAAGAACCCTTTCAAGTTCAGAATCGAGAAGACCAGACTAGAAAGCCACCTCCTGAGAAAAAAATTCATTAGAAAGATTAAAATAAAATTCCTACAAAATATTTTCACCATCATCAAAATTACATCAGGATACTCGCGGTGCTACGGAGTTCATGCACTGCAGCTGAGATCTTCCTGTGTAAGAAAGAGATCGGAGCACATATGGTTACTCACCAAAGTGCAATGATGATGGTCCAATCAATAAATCAGTTCTATATAAACATATCTGTTGTCTATGAGCCATTTATTCCATGCCAGTTTTATGTAGAAATACTAGCTTACCTGTAGAAAATCCTATAATTGCATTCAATGTCTGATTCAGGTGGTGGCTCTGCTAACAAAACTTTCCTGTACCAACAAACAAAAGCCTTGCTCAACCCAGAGAAGTTGCTAGCATTTGTCAACGAAAAGATTAAGGTACCTGATGTTTTCTGACATAGTTGTCTTCAAACCTAGATTTTTCTATTGATAAAATTAATGATTGTCTTTGATATAAAAAAAACGTGTTGAATTTTTACCTGCAGGAGTGACATAATGTCTACCTGTACTTGCAGCCACATTTAACACCTGCTTTGTTACTGTCTTAACCAGTACAAGTTTGCCATGCAGTGCATAATGCCTCACTGTGGAATACCAGAGAATGTGACAGCGGGCAGACTAGCCCAGGAATATGCTGCACATCATACAGATATACCAATAACTTACCATCAAAAGAAATTGGATCAAGTTGTCATTCTGCGTCTTAGAACAGGACACAATGACTCCGCAGCCACATGTATACAAAATTCAAGATTTTCAATTCAGCCATGTGTACATGTGGACAGGCACATCAGACTACAGAGCACATACTTCAAGACTGCCCTGAATATGATATACTGAGACAAACTCACTGATCCAACAAAACAACACTTGACAGAAAACTACATGGACGTGAGCTACAAAAGACAGTGAAGTTTATAAAAGAGACAATATTGAATATACAGACAATATTCAAGAGAACGAAAGGCAGGAGGGATCATCAGAAGAAATAGATGATTAAATCAATCCAAAAGCCACCAATATCAACACACTAAAATATGAGCAAATTAAAACAAGTTGTCATTCTGTGCCTCAGAACAGGACACAATCGACGCTGCAGCAACTTGCATATGAAATTTAAGTTTGGCAATTCAATCATATGTACATCGGAACAGGCACTTCAAACTGCAGTTCATATACTTCAAGACTGCTTTCAATATGATATTCTTCTTCTTCAATTTTAGCTTTCCAAGTTCATTGCTACAGAAATCACCCGCATCCATTCATCTTTGTTCTTAGCCTTCTGTTCCTAATTGTTGAATCCTAGAATTTCTAGGTTTACTTCAATGTTATCTTTCCATCGTTTTCTTGGCCTGCTTAATGGTCTTTTCCCATAATCTTTTTTGTATATGCAATTTTAGGTTCTCAGTTCTCTGCTATTCTTTCAATATGTCATAGCCATCGTTTTCTATTAACCTTCATGATGGAAGTAATTAATGGTGATTTATTAAACAAATTATAAATGTAATTTGTGTTTCTCATTCTCCATTCTCATATCATTTCATCCTTGTTGGACCCAAAGATTCGTCTTAAGACTGTTTTACAAGTTCTGTAATAATGTTTCATCTTGTTTAGTTGTGCTCCAGATTTCTGAACCATATAGAAAGGGGTCGAGAGAGAGAGAGATCCATATAGAACAATTGGTCTTATTAAAGTTTTGTATATTGTGACAGAATATTATTTATTTAGACAAATTCAGCGACTCAGTGAAACAACACTAGAAAGAAAGCTACACAGAACTCTGTATGAGATATAAAAGACAGGGAAGTTTATACAAGAGACAACATTGAATATATAGACGATATTTGAAGTCTACCAACGGAAATATCTGTCTTGTAAAAAATAACAGCAGTAACTCTGTTGTGGTTACTTCACTTGCATTCTAAATGGGTAGTCTTGGTTTGATCCCCAGCATATGATTTTTTTAAATACTACAAATGGTTCCCAGGTTAACCCAGCCTCAGTTTGGTATTAGAGCAGCATTGGGAAGTAAAGATGAGTAGTGTGATGTTGACCACAGCACCCATTGTGTGCCATTTGTCATTAGAAAGTAAAAGAAAGGAATCCTTTTTCATACTTCATGGTGTATAGGGTAATACAGTGTTAGGCTCATATTTTTCATTGACCTTTGACACATGATGGGTGATGTGGTCAACATCATGCCGGCCGCCTTTACTTCCCAGTGCTTTTCCTGGTACCTAATTGAGGCTAGGTCGAACTGAAAGCCATTATGGTCGGAATAATACTGTCCTAACATTGTATTTTTCAATATACCCCATGGTATAACAACCGTTTCTTTACTTTTGTGAGCCACAATAGTAGATGATTAGTGTACTTGCTTCCTAGATGAATGGTCTCAGTTCAATCCCTAGTTTGAGTGGGATTTTTCCAATCTCAAATGACTTTCTCAAGTTGACCCATTCTCAATTGGTACCATTAAAAAACATAGAAAAGTAAAGGTGACCAACGTGTGTTGTGTTTCAAATAAAAAAATACAGGCCTAACAGGCTGCATTACCCAATATAGCATATTGTAGGACATTTTTTTTCTCCGATTGTTGTATTGATGTAAGTTATTGAATGTTGACATCTGTCTTGTTGTTGTATAAGATGTTAGTTCATGGATAATGTCATCTGTCATGCAGACACTAGGTACAGCAGCATGCCCACCATATCATTTGTCATTTGTTGTTGGTGGCACATCAGCAGAGTTCACTTTGAAAACTGTCAAACTGGCATCTACCAAATATTTGGACAACTTACATACTTCAGGTGAGTGGAAGCATCATGGGAAGGGATGAGAGATGTTGTAAGGGGAAATAAAGGGACAAGTGATGAATGGAAGGCTAATTTGGGGAATAAAAGGGACATGGGATGAATGAAAAGTGATCAGTTATCAGAGGACTATAACCTTAGCACTCCGGACATGTCCATAGCTGCTCCGATCTCCGCCTCAACAAATCCAGCAGCCCAACACGCCAGTTCAATGTTGATTGATCAGTCTCTTGCATGCTTGGTATGCCGCTCTTTACTGGCTGTACCAATATTGACACCCATCTCTATCAGCCTGGTCAACGAGTGGGATTCGCAACCTTGAAACTCTTCTGTTCTAAAAGACTCTCTCAGTGCGTTAAGAATGTCATTTTGGTCTATTGCAGCTCCCTCTGATATTGTAGCCATGCCAGCCAATCTGTCAGCTCGTTCATTACTCATGACTCCTGCGTGCTCAGGAACAAAAATGAAGGTGATTTCTTTGATCCCTGTCTGTACCAGTACCTCGATCCAGTTTCGTCTCATCATTCCTGTTTTGATTTTACGATTCATACTCATGGAGTCACTGAGTATAAAAACATGAGAATGAAAGGTTTATTTGGTGAATGGAAGAGACATGTGATGAATGAAGGGTTTATAAGGTGAGTGCCTTGTACAAAACACTATAATTAATGTAAGTATTGATGTAGCCATGCATAAAGTATTCTCATTAACTGTTGTGAACATTATTCAATATTCCCTCTCTCTTGATTGCTATATTATGCTTGTCTGGAGGTCAAAGTTCACGTAGATATATTTGTTTGCAGGTAATGAACATGGAAGAGCTTTCCGTGACCTGGAACTAGAGAGAACAATATTTCAAATGACGCAGACAATGGGCATTGGTGCTCAGTTTGGAGGGAAGTATTTCTGTCATGATGTACGAGTTATACGCTTACCTCGACATGGTGCGTCATGTCCAGTTGGTATTGGTGTGTCCTGTTCTGCTGACCGTCAGGTAGGTAACAGTGTGCTCTGATGTTATGACCAACAGTTAGTAACAGTGTGGCATAGTAGTTACTTAATGATGATGGCTTAAGGAAAAGTTATGTTATTATGTGTAAGTTATCTTAGCGCACCACACCTGTTATGCTTACCTGTACTACTGCTTCAAAGATTGTGATACCTTTTATGTTTACCTGTGCTATCAGGTTCTAGGCAAGATAACGGAGGAGGGTGTGTTCCTGGAACAGTTAGAAACCAACCCTGGCCAATACCTGCCTGAAGTTGAAGATAAGGACCTGGGAGGAGAAGTTGTAAATGTAAGTTTTATTTTTTAATATCCCAGACTTTGACTATGTAAAATTACTAAATGTTTACCAGTACATTATAGTGTTTACATTATAATGTACTGGTAAACTTTTGGGAAGGCGACGAACATGGGGTAAAGATTAGATACAGGACAGACGGTAACCTATTCAATCTTCGGAGGTTAAAATCCTCCACCAAGGTAAAAGAATCAACTATCTCAAACCTGTTGTTTGCTGATGACTGCGCCTCGCTACCAACTCTGTGGAAGAAATGCAGACTTACATGGACAAGTTCTCAATGGCCTGTGATAGGTTTGGTCTCACCATTAACACCAAAAAAACAGAGGTCATGTTCCAGCCCGCCCTAGAGAACAGTATTACGATCCAGTCATCAACATTAAACACCAGCGTCTCCAGTCAACGGACAACTTTGCTTATCTTGGCAGCCTCCTATCCAGATCGGCAAACATAGATTCTGAGGTCCACAATAGGATATCCAAAGCCAGTGCTGCTTCGGAAGGTTACGTGTCACTGTGTGGGAACGGAAGGGGATAAGCATAGTCACAAAGCTGAAAGTTTACCAGGCCATAGTGCTAACCACGCTGCTGTACGCAAGCGAGACATGGACAGTGTATAGCAGACACGCAAGAAAATTAAACCATTTCCACACAAGCTGTCTACGAAGAATACTAAAAATAAACTGGCAGGACAAAACTCCAGACAGCGAAGTCCTCACAAGAGCAAAGATCCCAAGCGCCAACACCCTGTTGCAGAAGGCCCAACTGAGATGGGTCGGTCACGTTGCTCGAATGCCTGATAAATGCATCCCAAAACAGTTGATGTATGGCGAGCTTGAAGGGGCAGACGTTTAGCTGGTGGACAGAAAAACGCTTTAAAGACACTCTTAAAGTGTCTCTGAAATGCTTCGATATAGACAATACGTGCTGGGAATCCTTTGCGCAAGATCGCCAAATGTGGCGCTGTAACAACAAAGAGGAACCCGAATAGCTGAGAATCATCGTATTGTTGAGTCACAGAGAAAACGAGCAGCGCGAAAAGACAGAGCACACAACACGCACATGTCTAACCTTGATCATGTATGCCCCACCTGTGGTCGGGATTCTGTTCTAGGATTGGACTCTACAGTCACCTCCGCACACACCAGAGAGGTGCAACAGTACACGTCTGAGATTGTTGTCATCATCGCTATGCGATGGACGGCTATTATCAGTGTTTACACTTGAAGGCACTACCTCAACAAGTAATAAAAGTTTGATAAAGCTGTTGAAAAATAAAAATACTGTGTGTTTCTTGTCTGTCTGCACCACTACTTATCTTGCTAATTACTCTACGTTTTATTTGTCTATATATTGTTTTTAAAAAAACATAGCCTTACAAAAACTTCTTCTTCTTCTCTTCCACCATTTACTTCTTTATAGAAGTGTTGGAGGTGAAACGTAGTGATCTTGTGTGTGCTTGTTTTAAGGCACTTTGTAAGCTGTTATTCATGTTTGTACGGCTGTTCTTGATGCCGTGTTCCACTTTTGCATGGTCTTCCTCTTGCTTTGTACTCATTATACTTTTCTGTGTGGCTCTCTGTGGTAGGCGATACCAGGGCATTCTGGTCAGGTGTCCAAACCATTTAATCTGTTGTTCTTTTATGAATTGCATGACTGGTTTCAATCAAGTCTCTCTGATTTCTTCATTTCTAATTTTGTCTCTTATTGTCACACCTGCAGCTCTTCTAAGACACCTCATCTCTGTCATTATGATTTTCCACTCATTAGCTGCTGTTATTGGCCATGTTTGACACTGGTAACATAGTGTTGGCCAGAAAATCGTTCTTATGAGATTTGTTTTAGTTGTTAGCGTATCTCCTTATGTGACAAATCAGTTAGTTAATGTGAAAGCCCAGTACTTGGATTAGCCTTTCTGTGCAAAGCGATTCTTAGATTTAACACTTTCGATACTTCCATCCCGCTTTGATAACATTGCTCCTCAAGTGCTATTTTCTCTCAAAATTGTTGTTTACTTTCTGATTTCTATGTTCTGAGCATTTTATTTGTAAGGCTTTCTGTACTTGTCTACTTGTATTTCACTGCCATTGTCTTGATCTTTTGAATTATATTTATTTTCATGTTTGTTTCTCACTCATCCTATGAAATTTTTAATTCCTAGAGACTCAAATGGTTCTGGATGAAGATTCTTCTGTCATTAATTTTTTTCTGCAATCAGTGACTAGCTCTGGTCTAATCCTGTCATCCAAAACTTCCAACTAAAAACAGTATGAGATGAACTGATTGAAAAAAAAAGATAAGAACACTAAGAGCATCATATTCTCAGTGGCAACGCATGGTCTAAACCATGAACATTTAACAGGGCAGTGGAAAAACATATATCTGCTTTTTAATATAAGCGTTACAGAAGAGTATTTCATATATCATTGACAGAGAAGAGAAGGAACTCAAAATCAAAGAAAACTGGTTGATGCTACAAATATGAATGAGAGAATTGAGGTAATTTAGACATATAAAGATACACAAAGTGTTGGAGAAGACCATATTGGAAGGAGGTATACTGGCAAAGAGGAGAAGAGGAATACCATGAGGAAGATGGATTCAGGATGTGATTGATGATTTGAGCATGACGACTGCAGAGGTGGGACATCTGGTCTATGTGAGAAAGAAACTTTGAAGGGCTATTAGAGTGGCAAAGTTCTGCTCAGGACAAACTATTTGATAATGATGATATCTAGTTACTTGAATTATCTATAATTTCAAAGTCTAGCAAGTCTAGCATAGGCGACCATGTCTCTCCACAACTTTCTTACTAGTGCTGTTTATCAGTTCTGACATTGATCTCTTGTCGAACCACGATGTTAAACCATTTAACATCTCCCTCTGCCTTCCACAATCTCTCCTGCCCTGTATTT
This sequence comes from Arion vulgaris, assembly GCA_020796225.1. NCBI lineage: Eukaryota > Metazoa > Mollusca > Gastropoda > Stylommatophora > Arionidae > Arion > Arion vulgaris. The sequence goes on along the minus strand of CM036758.1, from coordinate 55,126,283 downwards.
TATCCATTGTCACCAAGTGTTACAAACCTCCTCTTCATATTATTTGTCCAAAGAACATTGATTGTCTTATTCTTTTGATCAGGTTTCGTTGTGTGCAAGCCTCATTTAAAACCTCATCATTTGTTTTTCATATATATAGTTCAGTTAATTGTCTATAATTAGTTGAGTCTAAAATTGGGAGATAGGGGTATAATAATAATAATAATTTCTCTCGTACCGTTATACGTTACATAGGGCCTGCAAGTAATTTCTCCATACCGTTCTATCCTGAGCTACCCGCTCAATCTCCTCCATGGAAGTTGATCTCGAACCTCAGAATCACCCGAGTGGTTCCCAGGGCCCAAATTGGGGTGTAAAGAATAGAATCACTGTTACCTGCCATGCATGTCGAAAGAGGCGACTAAGGAGGTGTGGCTAGCTACCCCACACCGTAAAAACACCAAATGGCCACAGAATGGAGAGCGAACCATGTAAACACTAGCTGAAACCGGACACATCGCCAAAGGATAAGCACCAGAGCTCCAAATGGTGCTGAAGATGTGACGAAACACACCAATGCTAAGGCTGCATGAATCAGATTTCCACATGAATAGAGTTTATGGGTAAGTCTGGTACATCGGTCTGGGCTGTGATCGCGCGCGAGAGAGAACTTCAGAAATTCAATGACATGTGGTCACTAGCACAGCGTGTTATCAGTTTTGCTATCACCGACCCTCACCTCCCTCACCATTAAAAGATAATTTGACACCGTTTTAATGTGAGAAATTATTTAATGTGTTGTTTATCCGCACATTTCAGGTCAACATTAACCAACCAATGAAAGACATTCTACAACAGCTGGACAAGTATCCAATAAAGACAAGAGTGAGCTTGAGTGGAACTCTAGTTGTTGCTAGGGACATTGCACACGCCAAACTGAAAGAGCAGCTGGATGCTGGGAAAGGGCTGCCACAGTATATTAAGAATCACCCAGTTTACTATGCAGGTCCTGCCAAGACTCCGCAGGTCAGAGTTGTCAGAATGTCATTTTCAGAGATGGTATAGTTTAAATATTACCATCATAGCCATTATTGCTTCCAACATCATCCACTCTCACATTACTACCATCATTATTGCTACCAACATCATCCACTCTCACATTACTATCATCATTATTACTACCAACATCATCCAGTCTCACATTACTACCATCATTATTGCTACCAACATCATCCACTCTCACATTACTACCATCATTATTGCTACCAACATCATCCACTCTCACATTACTACCATCATTATTGCAACCAACATCATCCACTCTCACATTACTACATCATTATTGCTTCCAACATCATCCACTCTCACATTACTATTATCATTATTGCCACCAACATCATCCACTCTCACATTACTACCATCATTATTGCCACCAACATCATCCACTCTCACATTACTACCATCATTATTGCTACCAACATCATCCACACTCACATTACTACCATCATTATTGCCACCAACATCATCCACTCTCACATTACTACCATCATTATTGCCACCAACATCATCCACTCTCACATTACTACCATCATTATTGCTACCAACATCATCCACACTCACATTACTACATCATTATTGCTCAACATATCCACTCACATTACTTATCATTATTGCACCAACATCATCCATCTCACATTACTACCATCATTATTGCTCAACATCATCCACTCACATTACTACCATCATTATTGCTACCAACATCATCCACTCTCACATTACTACCATCATTATTGCAACCAACATCATCCACTCTCACATTACTACCATCATTATTGCCACCAACATCATCCACTCTCACATTACTACCATCATTATTGCTACCAACATCATCCACTCTCACATTACTACCATCATTATTGCTACCAACATCATCCACACTCACATTACTACCATCATTATTGCCACCAACATCATCCACTCTCACATTATTACCATCATTATTGCCACCAACATCATCCACACTCACATTACTACCATCATTATTGCCACCAACATCATCCACTCTCACATTACTACCATCATTATTGCCACCAACATCATCCACTCTCACATTACTACCATCATTATTGCCACCAACATTACACTCCATTACTACTCATTATTGCACAACATCATCACTCTCACATTACTATCATCATTTAAAAAATACTTTCCAACGTTTCTCTGGTATGGTACCCAATTAAGACTGGCTTGATCTAAGATCCGCCTGCAGTGGGAATAATGCCCTATAACTGGAAATTGAACCAAACCACTAGTGTAAGAAGCTAGTACACTAACAATGTACTATCATGACTTTCAGTCTTGTCTTATCCACATGTGCCATGAAGTGTCAAGGGGAGTTTCAGTTTTCTATCCTGTACCAGGTGTATTGCATCTGTTGCTGTTAGTCTTTGGTGTGGTAGAATATCCATGATATTATTTATTCATCAGGTTCTTGGTCTTCCTCAGGCTCTGCGTCCGGTTTGTCAGTTGCTATAGACGCGACGGGGTAGTAGATCTGGTTTTATTCTCATTAGGTGACCGAACCATTTTATTTGTTGTCATTTAATATGTTGGATGCATGGTGTGATACCAACAACATTTCTAATGTTCTCTGGGAGACTTGGGGGACTTTCAGTCTTAGTAGTAACTTTGTGTAGTTTGACAAGATAAACTATTCTTATTATTGGCTTTGCTTGCAGGGCTATGCCAGTGGCTCATTTGGACCAACAACGGCAGGTCGTATGGACTCTTATGTTGCAGAGTTTCAGAAAGCTGGTGGTAGCATGATTATGTTAGCAAAAGGAAATCGAAGCAAACAGGTAATGTGTTCATCATATCAGAGATATATATATATATATATTTTTTTGGTAGTAGAAGGGAATAGAGAGACCTAGTAGAAGGTAAGAGAGAGGAAGGGAAAGACCTAGTAGAAAATATAAGAAGGAAGAAAAAAGACTTCTAGAGGGTAGAAGATGGTAAGAGAAAGACATGCTAGAGGGTAGTAAAAGAAAATAGGATTACATATTAAAGGTAGTAGAAGGGAAGACAAAAGACCTCCTAGAGAATAGAAGAGAGGAAGGAAAAGATATACTAGAAGTAGAACAAAATAAAAACTAGGGGTATTAAAAGGGAAGACAAAAGACCTCCTAGAGAATAGAAAAGAGGAAGGAAAAGATATACTAGAAGTAGAACAAAATAAAAACTAGGGGTATTAAAACAAAAGACCTACTAAAGGATAGACAAAGAGAAGAGAAAGACTTACTATAGGGTAGAAGGATTGGAACGGAAAGACCTGCCAGAAACTAAGAGACTGCTTTGTGCAGCAAGACAAGATAATGATATCTTATGCTGCTGAATATTATGGGAGTTTAGATAGGAATAACCTGTGTGTTCGGGGCCACAGGAAGCAAAGAAAGTAATACTCAAGCCTACAAGGCATGCCGTAAGAAGTATCTAAGGTAGGGGCTTAGGGAAGCTACCCTAGTAAATAAAAGCGTCGCAGAAATTGGATGTGCTGGCCTACTTGTAGGTGCATAACTGACACAACGAACAATCGCTCTTAGCTCAGATCACATAAAATCACAAAGTATTTTAGCTAGTGGTCGATATGGATCATTCAAAGAAGAAGAAGAAGATAGTGATTAGAAGAAGTAAACGTAATCAGAAGTAAATATTACAACCAACAGACACAAGTCACTTGATGATAATGTTGACTATAGTTAGTCTCAGGTTTAACTGCTCATGTTCTGTGTACCGGGGATGGCAACATGTAAACAGTATGTATGCTTCATTATCTATTTAATGCTATGTTCTGTGTACTGGATGCAATGTAAACAGTATGTATGCTTCTATCTAACCTATTTAATGTCTGATGTTCTGTACCGGGATGGCAATATGTAAACAGTATTGATGTTTTGGTGAGCGTCTGTAGCTCAAGCGGTAGTGAGCTCGATCACAGACCCAAGCGTACCTGGTTCAAACCCCACGGTGGGCAAGTTGGGAAGCAAATTCGTTTCCGTGGGATTTTTACAAAAGGTAAAATAGACCTCACCGCTCAGAAAGCAATGGCAAACTACTGAACGTATAAGTGGTGCCTAGAAAAATCAACGACTGTTTACTGTGGTTGATGGCTACGTCCTTTGGGATATTCCACGATTTTCATTTTTCATGTATGCTTCTGTCTTAGATCTATTTAATGTCTGATGTTCTGTGTGCAGGTGACAACAGCATGTAAACAGTATGGAGGCTTTTACCTTGGTTCTATCGGGGGTCCAGCGGCCATACTTGCCCAGAATTGTATCAAGAAAGTGGAAGTCCTGGAGTTTCCAGAGTTGGGTATGTATTCTTATCTCTTAGTGGACCAGGGGATGCCCATGTGTTACCGGGGCCTTCAAGGTAAGCAAAGAATAGTAACACTGCGGCCTACAAGGCATGTCGTAAGAGGCGAGTGAGGTTGGGGCCTTGGAAAGCTACCCTAGTAAATAAAAAGCATTGCAGAAATCGGAAGGGCTGGCCTACTTGTAGGTGCATAACTGGCACACCGTACAATCGCTCTTAGGCTTGGATCACATACAAATCACAAAGAGTGATTTAACAAGTGGTCGATATGGAGCGTTGAAGAAGTAGACCAGGGCAAAAGCTATGTTTTTACAAGCCATTTGTTTTTAAAATAAAAACATCCTTTAGTGTGGCTCCTGGTAAAAGATTTCCAACCCAACGCCATGTAGTGTGCCGTTTGGTCCACAAGGAGTTAAGTACACATCTTGTATCTACGAGTTGGACATGTGCTCTTGTATCTAATAGTTGAACATATGCTGTCTGTGCTCTCTGATGTACACACCTTGTATCTAATAGTTGGACATATGCTGTCTGTGCTCTCTGATGTACACACCTTGTATCTAAGAGTTGGACATGTGCTGTCTGTGCTCTCTGATGTACACACCTTGTATCTAAGAAGGGGTTGATGGACATGTGTACTGTCTGTGCTCTCTGATGTACACATCTTCCATCTATAGTTGCATCTGTATCAGTAACCATGTGTCTTGATTGTGGTTATGTTGTGGCCAGGAAAGATTTGACTTATGTTGTCACCTTGTGGAATAAAGAATTTCATATTATGTTGAATTATTCTAATTGCAGGCATGGAAGCTATTTGGAGAGTGGAAGTGGAGAATTTCCCAGCATTCATTGTGGTTGACAACAAGGGCAATGACTTTTTTCAGAAGTGGCAGGTGGAGTAAGGGGAGCTGTGGATGACGGAAGAGACAGAATTAACATAATCTATGTTTATTGCACATTTTAATTTAGCTTATAATTGTAGCTATACTGTGGGAATGTGTCATGGTGTGCTTGTCCATGTGTCACTATGTGAGCTTGTGTTACTATGTATATGTGTTGTGGGAATGTGACACTGTGCATTTATTATCTAGTTGGTGTGCAGATATACATAACAAATTCTGACATAATACAGTTTTAAAAATTGACATTGTTAACTCTTTCCACGCCCAGTTATTTCCTCAGTTGTACACATTTAATTTAAGGGAGACAAAAATGCAATGGGTTATTTTTTTCAAATCATAACTACTCATAAAAAAATAAACATATATATATCTTATTATATATTAATTTGAAGAAAACTGGACAACCTATTAGAATAACAAGGTTAAATAGCAATACATGGAATATTTTAGAAGAAACTGGGGCAAATATGACAACATAAATAGAAACAATTATAAATTGTTAGTGACATATGCAACACTTACGTGACATTATAACAGCATCTTCAAAATGTATCCCTATGTTCTTCTAGAAATCATTTTGTAATCCAATTTGTGAAGTCCAGGCAAAATGTTATGACAATATACCCAATAGAAATAAAGATATGATGAAAAATTGACATCAAGCTCCTGTTGGGCTTTGATAGCCATTATATTATGATGATCGTCTGCCTGATTCACATCGTTATATTCTGGATCGGAATCATTATTAATACTACTTATAATACTACTATAATCTGAAATGTCCATGCATTTTTCTATAAAAATCAGCGCCTGCTCGCCTGATACACGCATGGGACGCTTATTACCTGAAAGGCCTGGTCCCACATTGAACTGTTTACAAATACTGCGCCTGTAGCAACAACAAATAAACTTGAAACAAATCGAAACGTGGGTGAATGAACGATGAAATCGAAAGAGAAAGTGACGCTATTAAAGTGAAGGAACCGGAAGAATACTATTAAAAACTAAAATTAGTAGAATTAAAACTAGAAAGACTTGTATAAATGAAACAACTAACGGCAACGAAACATCTTGATGGCGCAGTGTGCGCTTAAAGCGTGAATAGAAGTCGCTGTGGTGCAGTGTGGGCTTAAAGCGTGGAAAGAGTTAAGAAGCTGAGGCTACCACTGAAGCACGCTTGTATGGCAGAGGACACTGATAAAAAGGAAAGCAGTCTTTCACGCAAAAATCAGTCCAAAATTCCATACCAAGTGCCCTGACTACGCCTGAATTCATATCGCCATGATGTTACCGGGCTCACAAGGGAGTAAAGAATAGTAACACTGCAACCTACAAGGCATGTCATAAGAGGCGACTGAGGTAGGGGCTAGATAATCTACCCTAGTAAATCAAAAGCATCGCAGAAATCAGATGTGCTGGCCAACTTGTAGGTGCATAACTGGCAGAACATACAATCACTCTTATGCTCAGATCATATACAAATCACAAAGAGTGGTTTAACAAGTGGTCGATATGGAGCATTCGAAGAAGAAGAATTCATAGTGGGAAAAAACAAGAAGAAGAAAATCTAGACAACCTGTAATGTTAATGTAGACTGAGGACTTCCAATTCTTTTATCATAATTCTCTGCATGAAAGGGATGAAATTAACCATCACTCTTACATCAACTATTAGTCACACTCATACAAAACAATACATTGACATTCATCATTTTAAACCAGAAGTCAAATGTAACATTACACATATAACTATACAAGTATGTATGTAACTATGTTATGTTTTTGAATCGACATCATGGCATAATGCACATTCCCATGTGTGCTTTGTCCTCTGTTGCAGCAGCATCCCAAAGTCCACTTGCTCATCTTACCCATGAGAAATTGATTAGTGTATTTTATCTCTCTTAGGCTCAGATCACATACAGATCACAAAGAGTGGCTTAACAAGTGGTCGATATGGAGCACTCAAAGAAGAATAAGAAGATATTTAATAATTTTCAGTTTCGAGAAGGATTGTTCCACAAAGTTACAGTGACAGAAACTGTCAAAAATATTCTTAGAATTGAATAAATTTCATACAACCGGTTGTCATAAATGTATGGCAGAACACAGAACAGAAGCTGTAAACGCTACATCTGTATCATGATGGCTTGTCTTGTGTTACTTCATGTGACTTAACTTCTTTGTGATTTGTACGTTATCTGAGTCTGAGCAATTGTACATTGTGCCAGTTATGCACCTACAAGTAGACCAGCACATCTGATTTCTGCGACGCTTTTATTTACTAGGTATCTTTCGAGACCCCTACCTCAGTCTCCTCTTACCTTGTAGGTCGCAGTGTTACTATTCTTTGCTTCCTTACGAGCCTGACAACACACAGGCTTCATGTGACTCAATATAGTCTAATTAATTTGTGAATAAAGATTTCTAAGAACTGAAGGGGAAACACCTAGACAAATGAACATGTACAAATAAGTAGACATTAGGCAAGTATTTAAGTGTCCCAGAAAAAAATCCTAATTGCCAAACACTGAATTGAACTACTGCCGTTATTTCTCTCGGCTCCCATTCTCTAGCCGTGAAGATAGGCATTTTAAAATACCATGACCAGCTAGCTTTTCAACAGAAGAGGCTTGTTTTGTTCTTTCTTTCCAACATCATCGACTACACAACATGGAAAACCAGGCCAGATTCTAACAGTGCTGGCATAATTCTTACCCAAAAACTTTTGTTCTCATCGCATAAGCATAGACATGTTTAGACGTTGTGCTTAGACATATACAAACAAGACACAACACACACCACACACACACACACAAGTGTACACGTATATATGGACAGAGAGAAATAAAAATAGTCGCTCAAATCAGTGTTTGGCATTTGGTGTTTTTTTTTCCCGGACGCTCAAGTACTTGTCTAATGTCTACTTATTCTTATTAATTTACACTAATATTAGAAACAGTGTGGAGTGGAACTGATAGGAAAACAAAATCAGAGTAGAACATGCATATTCCCAGTGGCAACGTATGGGTATGAAGCATGGACAGTTAACAAGGCAGTGGATATTTCCCCGATCCAGAAGCACTTGAGCTTTCAGCTCTTCGGCATGGACATCGTAACCCTTCGGTTCGGTGCCACGAACACCGTGAATCTGGGGAACCTGTGGCTTTTCTGCCAGCCCGCGGAATTGAACCCGCACACACAGAGAGCTAGTCACCTGCAGTCCAACGCGCTACGAACACGCGGGGGAAAACATATATGTGCTTTTGAATATAGGTGTTACAGAAGAGTCCTCCGTATATCGTGGACAGAGAAGAGACCAAATACATCTATTCAGAAAGAATTCACAAAAAAAGAAAAACACTGGCTGATGCTACAATAAGAGTGAGAAAATTGAGGTATTTTTAACATACAGGTGTTCAACTTAAAAGCAGCCTGTGAATGGAGCTAATCTGGCATATATGTATGGAAATGGAAGGTTCAGTTATGACGTATAGGTAGATGGTGTGTAATTGTAGTGCGGGAAGGGAGATGAACAAATGTGACGTAGGACAAGCTAGTCAGAACCGGTTTAAATAGTAAATATACGAGATGCAATGCGTACCTGGCAAATTTCTATTTATCACTGGGGCTGCTTTTAAGTTGAACACACTGTATAAAGAGAAACAAGGGTTGGGAAAGGACTTTAGAGAAGGAGGCATAGATGAGAAGAGAAAGGCCACGGAGAAGATTAATTCAGGATGTAACTGATGACTTGAGTATGACGGCTACAGATGTGGGACATTTGGAGAGAAATTCCGAAGGACTGTTAGGGTGGCAAAGTTCTTCTCAGGACCAGCTATTTAATGATGATGAATATTGAAACTATCACGTTGGAGGTAAATATCTGACGTTTTTCTTATAAATTTTCGTGGTCGTCTCGAGCTTTGTGCGGCCTCACGGTTAATCGCTCTCAAAGGTCGGCCCTGTCCACAAAAACATTTGTCTTGCGTGCATGCTCAATTTATAATGATTAACTAATCTCATGAAGATCATACACCAGTTTTAAGATAGCGTGATTACTCGTGTACTAAATGATGGAAAACTGCCAGAGGGCGTCCATGTCACCAACGGCGGCAGAGCCTGTCCATGCCACCAACAGCATCATACAGAACTGCGTGCTGACCTCAACATTCTTCAGATTGATGATTGTCGCCATGTTCACAGAGTGTTTTCAGTAATGCAATGAAAATGAGGTAATCTATTTCATCTTAGAAAGTTAGAATCTTTCACTAGTTGTCAAGCAATCAACAATCTCCTCAGTACCAACTCTGAGGAAGATATGCAGACCTACAAGATATACAAACCAGGAAGATATACAAACTAGCGGAGCAAACCGCAAACAAACCTAAACGGGCGGCAAACCAAGGTGTTCATTAAAACGACCGGTTTTGCTGGCAGATGGCGTTCATAAGCCCGGGAGGGCAGGCCGTCTAAGGGTCGCTGCCCTGAAAGAAAATAGCAACCCACTGCCTTGTGGGTTACGGCTGGGGACAGTCAAAGACTAGCGGAGAGCGAACCGCACACAATAGCTGGCTGAAATCGAACACCCCACCGAAAGATAAGCAACTGTGCTCAAATAGGTGCTGAAGGTTGGTGCACGTACATTACGTTCTGATGTTTGGCTGTTTATACATCACAGTAAGAATAATAAAAACTAGCCTAGAACGATCGCGAGAGAGAGAGACATACAAACACAGTTTCTATGCAGCCTGTAATATTTTAGACCTTACCATTAACACTAGAAAAACTAAGGTTATGTCTCAGCTTGCCCGTACCATGATCAAGTCATTGATGCTGAACATCATCGTCTCCTGCCAAAAAAACAACTTAGCTTATTCTAACAGCATCTTACCCAGAGCGAGCGACAAATAGCGAATCTGATCTCATGAGAGGAATAATAAAATATAAAAAAATCAGCTTTGTTTTTGGAAGAATGCGCGTTGCTGTGTAGGAGCGGAAGATGATCAACGTCGCCACAAAGTGGAATGTTTAACGGGCCACAGTGCTCCCTACCTTGTTGCTCTGTCAAAGGCACTTGACGCGGTCAGCAGACGAGGACTTTAGAAAGCATGGAAACATATTGTCTGTCCTAAAAAATTGCTCCAATTGATCGTCACCTTACATGAGGGCATGAAGATCATCCCACAGTTCGATGGCAGCGCTTCTGATAGTTTCAAGGTTAATAGTGGAGTCAAATAGGGATGTGTCTTTGCCCCCACTCTATTTGGCATCTTCTTTGCATTCTTTTTATACCATACCTTCTTGGATGCTGATGGTGATGTTTTCACCTGCTCTAGATCTGATGGTTCACTCTTCAACTTGGCTCGCTTAAGAGCCAAAACAAAAACAACAGAAATCCTTCTCAATAAACACCTTTTCGCTTACGACACTGCCCTAGTCGCACGCAGTGAGGCTACCATGCAATCCATAATCAATAATTTGGCCAGGGCATGCAACCTTATTTCTCTGACTATAATTGTCACCACAACAGTTGTTTTATGTCAGGAAAATAACACAACAAATCTCACTTTAAATGGTAACCATCTAACATCGGTTCAACAATTTAGCTATCTTAGGTCCATAGTCACTGCCAGTCTTTATCTTGACGATGAAATCAACTCTGGAATAGGTAGCACGGCTACTAAAAAGTTAATTGAATATCCTTTACAGGACTTTGCGAATCAACTCCAGCTTTTAAACACTGTTGTGATTTTCTAGGCATTATTACGTTTAGTAGTTTGCCATTGCTTTCAGAACGGGTGGTGTCATCGTCCTTTTGTAAAAATCTACGCGAAACAATTTGCAACCAAACTGTCCGCAGCGGATTCGAACTCAGAACGTTGGGGTTAATAGACCGAGTCACTAACCCCTAAGCCACAGACGGCGCGGCTACTACATTTGGCAAACTATCAAAGAGAGCGTGGGACAACACAAAATTAACATTGTAGACGAAGATTCAAATTTATCGAGCTTGTGTAATTAGCACTTTACTATATGGCTCAGAAACATGAACAGTCTACACAAGACACAAGCGGAGATTTAACATATTTCACCTTCGATGTCTCGACAAGATTATGAACATCAGGTGGTAAGACAAGATTATGAACATCAGGTGGTAAGACAAGATTATGAACATCAGGTGGTAAGACAAGATTATGAACATCAGGTGGTAAGACAAGATTATGAACATCAGGTGGTAAGACAAGATTATGAACATCAGGTGGTACCACAAGATTATGAACATCAGGTGGTAAGACAAGATTATGAACATCAGGTGGTAAGACAAGATTATGAACATCAGGTGGTAAGACAAGATTATGAACATCAGGTGGTAAGACAAGATAAACAACTTTGAAGTACTGCAACTTGCAAACTTGCCATCCATCATGGGCAAGCCCAACAGTAAAAGACTAAGATGGCTAGAGCACATAAAAATAATAGACAATATGCATACCCCAACAGGTGTTGTTCTGTGAACTTTCGGAAGGGGAAAAGACAGCAAGGCAGACCACTGCTCAGAAATAAAGATGTATGCACGGCCTCATCGAAGAACTTTCTTTCAGTCCCAACAAATGAGAAATACTAGCTGATGACCGAGTTATATGGAAAACAACATTACACAAAGCTGTCCTTCTGAAATCTTTTGAAAAGAGACTTATGTATGAGCTGAAAGACAAGAGAGAAAAGCGTAAACTCAGAAGTTGTCACAGTAAAACACTTGCCAATTGACCGTCTGTAAAGACAAACAAGTCCATATATATATATATATATATATATATATATATACATGCCATGAATTAAAATATATATTAACCTTTGAACCCGCCTCCCATTATTACGGTATTATCATTTGTACACGAATACCCGGGGTGCCTACATATCGGGATGAGAACCCTCCTCGTTATTTGTCGGTGTTCAGCGATAACTTGTGTACTAGGGTGACGTCAAACACAGGAAATGCTTCCCTTAAAGGTTTATCTAAATGGCGGTTTGCATCGTGTTTTGAAACATAGTGATTTGATATTTGTTTATTAATTTTAAAAAGATGAAACGACACGCTGAAAATTTCGGAAATGGTCACTTGAAAAGGATAACCACAGAGCAAGCTGTTGAACTTCTTTTAAATGATTCTGAAGATGAATTAGACTTAGAATATGATTATTCTGATAACGAAATCGAAAGTGAGTCGGATGATCATTTAGAAGAAGAATTATTTGAAGCGACTGATGTTCAAATATAACAAACATGTCAGTGACTTTCCAAACATGGATTACAAAGACAGACCAATCAAGAAAGTGAAGACACAATTTTGGTACAATATTCTGTCAAAGTTTCCTGTGTCTAAAGGAAGGATCTACATGTTGGGAAAACTGGCATAGTAAGCAGGAATACTGGAGATGATGGGGTAAGTCGATAAAAAATTATAGGACACTTAATTCTGCCAATCTATCTCGTTTTTCAAACAATTCTGATATGTGCTGTTTTTGCTCAGGAGCCCAGGGAAGAGGGTTTTTAATGTATAGTTGGCCAGGGTTCAAAGGGTTAAGTATAGATCTATTGTTTGTTATGTTGGGGATTAAAACCTTCTTCTTCTTTCCCTTCGAACGCTCCATATCGACCACTTGTTAACCACTCTGTGTGATTTGTAGTGATCTGAGCCTATGAGCGATTGTACGTTGTGCCAGTTATGCACCTACAAGTAGTCCAGCACATATGATTTCTGCGATGCTTTTTTTTTTACTAGGGTAGCTTCCTAGGTCCTACATCAGTCGCCTCTTACGACATGCTTTATATTCTCAGTGGTACTATTCTTTGCTTCCCATGCGGGCCCCGGCACCACATAGGCGAAAACCTCTTTACGTCGAGACACTTCTCTTCCAACCTAAGAGCAAGTCATTTTGTGTTATATCAGAGCGTGTAGGCCAATAAATGTGAAAAAATAAGAATGCAATGCTTGCGGAGTATCCAAGTTAAATAGAAGAATGAACCTTCAATTCATATTACATAAAATTCTTACATATCTTTTCCCTGACACAGAACATATTTTATTTCTGTTTCTCTCGCTCTTGTCTCTATCTTCACCGTTCTACCTATCTTTTGTCTTTGTGTCATTCCTTCATCTCTCTTTGTTCTCTATTTCTTTCTTCATCTCCTCTCTTTTTTGTCCTACTTCGTCCTCTTTATATCTCCTATCCAATCCACCCCCCCCCTCCCAATCTCCTGTCACATAGTTACTATTATACGGAACTGTCAATGAGACAAAGACAATAGTTATATAATTATTATAAACACTCTGTCCTTGACCTTGCAAATGTAGACGTTGTTATCATACTATAACAGCAGACGTGTCTTCTGATAACACTCTCCCCACCACCCCCACCATCATATTGGATTATTTTACAAAACTAACCGATCGCTGTACTCCGTGAGTAGTCTGCTGGATATGTCTCTAATATGTGTCACGTGATCTGACAATACGAGAGAGAGAACAATTTCAAGTAACTTATTTGTTAATCTTGTGTTTACATTCTCGAGTGTCTGGACAGAACCATATTGCTTTTATTTATATAGTAGAATAACTTGGTCAACTTTCAGTGTTTATATTTAAAGAAACAGAGTAACTTGGTCAAGTCATCTTTCAGTGTTTATATTTAAAGAAACAGAATAACTTGGTCAAGTCATCTTTCAGTGTTTATATTTAAAGAAACAGAATAACTTGGTCAAGTCATCTTTCAGTGTTTATATTTAAAGAAACAAAATAACTTGGTCAACTTTCAGTGTTTATATTTAAAGAAACAGAATAACTTGGTCAAGTCATCTTTCAGTGTTTATATTTAAAGAAACAAAATAACTTGGTCAACTTTCAGTGTTTATATTTAAAGAAACAAAATAACTTGGTCAACTTTCAGTGTTTTTATTTAAAGAAACAAAATAATTCGGTAAACTTTCAGTGTTTTTATTTAAAGAAACAGATGAACTTGGTCAACTTTCAGTGTTTATATTTAAAGAAAGAGAATAACTTGGTCAACTTTCAGTGTTTATATTTAAAGAAACAATTTAATCAAGTCAACTTTCAGTGTTTATATTTAAAGAAACAATTTAATCAAGTCAACTTTCAGTGTATATAATTTCTGCCATCTGCAGAACAAAGAAAAGAACTTGACCAAGTTAAGAATTTGATTAATGTAAGTTAACTGTCCGAGTTTCCTTCATTTTAACTAAGTCACGTGTGTTGACCCATCATCATGTGCCATGTCGGCTGGAGTAACTCGATTATGAATCTCCACAAATGTATATCTGAGTTCTAGTTCGATATACAAAATTCATTGCAGGCTTCATTGTTTTTTAAATCACTCGAACTTTGCTGGAATATAACCACACACGAGTATATTGTGAATTACCCCTCTGGGATGCGATCTTTGTAACTACATGTCTGCTGTATTTGACGTTAGATCCTCGTTTCCTTAACAAGAATGTTACCCTGAACGAAGGTGAATGTCAGAGGAGACAACAACCTGTTAGTTATATGTGCCTAGCATAGGTTGGAGCCAAGTCTTCTAGACTTCACAGAAACTTCATTGAACGGTGTAGATCTGACAGAGGGTGTCATCATGACTGTCATTAGACGAGTATCATTTAAGGCGACAAAAGACTGCCATCTGATTGGAGCTAACTTACATACAGGCGACAACAAGACTGCCATCTGCAGATCTGACGGAGTACTCAATCTCATCATTACAGGCGACAACAAGACTGCCATCTGCAGATCTGACGGAGCACTCAACTTCATCATTACAGGCGACAACAAGACTGCCATCTGCAAATCTGACGGAGCACTCAACTTCCTCATTACAGGCGACAACAAGACTGCCATCTGCAAATCTGACGGAGTACTCAACTTCATCATTACAGGCGACAACAAGACTGTCATCTGCAAATCTGACGGAGCACTCAACTTCATCATTACAGGCGACAACAAGACTGTCATCTGCAGATCTGACGGAGCACTCAACTTCCTCATTACAGGCGACAACAAGACTGCCATCTGCAAATCTGACGGAGTACTCAACCTCATCATTACATGCTACAACAATGATAGTGACAAATGGATTGTCTGTTTTACCCATCTCTTCAATGTCCCCAGTTCAAACACTCAATCCGATAGATGTTTTCAAATGTACAGAATCAGGATTAGGACTGTTTTTGTCTCAAAGGTAAATTATTTGTACATCCTTATCTGTTTCTTCTATCTTCTTATTTTGTCGTCACATTGTTACCGGGTTGTTTTCCAGTGTTGTGATTTTCTGTTTTTGTCTTGTGCTGATATAGTGGCTTGGGCGATATATATTGTTTTTGCATTCTGACAGGATTCTGTGATGCCATCTATCCATCTTTTCGTAGTCGTCCCTCGCCTTAGTTCCTTATGTTCTGTTGTAGAAGACTCTTTATACAATGGAGTTTGGTTGCATTCTTATTAAGTGGGAGAACTACTTAATTCTTTGTTTTTCAATGTAATTCAAGCAATGTTCTTTCCCAGCTTTCTCTCTTATGCCGATGTTGGTGGTACTCTGGTGTTTTGGTAACTTTTCTGAGCGAAATAGAGCATACAAGACAACTATTTCAAAGTATGAAACTTTACATTGAGGCTGTTACTGCTGCCATCATTTGGCTCCACACCCTTCTTAGTACCCTCTTACAACATGCTATTCTAGGTTGCTATTCTTTTCTCCCCTTTCAGACCCCAGTAACACGCTAATGTTTAAATAAGATACAAACATACACCAGTTAGATTCGATACAACCCTCAAGCTGACGTTGACTTTTATTGCTGGAAGTCCTTAAAAATATGCGACAGTCTGCTTGTATTAAATTATATACATGAATCACGTGGTAACAGCAGGCTGTGATGAGCAATATTCGACGTGAGACATTTATTGGCACAATTAAAAAATAACGTTGATGGCAAGGACTGGCAGCAAGAAAAGTTACACAGAAAATGTGACTAACAGAATGACATGTAATACAATTTCTGACAATATGTAACAACCCAGAAGTTTACTGTATTGTCTTCTGTCAGCTACAGAAAGTGACAATTCAATCAAAATTATGTTCCTGATAGCAAGATGATGTTTATTGAAACACCATGTTTTAGCACGTGACCAGTGACTTAATTAGTCTCTAGTTTGTACAGGTTTGTTTGAATATCTTCTGAAATACGGTTACAAGAACTACATAAC
Organism: Arion vulgaris; assembly: GCA_020796225.1. Taxonomy (NCBI): domain Eukaryota; kingdom Metazoa; phylum Mollusca; class Gastropoda; order Stylommatophora; family Arionidae; genus Arion; species Arion vulgaris. Next base: position 55,109,745 of record CM036758.1, on the reverse strand, counting down.
GCCGCAGCACGGACAGTCCGAAGGTCTTTAGATTCCTGTAGGCCTACTGTCTTTGACAGGTTTGTTTGAATGTCTTCAGAAATAGTGGAGACGATTACAAGAACTACATAACGTAGGAGTGGGCAGTCCGAGTGTGTTTAAATTCCAGTAGGCCTACTGTCTTTGACAGGTTTGTTTGAATGTCTTCAGAAATAGTGGAAACAATTACAAGAACTACATAACGTAGGAGTGGGCAGTCCGAGGGCTTTAGATTCCTGTAGTTAGTTTTAGTAAAGTTCCACTTAACGCCCACGCGCAGTATGGCCAACGATATGGCCATTTAATCGCAAGTTCAGAGAACAAAGATGCAACTGGTCAAAGATCAACTAAAGCTAGTTGAGATCAGGTGACAAGAGCAGTTTAGATTATTATTCTGCTGGGGAAAAAACAGTTTTAAGAAGTAGCTAATCCTGTCTTGTGGCGTGACCTCACTTGGTGAGATTTGATAACTTCCCATTTCCAGGGGACCTCCTCACTCTGTGAAACTTGATAATCTCGCACATCCTGCCATGTGGTCTAAGGGACATAACTGCAGAAATAACTATCCTTTGTTTCAAACAACGTGTCCCATCTGGCAACAGGACTGGCGCTCAGTTGGTGGTTGAGATGAGGGAGAGTAATGGACAGGAAGCCATAGTGTGTGATAGAGGGGTTTCAAAGGAGGATGATTGCTGGGATTTTAATATTGTCTCAACACATTTTATTATTGTTATTAATTGTTATTGTTATCTAAAATTGATAAATTATTGGAAAATATAGTATTAACCGTCGTCAAATAAGATGAGAATGAAGAGAGGAGAGAATGAACAGTTGATGTAACGAAGTCTGTGTCTGCCATAACGTCCGTCTTGTCTAGTTTTGTCTTATCATTTATGACGAAGTATCTGTGGAAGTTTAAACTCTCATTTTTGAGCCACATGTGTCGAGCAGTTGATGTGAGCCAATGTTGCTATAATATTCTTTTCATGTTGTCTGTCCTTCTGAACTTTGAACCTGAAATGTACTCTCAGTTCAGATGTTCTGCTGTTGTTGACATCACAGTGATTGACACCTGGGCTTCATTATCACAAGATGGCCACATGATTTGATTTTATGCATCTCCACATATTGTACTACACTGAAATGGAATGCAAAGGGTTCAAGAAAGAGAGGGCGACCTAAGGAGACTCTGAAATGAACTTTGCTGTGAGAGGCAAGAAATATCGGTCTCAGTTCCATGGAGGAGTTTGAGCGAGTTGCCCAGGATAGAGCAGATTGCTTGCAGGCCATATATAACGTAAAACGGCACGAGAGAAATTATTATTATATTGTATGACATACATGGTTGCTACCATCGTTTTCATAGTCTGTGCTTCTCAATACATTTCTTGTTGTAACATTGATGACTTCTCTCAAGCATCTCATTACAACATATTGTGACTTCTCTCTCTCGTGTCTTAGATAGTCCATGTTTGACATTGGTAGCAGATTGTGATTATATAGTACTAAACATTTTCTTACAGTACTGGCTTCTTATTTTCTTAGAGTACGCTGGGGACTCTATAGGACAGGTGAAATAATGCTGCTTGCCAGAGGCTTCGTTGCGCATGTGCACGTTATCGTTTTTTATTTTCTCCCAACAAAAATCTGACTTTACCAAGGAGTCGAACACTAGATGTTTCTGCCAGGAAACAGCACAACGTCTAGCCATTCGACCACCACCCGCCGCTATATGTTGTTTATAATCTGTCTTTTAACGTTGAAAACTGTAATGTAACGTCTGTCATGAAGTATTATAATTGTTATAAATTAGCATACATTTTTGTCTACCCTGAAGACTATGCCTCCATTAAGTATGGGAATATCATAAAGTCTGTATCTCAATAAAGTATGTGTCTGCCATGAAATCTAAGCAGACATCCATGTTTTCTAATCCTTAAGTCTGAGAATTATGTAACGTATTTGACCATGACCTTATCATCTTGACCTTGATAGGATGGAACTGGTCTGGCATGGTGAGTTTGACAGACTATTTACCCAGTACTACCCTCATGTCTGGCACTTGGTGCCTACTATCTATCAGCCAAGTAACAGATGGCGGGTCTTCAAGGACAGCGCCAAGGTCAGATTCTGTTGCCAGGTAAACATTGCATCTTTGAAGTAATGAAATCTGAATGAATATATTTAGTGAAGACAAAATCTGGAGACTAGAAAATAGTTATTGGTTATTGGTTACTAAACTGACGTCATTGCACTCCGGACAGACCCATAGGTGCTCAGTCTCTACAAAAGATATCGAAGAGTATGCATACTGATGGTTTCCGTGGCTCGCTGATTAAATACACTCCTCGCTCTGTCCCTCAGGCATTCAGTTCTACTTGTGCAACCGGTGACTCCAAACTGCCTAAATCGCTTGATCGATTCAACATCTATTTTAGTGTACTCATCCAACAGACAGTCGCGAAGAGACCGAAGAATATCCCCCTCCTTATCTATCTTCAACTCCCCAATAATCATCGATGCTGTTGATGCAAGCCTGTCCGCTCCCTCATTACCGTTAACACCCGCATGCCCAGGACAGTATATCCACGTAAGTCGCTGGAGGTTAGAAATTTCTATAGACATCCACTCATACCGAAACCTGCCCTATTGGATCTTGTGAAACATCGACTGAGAATTAGACACAACAACGGCCCCAGTAAATAAAGTCCCAGAGAGCCAATGGAGGGCAGCAGCAACGGCCTCAACCTCCATCCTCATACGTAGTTGTCCTGTACACTCCACTTCGCTCTGCAACAACCCTACCATGCGCATTAGATAAGAAACCCCAGCCTGACTTCTCACCACGATGAACCGACCCATCGGTATATACAACAACATCATCATCATTTGCATTATCCTCTATCAGCAACTTAACTGCGAGATCAACTTTCATGTTGCCCAAATCTCTACATTCTCTCCCAAGAGTGATAATAACGTTGAGATAGTCGGTCATGCTACCATCTGTTGGGATCCATTCTTCCCCTTTTTGTAAGGTAGCAACAGTGGTCACCTAGCAAATTGTTCTATCAGCCTGGGCCATCCACGACATGCCACGCTTGATTTTCGTGTCCTTAACATCATTAGTGTTCATGTGCAGTGGATGTCTCTTATCCGCAGTAACCCGCATATACGCCTTGGTTTGGGCGAGCGTAGTGACAGAAGGCCAAGTATATATCCCATCTTCACTATGGGGGTATCTCTAATGCAGCCAAGGACTATACACATACCTTCATTCTGTACACGTTCGAGTTGTTCCCATTGTGATCTCGATATTGTGAGAATGCCGAGTCCGTAATCTACCACGGACATAACCAGTCGATCGAACAAAAGGACCAGAAAATAGCTGTGTGTCAACTGATTTAAGCAACAGAAACAGTGGCGGCTTGTGATCATTTTTGTTGGTGTGGTCAGACATTTTTTCCTGATAAATCATGGTTTTGGGTTGCTATATTTTAATGTATAAATGAATAAATACACGTTATACATTATTTTTGGTGGGTCCGCCGCACTGGCCCTTAATGACGAACCACTACTGAACAGAAATATTCAGGGTTTTTTTTTCTCAGCGGTGACAAAAACAAAACGAGTTTTACAGAATATCAACGAAATGTTGACTTCCGTGTTGGCATGAAAAGATGGCTTGTTGAGGCACACCCTGCTAATTTAAATTAACAGTAGAAAGGAGAAGAAAACGGTCTGTTTATTTTCTATCCATGTTTTGCATTTCGGCGTCAGATAGAAAAAAAGGCATCTGTAGCGAGCCTTCCTATGCGCCTTGTACAAGGTGAAATGTAGTGACTCGGATCGCCCGTGTTTTGCCATGGCTCTCAAGGGGAGCAAAGAATAGTAACCCTGCGACCTGCAAGGCATGTCATAAGAGGCGATTGAGTTAGGGGCCTAGGGAAGCTACCCTGGTAAATAAAAAGCGTCGTAGAAATTAGATGTGCTGGCCTACTTGTAGGCGCATAACTGGCACAACGTACAATCGCTCTTAAGCTCAGATCACATACAAATCACAAAGAGTGGTTAACATGTGGTCGATATGGAGCGTTCGAAGAAGTGGAAATGCCTGGGATATTCCAATATATATATGAGATTGCAGTAAAACTATTAGATTGGCGAAACACGTAATCACAAAGTACTGAGTTTTGTTGGTCGAAACGTTGCTGTATATTGTCATTGTAATTTGTAAAACTCAATACTTTGTGATTACGTGTTTCGGATATTCCATCAATCCATCGTTTACGTGGTAGTCTTCTAGGTATGGTAAGAAAACGCTGGCCATTGAAAATAACATCGCTATAGATATCCACTATTTTGATATGATTAAACAAGTAAGAGGACATACAAGATAAAACTTGAGATGCTCTGGTGAAATTTAAGTCATGAAATAGTTATACTTCTTGCTTTTCTTTAATCATGTTTTGTCTCACAGCGTCAGGATAAGAAGAGATTTCTAGAATATAGTTAGTTAGTTTGTTCCTTTCGTGCCAAAGGCGGCACATAGGGCAGAGGTTTTAGATCTCCATGTGATACGGTTTTTTGCTAGCAGTTGGAGATCTTGTATGGTTTTACATCCCAATAGTTTACTTTCTTGTTGGATGGTTCTTCGAAAAGTGGTCTTTGGTCTTCCACGTTTTCTTTTCCCAACTGGTGACCACATAAGGACTTGTCGATTTAGTCTCTTTTCGTCTGATCTAAGAACATGACCTAAATATTTCCACCTTCGTTTCCTTATAATATTTGGTACGGGTTGTTGGTGTGTTCTATCTCTCACTGTGTTGTTAGAAACGAAATCACTCCATTTTACTTTAAATAATTTTCGTAGACATTTATTCTCAAAGCTGTCCAGTTTCTTATCAATTTTCTTTGCTGATTTCCAACTTTCAGAACCGTAGGTCAGTACAGGAATCACACATGACCTACATAATTTAACTTTTCTAGAATATGCTTTTGTGTTAAAAAAAAAATTTAAAATAAATATCGTAACTGCCTGTAGTAGCGCTTTTTAGGTCGGTGTAGGACATGTGGGACGTGAGCCTGAGGAATTGAATGGCTAGTGCAGTCGCCGCGATGCTGTTCAGGTTTGGATTTTTCATTTATGCCACAACCGAAAAAAATCCTTGGCCGTACTGTGAATTGAACACTAGTCTCCCGCATGGGAGACGAGCTTTAATCCATTCTGCTTTTGTGTGCACTTCATAAATAGTGTTTTTCACTGCTTCTGTTGTTTCTGAAATCCAGCTTTTGTGTACAATTCATAAATAGTGTTTTTCACTGCTTCTGTTGTTTCTGAAATCCAGCTTTTGTGTACAATTCATAAATAGTGTTTTTCACTGCTTCTGTTGTTTCTGAAATCCAGCTTTTGTGTACAATTCATAAATAGTGTTTTTCACTGCTTCTTTTGTTTCTGAAATTCAGCTTCTGTGTGGATGACCATTTTCTATGTATCCACTGTATCGAAGTAGAATTTCTCTTTGAGGCGCACTGTCTGTTGGTAATCTGCTTATGTGGCTGAACCATTACATTTGTTGTTCCCTGATAAAATTAAGTACTGATGTTGTGCCCACTTTTTCCCTAATGTCCTCATTTCTAAACCGGTCTCTTCTTCATATACAGCAAATAAAAATAATGCAGTCAAAATAGAAAAAAAAAATGGAAGCTAAGCTAGCTACGATCATTAAAATAAAAAAAAGTAGATTCCACCAAAATCTGGCATCAAAGTAAAGTGGATGTTGCTTGGACAAATCCATCAATTTAGTTATTGGTTACTAAACTGACGTCATTGCACTCCGGGCAGACCCATAGGTGCTCAGTCTCTCCCAACAGATATCGAAGAGTATGCATACTGATGGTTCCCGTGGCTCGCTAATTAAACACACCTCTCACTCTGCCTCTCAGGCATCCAGTTCGACTTGAACAACGGGTAACTCCAAACTGCCTAAATCTCTTGATCGATTCAACATCGATGTTAGTGTCCTCATCCAACAAACAGTCACGAAGAGATCGAAGAATATCCCTTTATCCATCTTCAACTCCCCAACAATCGATGCTGTTGAATTAAGTACATCAATTTTCAGTACATTGAACTTCAGACAACTGATGTAGATAAGAAATCAAGAAGAGAACATGACAGGCTAAAGACAGTATTCAGGGCATTATAAATGCAAGTACATTATATAGAAGTCGTTTGTTATATCCGTGGACGTTAGATAGTAATTTTAATCCCGATACTCGGAAGAATCTCCACACATGGAAGCCAACCATGGACAATAAATAAACATACTGTACAAAATTTGAAGATCACAGAAATGTGGTTTTACAAAAGAACGCTGAGGATGTGTTTTTCCCCCCGATCTCTCTCGCGATCACCGCCCAGACCGATGTACCAGACTTCCTCATAAATTCTATTAATGTGGAAATCTGATTTATGCAGCCTTAGCATTGGTGTGTTTTACGTCACAACTTCAGCACCATTTGGAGCTCTGGTGCTTATCCTTCGGCGATGTGTCCGGTTTCAGCCAGCGTTTACTCGGTTCGCTCTCCGTTCTGTAGCCATCTGGTGTTTTTACGGTGTGGGGTGGCTCCACGCCAACCTCCTTAGTCGCCTCTTACGACATGCGTGGCAGGTAACAGTGGTTCTATTCTTTACACCCCAATTTGGGCCCCGGTAACCACTCGGGTGTTCCCCCGATCTAGAAGCACTTGAGCTTTCAGCTCTGCGGCTCGGTGCTATGGACACCGTAAATCTGGAGAACTTGTGGCTTTTCTGACAGCCCGCGAAATTGAACTGCATACCCAGGGGGTTTGTCACCCATCGTCCAACACACTACGAGCACACTGGGTAGGAGGGCATGAGAATTTTATCAACTGATGAAACGTTGATAAAAATTGATAAAAAGACAAATATTGATGTCAGGAAAGATGTCAAGCACAGAAAAAGCTCATTATCAACAACAGAGAGAGAGAGTAAGAGAGAATCATCATTTCTTCTGCATACCATAAGACAATGATTTTCAGAGCATATGATGATAAATGGTAAAATCTATTGAAGAGGAAACGGTGAAGGGGGAGGGGAGAACGACTGGACAACCTAACTTCGTGACACAAAAATGTGCCACAATATGAACAAATAATAAGTAATCTGTGCAGAGGTTTTGGAGATCTGTGATCATCTACGCCAGCTGGCATATATATATGATTGATTGGACCAGCAACATTGCTTCTCGGTGACTAACCATGTGTGCTCCGATCTCTTTCTTACACAGAAAGATCTCAGTGGAAGTGCGCAAACTCCGTAGCACCGGTGAGAGTCCCCGATGTAGTTTAGAAGATGGTGACAATTTAAAAAAAATCTTTCTAGTGAACTTTGCCCGGGCAGCGGCTTTCCAACCTGCTATTCTAGATTTTGAACTGCCAAATGTTCTTTTACGTGCTCAACTTGAACAAGGATCCTACGTTTCATCATCCGTCTCCGATAGAACTAGGAACTCGGCCTACACTGAGATCATGGATCTCTGGAAAAATGTACTGATGGCTCCACAAGGGAGCAAACCTAGTACATTTGGATCGAGAGTTGAGCATGTAACCACTAAATAAGTAGGAAAATATTCTTTTCATTTTGTTTCTGAATTTGACCTTATTGACTGTCCTGTCCCCCCAGGACTGTGGTCACGGATGGACGTCCATGAAAGGTCGTGTTATATTCTGGTTCCATTTAGATAGTCTCACAAACTCTGGCTATGTCATGTTCAGGCTTTACGGACAGCAATGCCAAAAATGTCTGACTGGAGTCTATGAACATGCTATGTGGTACCCAGAGGAGGTGATCAAGGTAGGTAGATAGACAGTTACCTGGCACATAAATATATCAGTGGAGTATATAAGTATATCAAGGTGGGTAGATAGACATAGTTACCTGGCATATAAGTATATCAAGGTGGGTAGCGGACATAGTTACCTGGCATATAAGTATATCAAGGTGGGTAGCGACATAGTTACCTGGTATACAAGTATATCAAGGTGGGTAGATAGACATAGTTACCTGGCATATAAGTATATCAAGGTGGGTAGATAGACATAGTTACCTGGCATATAAGTATATCAAGGTGGATAGCGGACATAGTTATATGGGATAGAAGAAGATCAGTTAAAAAATATTTCCTGAAACCGTTTCAGACCTTAGGGTATGAAATCCCTTCACTTTACATTTCTAAGCCCAAGTGTGCTGGAGGAAGGAGGGCCAATTCCTTTCCTCCCTTGTTGAACGTCGAGTGTTGGATTGAACCCACAACCATCTTGTGTCCGAGTCGATAGGCAAAAGCTTATAAATTACGCTAATCTATCCCACTGGAGCATGCTTAGAGCATGAAATGATGAAGTGTTAAAAGCAAGTGTTATCAGTTTGTTAATATAGTTAGTACTTAACATTTGGCAATGATAATTAAAAATGATATGTAGCATCAAATGGAGCTGACTTATGAAGGGAACAAGCTTGAGAAGGAAACAATGACAAGATTTGAAGGAAGTGTTGCAAAATATGTTAAGACCTTGTCTTTGAAAATTAGCTCTAAAATGTGTGCCACCCTCTAAAGGAAATAAATGAGCTTGGCAACTGTGTAGTGTAGACTTGGACTTGCCAAGATGCTGGGCATGCCAGGATGGTTATGATGAAATACATAGATGAAGAAACAACATAATGGATTTAATACTAGTTAATTCCAACATAATTGCACTTTGGTGAATAACCATCAGTGCTTTGATCTTTTTATCACATAGGAATATCCCATTAACGGTGCACAAACTCCGTAGTCATGGCAAGGATCCCCAATGTAATTTTGAATATGGTGAATATTTTTGTGAATTTTCCAGTCAAATGTGAAGTCAGTGCTGTTCTATGGCTCGGAAAAATGGAAGACCACAAAGGAAACTATCAGAAAACTGCAGACCTTCGTAAATGGATGTTTACGTAGGATAGAGGGATTGAGATGGTATGATAAGATTACAAACGAGGAACTCAGGGAGAGAACAAAGCAGATACCAGTGGAGAGAGAGCTCAGGAAGAGACGCTGGCGATGGATAGGACATACATTGAGAAGACCGACCGGAAGCATCGCAAGACAGGCATTGTTTTGGAACCCGCAGGGAAAGAGGAGTAGGGAAGGCCTAGGCAGACCTGGAGAAGAGAGCTGGAGGCGGATATAAAGAGGATAAGCAAAACATGGAAAGAATTGGAAGGGATGGCAAGAGAGAGGAAGAGATGGAAGAAGTTTGTTGAAGACCTGTGCTCCGATGGGAGTTGAAAGGTGATGATGATGATGATGAATATTTTTGTAAGTATGGGTTTTATTTGAATTTTTTCAATGAACTTTACATGGACAGCAGCTTTGAGGTCTACTATTATTGATTTTCAACTGCGAAGGGTTCTTTTACGTGTTCAACTTGAACATATGTACATTTTTATCGTCCGTCTCCGATAAGACTAGGAACTCGATCTCACCTACATTGAGATGAGAGATCTCTGGAAGAAAACATCTTGATCACTCCACATGCGGAACAAACTGAGTACTTTCCCCATCCCGAGTTTAGTATTTTTTGGACTTGTCTGGCATGAAGTGACATAGGAAACTTCCATTTCTATTGTTGTGTCAAGCGTGATGCGGAGGTTTTGTTAGCCCATATTGTTTAAGTGTTTCTTACATGTTTCTCTGAAATATATTACATAACAACAAAAAAATGAAAATATCCTGAATTTTGTCTTTATTCACAGGTCATAGGAAACGTCTACAACAGGGTGGGCCAGATATTCTATGGTTTTATTCGACCGCCATTACGAATTGATCGACGTCAGGGAAAACCAAGGAACCAACATCATTCTCAGCTTTGTCAAGCTTGTCAACAGGGACTGTGTCAACAGGAGTGGTTCTTTTCATGAACAACTAACTATACATCTAGGATTCTCTTGGAGGACACTGTTCCACTAAAACATATTTCAATGGTCCTGTTTTGGAGAAAAGTTTGTATCCATTGTAACATCTTTCCATGGATCCCCATATTGAGCATCTTCATCAAGAGGCCCATCCTCCAGACTGTCGTATGCTTGCTGTAAATCAATGAAAACCGCGGTTGTGTACTTTTCATTCTGGAAACTATCTGCACAAGTCTGAAGAGTTGGTCTTCTGTTCTATAGCCCCTTCTAAACCCTGCTTGAGTATTATCAAGTGATTGGATCTTTTCAAGCCACCAATAAAGTTGGTTATTAACCCTTTTCTCCGCCAGCTTTCCTAAACATGAGGTCAATGAGCCTGTAACTTACTGGCTTCCCTTTCTTGAGGATGGAAGTAATATTGGCTGTTCACCAAGCGGCAAGTATATTGGACACTCTCTAAGTTCTATTTATAGCATTTAGCAATATCATCCTAGCCACAGTCAACTATAACTTTTATAAGTTTATAGCTGGCTCTGTCCTAGCTCTCTTGCCCATATGGCATAACATTTCATTCTTAATCTTATCTGGACCTGGGGCTTTTCAAGTTTTTTCATTGCGGTTTCCATCTCGCATAGACTAAAATCTTGTTCAAATGCACATATGTTCGCTACTGGTGCATTTTATTTTACGTTTAAAGATTTTCCATAAAGCTTTATCCAGCTGTTTTCTACTTGTGCTTCTGTTAACATTAGCAAAGTGTTTGTTGAATATTTCAGCTTTATTTTTTTTGCACCTATGATGGTTTCATTGTTTCTTTTGATGGGTCTGGGATTTTCTTTCTTTCTAGTGCCTGTCAGTTTGTTTATCACATCCCATGCCTTGTGGCCATCTTTATTTATATCAATTTTCTGACACGTGTCTTGCCACTTCATCTTCTTTGCTGCTTTAATTAGAAAGTGAACTTTAGCAGTCAAGCGATTATAGTTGGTTTTATTAACTCGATTAGGTTCTTTTTCAGCTTGTTTCCTTTTATCCATCACTGCTTTTACTAGATCTTTGTTCCAGTATGGCTTATATTTTCTGGTGTTTCCATTTGGAATGGTTTCTCTCGCAGCTTCCAGTATTTTACAACATATGTTAACAAAGACAGTATCGATATTTCCAGTTAGGTCAATTTTGTCCATGTCTATGGTGGTCTGGTTCTCGAAGAGCGGCCAGCCTGCTTTTCTGAAATTCCAGAAGTTTATAAATCTATACATTGAGCTTTTAGGTTGCTTGATGGTGACAGAGATAAGTATGTGGAGATGGTCACTCCCTATATCATCCAAGACAGTGATAGTTGTTACATCTATAATGTCAGCTGATACTATAGTAGATCTGGTCTGCTATTCGTACCATGGGCTCTGTGTAGAAGTGTTGGTTTGGTTTCCGAGCTCTGCATTACCGTGAGGTTGGATGAGTTACACAGGTCTTCAATGTCTCTCCCTCTTTTGTTGTAATCTTTGTAACCTAGGGCTAGTGTGTGTGCATTAAAGTCTCCTGCAATAATTGTTCTAGTGTGCATGGGTTCCTTGAACGGCTGGTCGGAGGTGCAGGTTGGTGGACAATAGATGTTATGTACAGTATATCCCACTCCATCAAACCACACTTTTATGGTCTGGGTGTCTATGTTGTTGTGTGGTCTGTTGTGGACTTCTACCTGTACATAATTTCTTATCAGTGTCATGAGCCCTTGACATCTGTTGCACTCGCATTTGTATTGGGTGTAACCAGTGATGTTAAATCCTCTTTGAGGTAAGATGGTCTCTTGTACAAGGGCAAAGTGGACATTTTTGTTGTTGTAGTTCACTCTTTTTATTCTGTAATCCTGAGATGTTGATCTGCAATATATTAATAAACCCCCTTACATATATATCACACAGAGCGAGGGGCTTCACTCGCGTGTGCAGACTTATTGACCGAGGCGACGTCTGATCTTGTTGTTTCTATTATATTTGTGTTGTACTGGACTTATGATTGGAATTATATTGCAACACTTTCATCCCAAAGAGATTTGTCAAGCATAGATCTCTTACTTGTTCTGGGCCCCCTGATATTTTCGGGCAGATATGTGGTAAAAGAGTGTCTCTAGTTCAAATTTGTGGGGGAGATACAGTTCACTGTCGCACAATCTCCACTAGTCATAGGTGCAACATGTTTGCAGGTCCTTATCACTAGCTTCTGGATCTGGGCTATTCACTATGTTCATGTCACATCATGTGTGTTTGTGTTTTATGCATCTCTGTCCATCCAGTTATTCACTTCCAACACAAAGAGTCAGTCTTCATCATGGGTCCCTGTAAGCAGTGTGATCCAATCTGGCTCAGTGCAATTCCAGTGTCTTATCACCTCTTGTCACAACTGGGATGGACGTTGGAATGCAAAATTGAGGGGAAGGAGATATGTGAGAGGATTAAGAAGGATCACTCCCGCCCACTCATGTTGTTCAGCCAGTCAGCCGAGACTGTTGCCTGGGTGTGGCATGAGCAGCCAAACATGAGCTAGGTGAGAAGATGGGAACCAAGTAGGATCATGACTATCAATGACCAGGAGATGGCTATCATTTTCAATCAGGTACTACCCATACCTTCTCACCCAACGCTCCAGAAATCCCCTACAATGAAGTAAATACTCCATCTTCAGACCCCACTTATCTTTTATTTCTTCTTCTTCGAACGCTCAATATCGGCCACTTGCTAACCACTCTTAGTGATTTGTATGTGATCTGAGCCTAAGAGCGATTGAACCGTGTGCCAGTTATGCGCCTACAAGTAGGCCAACACAATTTCTGCGACACTTTTTATTTACTAGGGTAGCTTCCTTAAGCCCCTACCTCAGTAGCCTCTTGGACATGCCTTGTAAGTCGCAGTGTTACTATTCTTTGCTCCTTGCGAGCCCAGCAACACACGAGCGGTCTTTTATTTAGAAGTATATGTCCAGGTTTCAGTATGTCTAATATGACTGGTCAAATACAACTGGAAATATTCTATGACTTGCATTAAGTGTTTCTTTATTAATCAAATATTCTTTTGTGTAAAGGTGTATTTGTTTTATTTACAGTCAAGTTAGGTACATGTATTTTGTGATGTGATGTTTGTGATGACTCATGAAGTAGTACATGACATACGCTGTACACTTAAGACTCAAAACACAAAAGTGCTGTGCGTTATTTTTCACACCCAACATTTCACAAGTGAGGAAAATAATTTGCCCTCCTACCCCCTGCACACTTGGATTGAGAAATGTGAGGCGACAGACACTTCATACCTTACATCTCGTTCGTTGCTACCACTGAATGCTGCGTTTTGTTATGATGGGTTCCTGCACCAGTGCCCGCTTTTTCGTAGCACAACCAGAAGTCCTGGTTGATGTTAAAGACTGAATACTCAGCATGTGAACACACTTTGAGCTTGAAATGTATCCGGCTGCTGTTAAGAAAACTACAGAATATTACATGTTAATTCCAAAGGTTCAAAATTTAACTACCATCTCGTGTTGGATTGCAGGATGTATTGAGATGGAGATCAGAGCACATATGAACATGTCCGGAGTGCTACGATGATAGTCCTCCTATAAATGATAACCTTACATCTGCGAAGGCTATAGGACATTTCCATTGATTATGTCAATATAGGTGTTCTGTATGCCTCTTCTGAGATTATGTAACATGTGTACAAGCTTCTACTTTCTCTACCTCCTCCACAAAACATGATCAGTTATAGACTGTCCACAGCTTTCATCAGATGGAAAGTACTGCCCGTGTGTTACCGGGGCCCTCAATGGGAGTAAAGAACAGTAACACTGTGACCTACAAGGCATGTCGTAAGAGGCGACTGAGTTAGGGGCCTAGGAAGCTACCTAGTAAATCAAAAGCGTCGCAAAAATCATATGTGCTGGCCTACTTGTAGGTGCATAACTGACACATCATACAATCACTCTTAGGCTCAGATCCCATACAAATCACAAAGAGTGGTCGATATGGAGCGTTCAAAGAAGAAGATGGAAAGTATCATATAAACAATATCCATATAACAAAACTATAAACGTAAAATATAAGAATACATATATTTTTGACAATAAATAATTTATGTTACAGAAAGTTTTTTTTTTAAAATTTGAGCCCACATTAGTATACATCAAGATCTGAGAGTACACTAGCAAATAGTACACTCAGATCTGACTGTATACAAGAGAATAACACACTTATGTCTAACACACACTAGCAAACTTAGATCCGAGTCTAAAAAAAAAAGAGTCTAAAGGTGGAGGATTGCCTTCATTGCACTGGGTTTCCACATATGGCTCTGTCCCTGTTGACAGAAAAGGCACACCATCTGCCAAGAGTGTTGCACAAACTCTGTAGCTCTAGCAACAATCCTAGGGTTCTCATGAAAAGATTTCCCATGTGATTCAGTCCGGAATCGAACCTACAACCTTCAGAATGTCAGGCAAATGTCTTAACCACTTTGCCATAGAGACACTAGCAACCTCAGATCTGAATACAACCTGCTGCCTTGCAGGTAGGCTGGGGACAGCCAAAGGCTGATGGAGAACGAACCCAGTAAACCCTGGCTGAATCCGGACACATCGCCGAAGGATAAGCAACAGAGCTCCTAATGGCGCAGAATGATGGTACGTAAAAATACGTTCTTGGCAAAGGATGTTTATATATCACAATAAGAATGATCTTATCTTATCTTATCTTATCTTAACCACATTTGCCGTGAAGCGTCGTGGGGAGAGTTAGTTTCCTATCTTGTGCCAGGTGTGTTGCGCTTGACGTTGTCAGTCCATGCTTTCGCAGGGACTCTGAGATGTTATCTATCCATCTTGTTCTTGGCCTGCCTCGTGCTCTGCGCCCTGAGTGTCGATTATTATATGCACGTGATGGTAGTAAATGTGGTTCCATTCTCATTAAATGGCCGAACCACTTGAATCTTTGCTTCTCGATGTACTGTATGCATGGTATAGTACCAACGATGCTTCTGATATTCTCGTTTCTCACTCTATCTCGCCTTGTAACGTTGACAGCTTTTCGTAGACATCTCATTTCACATGTTGTAATCTTTCTTTCTTGTGTCTTAGTCAGGGGCCATGTTTGGCACTGATAGCAGAGAGTTGTAATAAATATGCAGTTTATCAGTTGTCGTTTGACTGCCATGTTAATGCTTGGATGTTTTAATAGTGGTGACAGTTGGTATGTCACTGCATTTGCCTTCTGGCATCTAGTCTCGATTTCTCTGTCCATCTTTCCATCTGCTGTGAATATACTCCCGAGATATTTGAATTCTGGAGTCTGTTGTATTTTGACATTATTCACGTGTATATTTAGTTGACCTGTTGACCTGCTTATTGTCATGACTTCTGTTTTGGAGGTGTTAATTTTCATGTCATATTTTTCGCATGTGGCTTGCAGGGCATTTATGTGTTGTTGAAGTTTGTTTTCGTTGTTGTAAATTATACTCTGATCATCTGCAAAGAGTAGTTCGTTTATTAAATTGTAGTTGTTATCGAGGTTGTTATCTGTCTTGGTTTCTTGCGTTATCCTGTCTATGTAAATATTGAAAGTATAGGCGAAAGCACACATCCCTGCCTTACTCCTGATGATAATTCAAATTCGTCTGTCAGGCCGTCGCTTGTTCGTACTACGCTTGAGCATTTTGGTATAGCGCTCTAATATTGTCTAATAGTTGGCCCTGAATTCCATATTCACTTAGTATGGTCCATAGTTTGTTTCTGTTTATTCTATCAAAGGCTTTTTCTTGGTCTATGAATGCTAAGTTGAGCTGTTTGTCATATTCTATGGTGTTTTCGCTGAGTTGCCTTAGTGTGAACAGGGCATCAGTGCAACTCTTTCCTTTTCTGAACCCAAACTGAGCGATGTTCAGCTGTGGTTCTATTATAGGTTTGATTCTAGATTCCAAAATTTTAGCATATAATTTCCCAACATGACTTAATAATGATATGCCTCTGTATGTATTGCATTCTCTTTTGTTGCCCTTTTTTTCCATATTGGTATTATGATGGCTTTCTGCCAATCTTTGGGGACTTCTCTTTCTGTCCAGGCTGACTTGAAGATTCTATGAATCCATTGTATTCCTGTTTCTCCGCATGCCTTGATTGCTTCATTGGTTATACCGTCTATGCCTGCTGTCTTGTGACGTGGACTCTTCTTCACAACTTCTTCTATTTCTTGGATGAGTATATTTGGTTCTTCTATGTTTGTGTTATTTTAAATCTATTCGCAGTTGGTGTTGGTGGTTGGTTAAGTAGTTCTTGGAAGTATTCTTTCCATCTTTTCTTCCTTCCGTTTGTATTAAATATCGGTGTACCGTTTTATCATTAATAATGTCAGTGGGGTTGAAACTTTCGTCTCTTATCCTCATGGAATTGACACTTTTGAAAAATTTCGTGGCTGTTCTTTGCATAGTAATGACAGTTGTTCTCAGTATTTTTCCCACGATTCTGTCTTTGATTTTTGATTACTTGTTTACTTTGTCTTCTCGCTGTTCTGTATGCTGTGTAATCCTCTTGGCTTTTGGATTTTATCCATGTTTTGAAACATTTCTTCTTGGCTTTTATTGATTCCTTGACCTCGTTGTTCCACCATGCAGTTTTTTTGTTTGAATTTCTGTCTTAACTGTTTTTGCACATAGTGTGTTTAATGTTTTCATCATTGCTGTTTTAAATGTTTCCCATTCTTGATGTACATTGCTTATACTTGATGGTAGCGTTGTAAAAATATTTGTCATCATGTTGCTCATATCGTTTTGTATGTCCTCTTCCTCTAATTTTTTCAAGTTGGTGACGAAAATTGGATTTCTCTTTCTCTGTTTAGTTTCTTTTGCCTTGAATTGTGTTAGTATGACTGGTCTGTGATCTGTGTCTATATCTATATTCGGTATGGTTCTTGCATCTATTATATTCTTCTTTTGTCTTTGTCTAACAAGTATATAGTCGATTTGATAAGAATGATCAAAATGGCCAAAAAGAATGATCATGAGAGAGAGATCTGAGTGCAGACTATAAATAAATAATTTCCCATAGCCTTTTCAGACTTTAGGGCATGAAGTGACTTTCACGAGACCTTAGTGTGCAGGAGGTAGGAGGGTCAATTTCTTTTCTCATGTGTGGAATTTAACCCACAACCCTTTTGAGCCCGAGATGATAGGCAAATGCTTACTAGGTGAATGCTTACCCATTATGCTAATCCAATCTGTCCACAGGAGTGCACACAAGAGAAACTCAGGTCTTAGTGCACACATAAAATATACGCCGTACATGTCTGCTCTACAAGGATCACATTTTGTTAGCATGATAATATTTATAAAACACCTCCCTCCCAATAATATCATGTGACAATGTCATGGTTAGAGTCGATCATGTCAAGTGATTTTCTCGGAAATGATCAAAGAATAAAGACATTCACATGCCAACTAAGGGCAGACAACATGCTAAAAGTAGGATGATACATGACAATATGATGGTATTTCACACCAGACATCATACAGGATTAGCTTGTAACAGGACATGTGTACATGTGTGACAGTGCCCAGTAGAGGGAATATTAGGTACCTTGTCCTTACACACAAGAAGTGTCTGGTCGAATGGATTAGAGCGCTTGCTCCCATCTGGGAGACCAGGGTTCAATCCGTATGGCCAAAGGGGTTTTTTTGTCAGGACAAAAGAAGAAAATCACAACCTGAACTGTTTCGAGCGACTACCCTAGCCATTAAATTTCTCAGGCTCATGCCCCACTGCCCTTAAAAGCCGTCAGTACAGACAATTTTTTAAAAATGTCCTTACACAAAAGAGACAGTTAAATAGTTATTGGTTACTAAACTGACGTTATTGCACTCCGGGCAGACCCATAGATGCTCAGTCTCCCCAACAGATATAGAAGAGTATGCATACTGATGGTTCCTGTGGCTCGCTGATTAAACACACCTCTCAGACATCCAGTTCAACTTGCAAAACGGGTAACTCAAAACTGCTTAAATCGCTTGATCGATTCAACATCGATTTTAGTGTCCTCATCCAACGAGAGTCTCGAAGAGACCGAAGAATATCCCCCTTATCCATCTTCAACTCCCAACAATCGATGCTGTTGATACAAGCCTGTCCGCTCTCTCATTACCGTAAACACCCGCATGCCCAGGACAGTATATCACGTAGTTAAATAGTTAGTTAGTTGGTATCTGATACCATGCTACAGTATAACTCCAGATGTGGTACTTTGAAGTGGGAGTTTTCTGTTTGCAAAATCTTACAGCTACCGGTTTGTACACATTTGTGTCCTGTTGGATGACATGTATACACTTTGGGCAATGTTGGATATACCTGTCATACATGCCATAGGGATCTAATGATTGCACAACTTACTCATGTTCTTGATGTAAACCACACAGATCACAAAGAGTGGTTAACTTGGTTGATAAGAACAAATGTAAACAAACAAACAAGTTAGTTGGTCAATTAGTGGAATGGTTAGTCAGTTCATTGATCTAAGCAAAACAGACGCTGGTGATGGATAGGACACACATTGAGAAGACAGACTGGACGCAATGCAAGACAGGCACTGTTTTGGAACCCGCAGGGAAAGAGGAGTAGGGAAGGCCTAGACATACGCGAAGAAGACAGCTGGGAACTGACATTAAAAGAATAGGTAAAATGTGGAAAGAATTGGAAGGGATGGCAGGAGAGACGAAGAGCTGGAAGAAGTTTGTTGACGACCTGTGCTCCGTTGGGAGTTGAAAAGAGAAGAAGTAAGCAAAATATCAGATTGTTTGGAATGTGTGTCTTGGGGCAGTATGATATGGCCAACATCTAATATATGCATGTGTTTCTCACACACATGCATCTCTCTCTCTCTCTTACATATACAGGTATCATACATGTATGCATCTCCCACACACATGCATGCATCACACATACACATTAATCTCACACGCACACACAACTATCTCACATTCACACACACATTTTTCAAAGACGAATCAATTTCTCCTACACAGAGAATATGCCACGCACAGAGAACATATATTCTCTGCTTGTGTGATATCTGAACTCACAATACAAATAAATGTATCCATTCTTAACAAGCCTAGTATCCATTCATAAAAAACCATGTATCCATTCCTAGCAAAACCAAGTATCCATTCTAAAAAACTATGTATCCATTCATAGTAAATCATGAATACATTCCTAGAAAAACCCAAGTATCCCTCAGCAGTAAACCATGTATCCATTCACACGGATTCTTGAGATTTTATATTGGCAGTGTTTTACCAACAGTCTTGGAAGCAGCTGCATAAAATATGCTGGTAAAAAATCTGAGACCTGTCTGCCCTCCTGGGATATAACTCACTATGTACCTGTAGGTAAAAAGAAAGTACAAATTTTATATGCAGGTGAGAGAAGGTAATAATGAATTTGCAGATGAGATAAGGTAACTATATACCTGTAGGTGAGAGAGGGTAAGGTGTACTGATCTAATAGATCTCATTGAAGCTTAGTTCATACAATGAATCTACCAAATAATCAGTGTCTATGAAAGTACAAGGAGTCTAGCAAATACTCAGTGTCTATGAAAGTACAAGGAGTCTAGCAAATAATCGATGTCTATGAAAGTACAAGGAGTCTAGCGAATAATCGGTGTCTATGAAAGTACAAGGAGTCGAGCAAATAATCAGTGTCTATGAAAGTACAAGGAGTCGAGCAAATAATCAGTGTCTATGAAAGTACAAGGAGTCTAGCAATAATCGGTGTCTATGAAAGTAAAAGGAGTCTACCTAATACCTATTGTCTATGAAAGTACAGAGTATACCTAAAACCTATTGTCTATGACAGTAAAAGAGTCTAGCAAATAATCAGTGTCTATGACAGTACAAGGAGTCTAGCAAATAATCAGTGTCTATGAAAGTACAAGGAGTCTAGCAAATAATCAATGTCTATGAAAGTACAGAGTATACCTAAAACCTATTGTCTATGACAGTACAAGGAGTCTAGCAAATAATCAGTGTCTATGAAAGTACAAGGAGTCTTACCTTCCTTCCTTCCTTCCGTTCGCTTGAAATATGTCTATATATTCAATGTTATCTCTTGTATGAACTTCACTGTCTTTTGTAGCTCACACAGAGGTCTGTGCAGTTTTCTGTCAAGTGTTGTTTCGTTAGGCCAGTGAGCCTGCCTCAGTGTATCATATTCTGGGCAGTCTTGAAGTACGTGCTCTGCAGTCTGGTGTGCCTGTCCACATGTACACATGGCTGAATTGCCAATCTTGAATTTTGTATACATGTGGCTGCGGAGCCGATTGTGTCCTGTTCTAAGGCGCAAAATGACAACTTGTTCCAATCTGCTCATATTATAGTAATCGTCTTGCGTTGGTATTTGTGGCTTTCTCATTGATTTAATCATCCTTTTCTTTTGGTGGTAGGTAACTGGCACATCCGGTTGCTCTTATGCAGCACCTTCCTTGGCCAATCGGTCTGCTGTTGCATTTCCTGGTATTCCACAGTGAGAGGGTATCCACTGCAAGACGACCCTGTGCTGCTTGAACAATTTAGACAGTAGGGTCTGTAGACCTGGCAATTTTATGGACTGGAGTGCATGGAGTGCTGATTCTGGGCATCAGTCAAAAATACAACAGGTGGAGTCTACCTAATACCTATTGTCTATGAAAGTACAAGGAGTCTACTTATTCTATGTAGCAATGAAGAACAGTTATTTATCGCTTCAGTAGACCACTTATTCTATCTTTTCTTCTTTTGTCACCTCACTATTGTTGTGTGGCAGCCCAGCGTTGTGGTCTTCTTTGTCATCTTGCACCTCAGATGGTTTGAGTGATGGATTTCATCACCTTTTAGTATGATATAGACACTTCTATATATTTTGTATTGTGGGCATCTGTAGCTTAAGCAGTAGTGAGCTCAATCACAACACAAGAGCACATGATTCAAACGCCGCTGCAGACAGTATGGGAAGCAAGTTTGTTCCGTGGATTCGCGGTAAAAATAGACCTCATCTTTCATAAAGTAATGGCGCCTGTGTGTTGCTGGGGTCCTCAAGGGGAGCAAAGAATAGTAACACTGCAAACTACATGGCATGTTGTATGAAGCGGCTGAGGTAATGATCTAGGGAGCTACCTAGTAAATAAAAACTTTGCAGAAATCCGATGTGCTGGTCTACTTTTAGGTGCATAACTGGCACAACATACAATCGCTCTTAGACTCAGATCACATACAAATCACAAAAGTGGTTTAACAAGTGGTCGATATAAGGAGTCAAAGAAAAAAAGAAATCAATGGTAAACTACTGCCTAGAAAATCAACGACTTGTTTACTGTGGTTGATGATGACATCATGTCAAGGATATGCCACGGTTTGTATTTTCATAGACATTTTATTTATTTATCCGTTTCTTGGTTTTCCCCTAGCATCATTCTATAGGAGTTCTAACTTGAGTGTAACAATGTAACATATGTCTGAAACACATACTCATATTGAAATTATCTGTTTAATACTACATATATGTTAAGAATTTTGATGAAAGGGTTAGGCCACTATTGTATCAGAACATGGGACTTACCAGGTCAAGGCTATGATTTGTCCAGAAGCGAATATTATTGTGAGAGTTGTACTGTTAATCTTAGATACAGACAAGAGATTAACAATAAATGCAAATATTATTGTAAGAGTTGTACTGTCAACCTTAGATACAGACAAGAGATTAACAATAAATACAAATATTATTGTGAGAGTTGTACTGTTAACCTGAGATACAGACAAGAGATTAACTATAAATACAAATATTATTGTGAGAGTTGTACTGTTAATCTTAGATACAGACAAGAGAATAACAATAAATACAAATATTACTGTGAGAGTTGTACTGTTAACCTGAGATACAGACAAGAGATTAACTATAAATACAAATATTATTGTGAGAGCTGTACTGTTAACCTGAGATAGACAAGAGATCAACATTTCAAAATAAATGTTTAAGAAGAGTCCTGCAAATTTTCTGGCCAAATACAATAGCAAATAAAGAGCTTTAAAAATGAACAAATTGGGCATCATTGAAGACCCTCATTTAAAGATAAAGATGGAGGGAAATTGGGCATGTATGATGTATGCCAGTATGTTCATTGGCTAGGACCGCTTTCTGTTGTACAGTGGATTGGAAATAATGGCCTGGACGTTTAAAGGAAATATGGAAAGGAACTGGAAAGAGCGTTGAAAGATTGTGGCCTGACATGATTGATAGGATCATCATCATTGCACTTCGGTGAGTAACCATGTGTGCTCCAATCTCAGTGCACACACTCCGTAGCATCGATGAGGGGCCCGATGTAATTTTAAGATGATAAAGATGTTTTGTAGGAATTTTATTTTAAATATTTTCTAATGAATTTTGCCTGGGCAGCGGCTTTCCAGCCAGCTCTTCTCGATTTTGAACTGTCATGGGTTCTTTAACATGCTAAGATTGAACACAGACCTAAGTTTTATTGTCCGTCTCCGATAGGACTTGGAACTCGATCTCAAGGTGAGATCAGGGATCTCTGGAAAAATATCCTGATGGCTCCACAAGGAGCAAACCAGTTACCTTTGGCACGAGAGGTGAGCACCTAATCTCTGCGCTACAGAGACCCCTCCGAAGGTCTGAAATGGGAAACAGTAGAAAGGCGGCAGAATGGCAATAATGGAAATCTCTTGTGGAAACCTTACGTGTCAAACAGGACACAAAGAGGATGTAAAAATATTTCACTAAAATCTACTGATGTCTACATGTAGTGATAAAATAAAGCTATATCTATGCATACAATATATTAGTTAAACAATTCATAACAATTGTGGACTGGTTATTCACGATCATTGTGTACCAAACTGACATCATTACACTCCGGGCAGACCCATAGGTTCTCAGTCTCCCCAACAGATGTAGAAGAGTATGCATACTGATGGTTCCCGTGGCTCGCTGGTTCTTTTTCTTCTTCTTCTTTGACCACTCCATTTCAACCACTTGTTAACCACTCTGTGTGATTTGTATGTGATCTGAGCCTAAGAATGATTGTACGTTGTGCAAGCAGGCAGGCACATCCAATTTCTGTGACTTTTTATTTACTAGGGTAGCTTCCTAGGCCCTACATCAGTCGCCTCTTACGACATGCCTTGTAGTTCGCAGTGGTACTTTTCTTTGCTTGCCTTGCAGACCCCGGCACCACACGGGCGGGCTCACTGGTTAAACACACTCCTCACTCTGCCCCTCATTCATCCAGTTCGACCTGTACAATGGGTAATTCCAAACTCCTTAAATCGCTGGATCGATTCAACCTCTATTTTAGTGTCTTCATCCAACAGACAGTCGTGAAGAGACTGAAGAACTTCCGCCTTATCTATCTTTAACTCCCCAACAATCAATACTGTTGATGCAAGCCTGTCCACTCTCTCATTGTGGACTAATGTACAACAAAAACATGCATTTTTAATCAAACGAATACATCTGAAGTCGGAGAAGGCACGCCTGTATGGCGAGGAACACTGATAATACGGAAAGCAAGCCTTCACGCAAAAATCAGTCAGAAGCGTCATACCAGGCGCCTGGCTCCGCCTGAATTCATAGCGTTAGAACAGAAGAGAAGATCAAGCAAATATGACAAGCAAAACTACTAACAACTTACCCAAAGTGAGAAATATAAAGTAGCAAACATTGTTCCAAAGTAGGTCAGTGTGAAGGGGAGTCGACCAACAGAGAAGAGATGCTTCACATGATGCATGGGACCCCACAAGAGGGCAAAACTGAAACATTTGATCAGCAAGTTATGACTTTAGTCAGTGACCACAGAACATTAAGTATACGTCGTAACATATCACAATCACAGAGTTTATGAGTACATCTTTGTACAAGTTAGCTGCGACTAGCGTCCAAGATAGTGTTTGTACAAGTCAGCTGTGACTAGTGCCCTCTATGACCATCTTTTCTCCAATTCTGTTTTACCTCACAGTGTCAGGATAAGATGATTTTTATAGAACAAGCTTTTGTGTGTGTTTCATAAATAGTGTGATCGTTTCATTGCTGCTGTTATCTCTGAGGTTCAATTTGGATGGTCTTTTGCTTTATATCAATTGAATTGGAGCAACATTGCTCTTTGAGGCGCATTGTCTGTTGGTAATCTGCTTATGTGGCAGAACCATTTAATTTATTGTTTCTTGATGAAGTTTAGTACTGATGTTGTACCCACTTTTTCCTGATGTCTTCATTTCTCAACCGGTCTCTTCTTGATGCTCCCAGCATTCTGCGGACACTTCATATAACCCTACAATTAGCATAAACTGAAGGTTAACTGACGTGTACGAGATTGAATGTGGGACACTTCTTCAATATAGAAAAAACCATGGTACACATCACTGTTGTTTTAACACGAGGATGTAGAGACACACATGGTGACTGTATATACAGTTAATTACATGATATAATTGACTAACACAAGGCAGAAACTTTACACAAATGGTGAGAATGATGTCAGCTGTACAGTGAGACTAAACCAAGTTGATGAGGTGAGTTAGAAGATGAACAAGTGAAACAAAGCCCATAAGGATATGTGAGGTTAAGACAGGTTGGACAGTTAATACTACAAGCAAGTGAGCTAAGGTAATTTGGACACATGGGTGAAGGGTGAACAAGTGAAACAAAGACCATAAGGATATGTGAGGTTAAGACAGGTTGGACAGTTAATACTACAAGCAAGTGAGCTAAGGTAATTTGGACACATGGGCGAAGGGTGAACAAGAAGAATTTGAACAGGTGAGACTAAAACTAGTTGAAAAGGTGAGACTAAAACTAGTTGAAAAGGTGAGACTAAGACCCAGTGGACGCCCGTCTACCCAGCGTGTTCGTAGCGCATTGGACTACGGGTGACTATCTCTCTGTGTGTGCGAGTTCAATTCCGCGGATGGCAGAAAAAGCCACAGATTCCACAGATTTATGGTGTTCAGTGACACCGAACCGAAGGTTACGATGTCCATGGCACCGAGCCGAAGAGCTGAAAAGCTCAAGTGCTTCTGGATCGGAAAAACCAAAAACCCGTGGACAGATGAGACTAAAATCAGTTAGACCAGTAATAATATAACCTGGTGAGCACATGAGACTATGACTAGTTGAACAGGTGAGACTAAGATCAGTTTGACAGGTAATAGTAGGACCAGGTGAGAACATGAGACTATAACTAGTTAAACAGGTGAGACTAAGATCAGTAAGACCGGTGATAATATAACCAGGTGAGCACATGAGACTATGACTAATTGAACAGGTGAGACCAGTTTGACAGGTTTGAGACCAGTTTGACCAAGATCAGTTTGACAGGTGATAGTAGGACCAGGTGAGAATGTGAGACTAAGATCAGTTAAACAGGTGACAGTAAGATCAGGGAGGAAAGCAGAAGATATTAAGACCAGGTGAGACTAATAGAAACACATCATGATTGTAATGACCGGACACTGACAACCCTGACCTTGATATAATGAACAAGCTTCCCAGGGTGTACAAGGCTGCAAACTTTCTGGCTTTCAGTACCAACAGAGGAATGTACAAGGACGACTGAAAAATATCAACAATAAATTAGTAATGTTCAACATTATCAATACATATCATCATGTCATTATGACCGACAACTCAGGTAGGTTTCAGGTAAATAATGGCAAAAATACTGAACATCCATCTCAAAGCGGCATATCATACTGTGGATAGGTATATCAGTTACTACAATAGCTTGTGGATTATAAAGAATATACTCTACATATAGACAGGCCAGTAGCTCATTAATATATGAACACTGTTCTATAGTTTAAAAATGCTAAGTTTATTAGTTTATTTTTTACGATTTTTGAAATTGTCACCCTCAAAACTAATCATGCCCAAAAAATAGTGTGGCAGTGGAGCTCTGCAGGACTGAGAACCATCCTGATATATCCAGCGTGTGTTCACATTAAAGTGGGAGTTGTAGGAAAAGGAGGTTTCTGGTGTGCCTTTTGGCTTACTATCGACGACTTTAAGCACCTTTAGAGCGGGAGAATGGGCTCATTCCAATAAATCAAGAATCTTAGTTAGGGACCGTTACTGGTTATTACCAGCTTGGTCAGTTGAACCTAGGGTTTTTTAAACATTGTAACTCCTCTTTTTTCTCTCACCGGCTTGAGACTACACACACTGGGTACACACCACTTGTCAACGTATACAACTTAACACATTTACTTTCTCCCACATAACTGGAGCCACACAACTTCTATTGTCAACTTACCAAACTCAAGCAAAATGTTCCCATCAACAAACACATGATAAAACCTAAAATTCTTTGTTTCTTTGTCTGAAAAAGATAAGATGTTTCAGTGTTATCTTCTCACATCAAGATATGACCTGGAGACAATTGCATGGAATATATCAGTTTGGAATTTTATGGAATATATGAGTTGGTAATTTAAAGAATATAGTAAAAATTCCAACCAATATAATTTTTTCAGAAAAGGGACAAATGAAATAATAAAAATGTTGACTCGACAACAGATTCAACAAAGTAATTGTCAAATTAAGAATATAATGAGAGATGGATAACTAAATTACAAAAATAAGAAAACTAAATTACATGTTGTCTGTGTTTTGCTGAGGCTTGCAAGGTGAGCAAAGAATAGTAGCACTGCAACCTACAAGGCATGTTGCAAGAGGCGACTAAGGTAGGCCCCCCCCCTGTGCTGCCGGGCCTCCAAAAGGGAAGAAAGAATATGCAGCAATGTGTACCTACCAAGCATATCGCAAGAGCTACCAAGCATGTTGTAAAGGACTAGCATGTCGTAAGAGGCTACAGCATGTGTAAGAGGCTACCAAGCATGTCGTAGAGGCGACCAAGGAGGATTGAGCTTGGCTACCTACCCCGTGGAAAAGATAAGCTAAATAAAACCTTCAACAAACATGGAAAGTACAACTAAAAGAAAAAACCTAACTCAACCATCCGAACAGGAAAAAGAGTAGGGAAGGCCTAGAGATACCCAAAGAGAGCTGGAGACCAATATTAAAAGGATAGGCAAGACATGGAAAGAATTGGAAGGGATAGCAAGAGCAAGGAAGGGCTGGAAGAAGTTGGTTGAAGACCTGTGCTGCGTTGGGTGTTGAAAGGTGAAAAAGAAATTAGATATGTCTAAATAAAAATTGTGGACACAATTTCGGGAGCAATGACCAACAAGTATGACAAACATGATAGCTTAGTTGGTAGAATGATGTCATAGTTTTACATGATTTAAAACATCAATAGTAATAGTACAAGTGCATTACTTATTACTACATGACTTAAATGACTAGTATATTATAAATATGTTATGTTATGCTATCGACGTCATGGCACACACTGAGCATTCCAATGCATCATGCATGCTCTGTCCTCCGCTGCAGCAGCCATCCTAAAGTCCATTTGCTCACCGTACCCATGAGAAGTTTATTAGTATATCTTCTCTCTCTACCACAAAGGCGACACTCTCTGGCATGTCCAAACTCAGCTCCTAATTCTCGGACTCGTTACAGTCAGTGTCGGACTTGTTACTGTCAGTGTCAGACTCGCCCATATCACATAATTATTTTAATGAGAGCATACAGCATTTATTTTAATGATTTATGACCTGACATCGGCTCTGTCCATACTTTTGACCACTTGAATCGGGACATGGTTTATAATTACATATATATGATCTTGACAAGGTGTATAATCAAGTAAGATGATTGCATGTAGACTGTAGTCACTGTAACTGTAGAGAATAGGCCACCAATAGGGTAAGGATGTGAAAGGAAGATTTTCCATACCAATCAACAAAAGTTTATAGTTCAACTAGTATTGTAGTTTTACAAATTACAAAAACAATGACAAAATACAGCAACGTTTGACCAACAAGGCCTTTATCAAGCAAACGAACAACAGAAGTGACAAATTTAAAAAAACAAATGGACGACCAAATACAAACGTTTCTAATGAAAATCTGGGAATAAAAAGAATAACAAAATAAATGTAACACATAAAACACACATAAAAACTAGAAATAGAACGGTAGAGAAGCAATGAAAAATTTAGTAAATATATAACTTGAATACATGCAACATATACCCATATAGATTACAAGGCATGGGAAGAGAAAGTACTAAGAAGCATAGGAATGTAATACGTTGAGCCACATGGTCGCAAGGTACCATACAACGAAATCAACCGATTCTCCAGAGCAAATCGACTACGATCATCCGAGGAACATGATCGGATGGCTGTGACCTGGACATCTGGAGCTCCTAAATGGCCAGTATCATTGAAATGGGTGGCTACAGGGTCACAGAGCATTGGCGTATGTCGCGCAAGTATTGGCGAATCAATCACTGAGCCTCTTGCCTGTCTCGCTGATATAAGCCTTGTTACACTGCTTACAGATAATGGCATAGATAAGATTACGGACTCGCATGTGAAACCATCGTCAATAAGAAACGTGGCTAAAGGAAAAGATACAGTCGCCTCTGTATCACATAAGCACACGTGTTGCAAAGCGACGCCAACTGGACAGTGCCAAAATGAGTCTGGATATTGGACTTAAGGGGACTGTGTACCAACATATCCTTAAGACTTCTGTCCCGTCTTACTAAGGATAGTTGGGGAAGACAGAACGGGTCTCAGGATTATTACCAGGCCTTGTTGGTCGAAACGTTGCTGTATTTTGTCATTGTTTTTGTAAAACTACAGTACTTTGTGATTACGTGTTTTCAGTTTTGCCAATCAAATAGTTTTACTGCAGTAATAATATTAAATAATATTATATAATATATTGTGAATAGTTTAACTTTAACTAGTTGCTTTACTTTACACATTCAATGATTCAATCATTCATTACTAACAAACTCATTAAACTCAAGATCTTTAGTTTGGAAATTACACGATTAAGTCGGCATTCATCATGCAGACAAAGACGAACAAGTACAAGCAAACAATTTCGAAGTACAAACCAAACTTGGCAGCAATGGATCGGATTGTGCATCAATAAACCAGCCACTGGCAGCTTCTGTTTGAGGTTTATCTTCGATGTCCTCGCCAGAAGAAAACCATTTTTGTGGGCTCAGCAATGAATACTTGGCTGTAGATGCGACATCTTTATTTGATCTTGACATATAGTCCTTCAAACTCTGACTCAGGTCGGCCATATTACATATAATACTATAACTATAAGTATAATAGTGTCAACAAAATGAACAGGTAGGTCAGAAAGTCAGAAGACAGAAGGGGAATAGTTTTGTTCCGTTAGCGATGTTTTCAAATTTTTGGTTTACCCGAAGCAGATCAGCAAGTGCATTATCATCATCAAGAGTCTTGCATAATAATAATAATTCCTCTCGTACCGTTACACGTTACATAGGGCCTGCAAGTAACTTCTCAATACCGCTCTATCCTGGGACACTCGCTCAATCTCATCCATGGAACTGAGACCGATACCTCTTGCCTCTCTCAGCAAAGTTCGTTTCAGGGTCTCCTTAGGTCGACCTCTCTTTCTTGAACCCTTTGCACCCCACTTCAATGCCTGCTTTGATATTCGTTGATCATTTTCTCCTCAAGGTGTGTTCAACATATCTCCATCTTCTCTTTCTTATAACAGTTGTCCTAATGGTTGACGAGACAACTCTCTGATTTCATCACTTCTTCTGAATTCGTTCCATTTATATTTATATTCACCATTCTTTTCGCAAGACATCTGCATGAGGATCTTCGTCATTAGGGATGTCCAAATAGTTGATTTTAATATTGAAATATAACACCATGACCGAAAGGCCGATACACTCGTAATTAGTTAGCTCTCAGCAAGTGAAGATTCGTCATTAGGGCGACAGTGAGGAAGCCATCCTCTCCCCAAATAAATAATGTGCTAACGTGTAGTTACATGTTTCATTTATATATTAGAAATATAACCTGGAAGGACCCTAAAAACGAATGAATCTTTTTCGATAATTTTACAGCTCAAGGGACCCAGACAACTAAAAATGATCACGGAAGACCGACCGCACTGGAAGTTAGCAGTGTCCGAGTCTCCCTGTTACTGTTGTGTGCTAATATCGTCTCTAGAACTAACAATAATAAAGACTTCTTTTTGTCGTCACACTGTTACCGAGTATTTGCCCAGCGTCGTAGTTTTCTTTTTTGTCTTGCCCTGCTTTAGTGGTTGATAGTTATTTTTACTTTTTGATAGAATTCTGCTATGCCATCAATCCATATTTTTTAGTGGTTTCCTGTCGTCTTCTTTCCTGATGTTCCAATAAAGACAGCAACTGTTATCCTAAAAAAATCGTAGAATCGACTCTGTTATTTTTCTTCGAACGCTTCATAATAATAGCCACCCATCGCAAGCGATGATGACAGCCTCAGACGTGT
Organism: Arion vulgaris; assembly: GCA_020796225.1. Classification (NCBI taxonomy): domain Eukaryota; kingdom Metazoa; phylum Mollusca; class Gastropoda; order Stylommatophora; family Arionidae; genus Arion; species Arion vulgaris. The sequence goes on along the minus strand of CM036758.1, from coordinate 55,079,287 downwards.
GCTGCTGCACCTCTCAGGTGTATGCGGAGGTGACTGTAGAGTCCAATCCTCGAACACAATCTCCTACCCCAGGTGGGGCATACATGATCAAGGTTAGACACGTGAGTGTTGTGTGTTTTGTCTTTTTGTGCAGCTTGTTTTTCTCTGCGCCTCAACAGCACGACGATTCTCAGCTATGTAAGTTCTTCTTGTATTGTTGCAGCGCCGCATTTGCCGATCTTGCATAAGGGGTTTCCTGCGGCTAAGTGGTTACGCCCATTGCCTTGTGAGTCGAAGGTCGTGGGTTCGAATCCAGACCGCGTCGTTCTGTTCACGAGTGGTTTTTCCCAGAGACCCTATGATTGTTGCTGGAGCTACGGGGTGCGTGCTTTGTGCAATACTCTCGGCAGGTGGCGTGCCATTTCTGTGGAGAGAGATTGAGCCATATGGGGTAAAACCCTGTGCAATGCCGTCAATCCTTCGGCTTAAAAACCCTTGAAAACTTGCACTGGTGTCTGTATTGAACCATTTTATAGACATTTAAAGTGTGTCTATAAAGTGGTTTTTTATGTCAAACAACTGAACGTCTGCCGCCTTCAAGCTCACCATGCATCAATTGTTTTTGGACGTGTTTATCAGGCATCCGAGCAACGAGACCGGCTCATCTCACTTGGACCCTCTGTAACAGGAGATCGTTGACTATTTGGGATCTTGCTCTTAGAGGACTTTGGTATCTGGAATTTTTCCTGCAGTTTTTCTGATAATAAATAATAAAAGCTATAAATTTTGCTAATACAAATGTTTGATTTAATTACATATTTTAATGTGACAAATCTTTACATTTCTCTAAGTTTCTCATGTTCATTAAGGTGAATTATTTACGATTCTTTTCTTTTCTTAACTCTTTAACTGTTTTGCTTCATAGTGTCAGAATAGAAAAAGAACGTTTCTGCATAGAGTTTTAATCATTAGCAAACTAGGTAATTCGGTAGACTCTTTCCTTTGATCCACTGATCAAGAATTTCATTCTAGTTTAATTGCAGTTCATGAGCCATCTCATTCTAATTATGTTGTTTTGATGAAGTTCAGACTGTGTGACACAGTTTCATGCTTTCTTTAAATTTCTTTTTGTATCCCAGCATTCTTTGGAGTTCTTTTAGACTAGTTTCTACTTTAATGAGGTATTTACTGTACAAATGTTCCAAATAATTAGTCAATGCTTTTAGTCTTCATTGCAGTTTGCATATCAAAATTGATCATTTGACAATAAATTGATTTACTTTTGTCTTGTTGATTTTTAAACTTTCATCGAGAAAGAATGCTCACTAAAATCGTTTGACTTGTATTGTGTTTGTCGATGTGTGAGTTTTTCGATTTCTTGACAGTGATCAGTTTTCGTGTTTGGCCTCAATTTTTCATGCAGAAATGTTATGTTGCTGCATTGTTGAAGATTGCCGGATCGTCGCAAGAACAATAAAGAGCATATCCCGTTGTTGAGTCTATGATCAGAATTATCGAATGAACTAGCGTTGAACGCAAACGTTGATATTTGTTCCATAAATGCTAATCTATTCTTTTCCAACACCACTCCAAACAGAACAACCAGTAGAACTTCTTTTCTTTATTTGAAAATAAAATGTTTGATAATGGCTAAAACTTACATAAAATTACTTTGTCGTCATTATTTTCTGGAAGCCAGTGGACAGTCTCCAAAGTCAGGGTTTTACTTTCTTCCAGTGCATTGTACAGATCGACCCATCTCAAGTAGCTGAAAGAGATGGTACTTAGAACTTCAAACAAAATCGAAAAAATGATGCTTCTATACAACATTCTGCAGCACACTTCGCAACCAATTCAGTGAATGTGCAAAGCAGGGAATGTATTCTGCGTACTTATTTATCTCCTTAATGCGTGCTTGTAAGCCGTTGTATTTCCCACTCATGTTGCTGGCATTGTCATAGCTTTGACCGCGACAGTCTTTGATATCAATGCCATTTTCCTTTAAAATATCAAGTAAACTTTGGGCGAGTTGTTCAGCAGTATGACCTTCCATATCCAAGAACTTCACAAACCTTTCCACTGGTCCAGATGGTAACACATAGCGCACTATTAGAGTGAGTTGGTCCACATGCGAAATGTCTGGAGTAGAGTCCAGTGATACGGAATAGTACTTGCATTTCTTAATTTCGCAAATAATATGATCCAGTAAGCTTGATGCAATTAGATGGATAAATTCCTCACATGTTGTTTTGATAAGTATGATGTATGTCCCTTTCCTTTATTTGCATAAGTATTTATATGCTGAGCCAGAAAAATGTCAAATTTGGCTATTAATTCCAACAAACCTAAATAATTTCCATTATTAGGTGAACCAATAATTTCATCCCTACCCGAAATGCAAGACCTCGTTCTGCTAAAATTGGATTACTGAAGTAATTCGCTCCAAAGTGTCCGCCAATATGTTTGTTCGGTCTCAATTTGGCTTACAAGTTGAGAATCGACACGACATCTTTCTTTTGCAAACTAACAGAGAAATTATCGCTTGTCTATGGGAGGTGCTTTCTTCATGTCTTTTCAACAAATTATTTGCGTTTTCCAATCGTCAAATCCTTCTTTCGTAAACCGTGACGAACAGTCTGAATCAGTAACTTTGCAAACAAAACAGAAAAGTTGTCCTTTAGTTTCTGAATAACACAACCAATCTCTCACATGAGTTTTGTTTGTTGGTTTATGTATATGTGAAAACGATTTTCGACAAATTCGTGGATTGTTTTCTTTATCGTATGTTTTTTTGGGGAAGACAAGAAATCACTGTTCATATGTTGCACTTCGCTGCTTCCTTTCGCAATCCAATAATCTCGATTGAAGTTGATTGGCCATTCACCAATATCGTTGGAGTACATTTTATTTTCGTTGTGCTTTTGGCTTGTAGAAGATATTGCTACATTGGAAGCATGTGCTGTGCTTTCTGCCTCTCTTTGGCTTGAAAATGATATGGCTAAATTGGAAGGACTTGCTGTACATTCGACTTCAGTTTGTCTTGTGGAAAATGTGGCTAAATCGTGAAGAGTTGCTGATCTTAATATTGGTAATGATGATTGTTCTATATCACTATCTTCATCTACTATACTGTGAGACGCGACTTCTATATTTTCTGCTTCGATTTCTTTGGATTCAGCACCATTACACACGACATTAAAAAATTCAGACAGCTTGCGTGTTTTTGATACAAGAACTTGGTTATATTTTTCCTTTTCATCTTGTGCTTTACGCTTTGCACTTACAGAAGCGTAATGTCGACCCGTATCTCTGGCTCTGCTGCTCATGATGTCTATCTCAATCTGGGAAGAGAAAATGAATTTACAAATAAAATATAATTCTTCTACTTTCTACTAATATAACATATAAATGTGAAAGTTTGGACAGCGTTTTATGATATAACAATTTACTCATGATGATATATTATATACAGGGTGCTTCGTAATTTAACCACTTAACATGACTATAACTCTGATTTAAAACATTTGAATTCATTGAAAACGAAAATGATAGAAACTATTTTAAAAATTAATTTCTCACTGAAACATAAAATTAGCTATGTAAAATAAAATAATAATAAAATAACAAGATGGGAGGATTTAAATACATTCAAAGTTAGCAGAACAAATAAAAATTACTCTCTGTGTCCGTTTGTGTGCTTCTCTGTAAAATTATGCAGCTCTGTGTTGCGGCTTTTTGTTGCGGCTCCTTCAAGTGTGTCCAAGTTTTCTGTTTAATCATTTGGCCCTCCCTCGCATTATTTTCTGGGACATCTAGTCGAGTGCAAAACAGTTTCTCACAAAAACGTGAATGACATGAAATTTATTTAGGAGTGCCCAGATCTGCTCATGTCTTAGAACAATATTTCATACGCCACTTGCATTTATTTTAAACTAAGTTTCGCGCGCAAAAACTACTGAACGAACAGAGACTTGAACTGGGTTATGAGTCAAATTTAATTGTTCTTTTGTTCAAGCTTTCAAGTTTTCGTTTATTAGAAGCGTGTGCACACAAGAGACACTCCTATACAAAAAAGTAAAAACACTGTTACGTTGTTAATGAGCTCAGTGTGACCGCCCAATTAAGTCCGAAATTGAGTAAACATGACCTTGGCCCTAACCTCAATAAAAAAAAATGAAAGGGAAATTATTACCCACCTCCCAAACTTGGTTCCTTGTTTATGACTAGTGACAACTTAGCTCCAGAGGCCGGCCCCCAAAGCGCGGGGCCCGTAGCATTTTCTACTTCTGCTACTATGCTAATCCGGCTCTGGTAACAGGGTGTTGACTTTGGGATCTTTGCTCTTATGAGGACTTCGGTATCTGGAATTTTGTCCTGCCTGTTTATTTTTCTCCCTTAATTCATCTATATAATAGTCTTAATATTGCTATTTTCGTTTATTCATTACGTTTGTGATATATTCTATATTTTGGTTGATTCCACATATTTTAATGGTGCAAATCTTTACATTATTTCTGAGTTCTCTCCCTTTTGTCGATTCGTGAAATCTTTTTCATGATTCTTTTTCTTTCTTTCTTTTCTTTAATCCTGTTTTGCTTCATAGTGTCAGAATAAGAAGATATTTATAGAACGGGCTTTCGTGTGCACTTAATAAATAGTGTTTTTCACTGCCACATTTCTGAGGTCCACCTTTTGCGTGGACTGCCCTTTCCTTCTGTATCTACTGGATCCGAATTTACACTGTCTGTTCGTAATCTGCTTATGTGGCCGAACCATTTAATTTGTTGATTCTTGATGAAGTTCAGTACTGATGTTGTACACACTGTTTTCCTGTCTTCATTTATAAACCTGTTTCTTCTTGATACTCCCAGCATTCTGCGTAGACACTTCATCTCTGTTGTGACTAGTTTTACTCTATCATTTAATGTCAGCGTCCAGGTTTGGCACTGATAGCATAATGTCAGGAGAAATGTGTGGTGTACAATGCTCTTTTAGTGTTCATGGTGGCATGTTTGCATTTCAAAATTGGTGCCAGTTGTATTATTATTTGATTTACTGTATTGCATCTATGTTAGATTTCGTTAATTACTTTTGCATTTTCTGAAAAGAAATGCTCCCTAAAGTCTTTGACTTGTTTTAATTGGTGTTTGTCGATGGAGATATTGGTAACGTTTTCCTCTCTAGTGAATGTCGTAACTTCAGTTTTGTCGATGTTTACTCTCATATTGTATTCATTGCATGTTAACTGGAGTCTGTTAATGTGTTGCTGTTCCTCTGTTGTTGATATGATTGCCGGATCGTCGGCAAAAAGAACGAATAAAGAGTTTTCCAGGTTGTTGAGCTCCTAGTGTTAGATATTATACAGATTTCATTGATATATGCGATGAACAGCAGCATTGATATTTGTCTTACTCGTAACCCAACGTCAATCTTTTCACACACACACACACAAACACGAACACAACAGGAAGTTCTTTTTTTAATTAAAAAGTATTTACTAAAGTGCAATAAATTTAGTTACAGTATATAATTACTTGTCTGTACACTTTTATTTTACTGAGAGCCGTGGAAATCTCCAGATGGTCTGGGTTTTTCTTTTGACTGCATTGTCACTCAGGTCGACCCAGTCTCAGCTAGCTGATTACCAGAGATTGGTTATTCTTTACTGAACTGCAGTCATAACACTCTGGAAAGACCTATATATGCTCATTCTCTCCCCCATCCCACTCCCCAGCAGTTGTCAGAGCATTTGCATACTGATATAGCACCAGAGTAACAAACGGGAAGCACACGCTGTCATTATAATGTTGATCACATCACTCATTGTCTGACATTGTCAAAGAAAAATATGGGCCTAACGTCGTATTATCCCAAAATACAACATGATATGAAAATGGGCTCTTAACGTTTTTATTCTTATTTCCCTTCTTTATGTAAATACTTCAGACTTGATTGTTGTAATCTGTGACATATTGTGCTAACTATACAACAGATGATTATTAATGAGAGCTAATCCAATGTCCCAAATTGTTGGTAGAAGTGAGTGTTAAGAGACACAGGATCAGCAGATTCCTGACTGTAGGAACCATGGACGACCATTGTTAAGGCAAGGAGTGCCATCTCTTGAAAAATGAATTTTGGTAAAACAATTGTATGCAAATCTTGTCTTCTCCATTTCCGAGTAGTAAACTATTAACATTTTTTTCCCTCATTTTGTGCCTCCCTGGAAAAATGTATGTGGACGTCCATAGTAGGAAGAGTGGATCATTGAAGAAACATAAATGGATAAAACTGTTATTCCTGATATTTCAAAATGTCCCACTAGATTAAATTTCATCTTGAAAATGTTATACACAATTTCTGGTAGCTATAGCAACAGCATAACAATAGAAAATGCATAATTAAAACAAAATAGCACAATGTATGCTGACCTATTTATGTATTGATAACATGGTGACACACATCAGATAATGGAGTTTTTCTCTTAGGGCACGCGTGTCAGTCTCACCAGATATTATGTGAATAGAGCATCATAATAAACAGTATTGCAGGTCTGTGTGTTTCTTGTTTATATCTTTACTGTCTGTATGTCGCGCGTCTGTAGATCTCTTGTATGTATGTGTCGTGTAAGTATGTCTTTTATATGTAAGTTATGTTATGTTATGCGATCGATGCCATGGCACATTGGGCCTTCCCAAATAGGTTTGCTATTTCCTCTGCTGCAGCGGCCACCACAAAGTCCACTTACTGACCATCCCCGTGAGAAGTTTATTAGTAAATGTGGTACTTCATTATATCCTCTTTTCAACCAGAAGACGACACTGTATGGCATGTCCAAACTTAAATCTTAATTCTCGCACTCATTCCAGTGTCTGAGACTTGCCCATATCACATAAATGAGAGCGTACCGCATTGATGACATCGGCTCTGTCCATACTTCTGCCTGCTTGAATCAGGGCATTGTTAGCAAGAACGTCAGCATGCTCTTCACCCTGCACTTCAGCATGTCCAGGTATGTACAGCCAAGTCATTTTCTTGAGATGCGACCTCCGAATGCTGCCCACCCATTCCGCGTACAGATTTCCAGATGCAATCATTTGAAATATATTCATCGAGACTGATATGATATCTGCAAGTATGCCTCTTGTCTATATGTCTCAATCCGTAAGCCTATATGTCTCATATGTATCTATTATGTGCATGGCTGTATGTATCTTATACGCAAATCTATGTATCATATGTATGTCGCGTGTCTGTGTTTCTGCTGCCAATATGCGCTATCTGTTGTATTTGTTCTTTGTCCGTTCTGCTTGTATGTCTAATGTTTTCGTTGTCTGTCTGAAGCTTTTGTTGTATGTCTGCTGTGTTTGTTGTATGTCTGCTGTGTGCAATATATGTCCTTTGTGCTAACTTTTTGGCTGATGTTTTGTTGTCCGAATTATATATATATATATAAAACATTAATCAACAATTAAATGAGATATCAGTCGTGGACTATGAGTAAATGTACAACTTATTTGCATAAATGGAAATATGGTTAATGTCAAGAGAAAGACATGCATTACTTGGTCAAATAAAACATCAAGTAAAAAAACATGACCAGAGAATATTATACTATCCAGTTCGTGGCATTTCACTCTTTGCCGCTTTGCAAACAACAGCCTTCTTGTAAATGAAAGAAAGATCGGGAAACTGCTAAATGTGTCCCCAGGATAAATTTCTTCAAGGAGCTAAAAGTACAATCTTAAATGCCTGGTACAGGAAAAGTGTACACTTATAGTCTCTTGGTGATCCTATACAGACTTATTGGTATGACGCGCACATCACTTCAACCCTCCAAATACAGTACAAGTACATCTAAAAGAGAGATTACCATACAAACATAGCAATTGTGATGATGATTAACTGATGATTGAGGATGAGACTAAAACATTTATCGATGCAAGATATACTAGTATATCAGAAATAAACAGACATTGCTTGAGTCTGCAATATCTTAAACGTTGTGACTTATCCACCAGGCCATCTACAAGACCAGTAACAACTCATATTCAAACAAGAAAATAAAAAAGAATCCCAGGATTTTGCAGAATGTAGCTCACAACTTGGTATGAACCAAATCTTTAAAATGCAGAAACAAATAATTTAGTTTAAGCCAAAGATCCCATTTGATTGATTTACTAAAAGAAATGAAAATTGGTTCACCAAAAATGAAGTTTGGTTGTCAAACTTTTGATTGGTTATTGGTTACTAAACTGACGTCATTGCACTCGGGCAGACCCATAGGTGCTCAGTCTCCCCCAACAGATATCGAGAGTATGCATACTGATGGTTCCTGTGGCTCGCTGATTAAACACATCTCTCACTCTGCCTCTCAGGCATCAAGTTCGACTTGAACAAAGGGTAACTCCAAACTGCTTAAATCGCTTGCTCGATTCAACATCGATTTTAATGTCCTCATCCAACAGAGAGTCGCGAAGAGACCGAAGAATATCCCCCTTATCCATTTTCAACTCCCCAACAATCGATGCTGTTGATGCAAGCCTGTCCGCTCTCTCATTACCGTAAACACCCGCATGCCCAGGACAGTATATCCACGTAAGCCGCTGGAGGTTAGAAACTTCTATAGACGACATCCACTCATACCAAAACCTGCCCTTCTGGATCTTGTGAAGCATCGACTGAGAGTCAGATACAACAACTGCCCCAGTAAATGAAGTCCCAGAAATCCAATGGAGGGCAGCAGTAAGGGCCTCAACCTCCATCCTCATACTAGAAGTAGTTGTCCTGTATGCCCCACTTCGCTCTGCAACAACCCTACCATGCGCATTAGCCAAGAAACCCCAGCCGGTTTTCTCACCACGTTGAACCGACCATCGGTATATACAACAACATCATCATCCCTTGCATTATCTTCTATCAGTTGCTTAACTGCGAGATCCGCCTTCATGTTGCCCCAATCTCTACATTCTCTTCCAAGAGTAATGATAACGTTGAGATAGTTCATCATGCTACCATCTGTTGGGATCCATTCTTCCCTTTTGGTAGAGTCGCAACCGTAGTCACCTGGCCAATTGTTCTCTCAGCCTGGGCCATCCACAACATGCCACGCTTGATTCTCGTGCCCTTAACATCATTAGTGTTCTTGTGAAGTGGATGTCTCTTATCCGAAGTAACCCATATATATGCCTTGGTTTGGGCGATTGCATGACGGGATCGTAATGATAACTTTTGATATGGTCAATACGTTTTCAGAAATAAATAAGTATAAGGAGAATGAATTATCTATTTCACAAATTAATCATATTGTTGTAATATTATTTATATCTTAACATCCATCTTAGAACAAATTATCTTTCATCAATAAATTATATATATTTTGTAAAGAAACAGACAGTCATCTCAAGAATATTGCCAAGCACAACTTTGGAACTGATGCAAGAAGTTGAAGAGCTGTGAGATAGGTTACTGTGTGATGTTGTTGATACTGTAAAGTTGTGAATTCTTGTTATGAGTTTCATATGATACTAATTTGTTAAAAAACTTCACAAATTCCCTATGAGAAAAACATTAGGGATAAAACTGATTTCACTGACTATTACGGAAGAATAGCTGGAAACTAAGGGACATAAATAAATGACAGAAAAACAAAGGGGATGAAAACGGGTGAATTATAGATCGAATGAAGAGAATAATATTAATTAGAACAATAGCCAAAACGTCACTGTTTTGACACCATCAGGGAATAAGAAATATAGGAGAGTCATAGCACAGGCTGTCAAAGAAAGTAGCAGTAACAAAGTGGTAACCACATAAGTGGGAATATGTGTCAAATATAAAACTGAAGAAAACTGAAAAGAACCCATGCTTCATTGAGAATTTTTTTCTCTTCTAAATAAGAACTACATATTGGGTGAAAGGACTAGCAAGGAGACTACAAATAAGCACAAATATTGTGCAACTAAATGCAGATTATGCAATTAATATTGAAACTTGAATGACAGCATTAAATGTTGGTATTTGGTCAAACTGGTAGTGTAACAATGAACAAGTTAGATGTGAACACCAACAATACACTTATTTTCTTCTTCTTCTTTTGCTCTAGTATAGCCACTTCAGTAACCAATCTTTGAGATTTTTGTGTAATTTAATCGTAAGTATACTGTGATATGTGTGTAGCAAAGCTTTGATATCTACACATTTAAGCCCAGCACATCTGTTTTAGTTGTATGATATTTTGTGTGTACAAGTTTACACTACCAATTGTTTAATTACTGGCAGATTTGATAACATTTAATTAAATTTTTAACATCTTAACTTTGTGCATGTGCAGATGGCACACAGCTATTATTATTTAATTATTTTACTGCTAAGAGATCTTGCATTGTTTTGGATCCCGAGAAAGAGGAGTAGGGAAGGCCTAGACAGACCTGGAGAAGATAGCTGGAGGCTGATATTAAAAGGATAGGTAAAACATGGAAAGAACTGGAAGGGAAGAGATAGGAAGAACTAGAAAAAGTTTGTTGAAGACATGTGCTCCGTTGGGAGTTGAAAGGTGAAGAAGAAGAAAGAGATTTTTAATGTGCTCAGTTAACACAAATGACATTAGTGTTTGTTTTTCATCTTCGATAGTACTAGATTCTTAGCTTCACCTACCCTGATATTAGAAATAGATGTTGCCCAGTGGTTACGGGCCCAAATTTGTGGTGTAAAGAATAGAACCACGGTTACCCCCATGCATGTCGAAGAGGCGACTAAGGAGGTTTGGCTGAAATCGGATGCATGTGTCCTAAACGTGTAGGGGCCTACGTCTATTCATTTGAGGGCCTACCAAACCAATGTGCAACGTATACACGTTCTTGGCAAAGATCTCACATATCACAAAGAGTGATTAAAATTGGTCATAAAGAACAAACGCAAAGAAGAAGAAGAAATAGATGTGAATTTTTCAAAAGTTTTTCATCAAATACTGAAAACTGGTGTAGTCGGGTTCATTCTTACCAAGTGGCCAAACCATTTGAGTCTCTGTTTTTCAATGAATTTAATAACTAGTGTTGTTCTGACTGTTCTTCTAATTTCTTCAATTCTTATATGGTCTCTTCTTGTTTTATTTACCACTTTCCTGAAGCATCTCATTTCAGAGCTGTGGTAATTTTCACATCTTGTTTTTTTTTTCAGTGCCCAAATTTGACACTGGTAGCACAGTGTTGGTAGGAAGATTGCATTTATAATCTGTCCTTTGATCTCTACTGGAATTGCTGGATGTTTCAAGATTGTGATATGCAGGTATGTAACGTTGTTGGCTTGCTGAGTTTATCATCAAGTACTGAAAACAAACTTCAAAACTGTGGTTCTGAAGGAAAACATGTAAGCTCCACACAATAACAATCATCTGAGATGTGATATGTTGATCAATGATGACATTGTCTGATGTCAGGATCTCACAAGATATGTCATATATGAAAATGTGATAGTTTAATAAATCTGATGACTCACTGATGTCATATCACAGATTGACATGTCATTTAAAAATAGTGTGACATGATTGAGGAGAGACTTTAACAATCATGAACGATGTGGTAATGATCACGAGCAATGCATTAATAAGTTAATATAAAAATCGTACTGTAGAAACTAAACTAAGGCACTTTTATTTGATATTCCAGTTTGCATGAAATCATTTAGGGGAGAGAACTATCACTTCTCTGATATTTCAGTTAACATAAAATCATTAAACGGAATGCAATATCACTTCTATCTGAGATGACAACTTTGAACTGCGATGAAGCACTTCTCTGTAAGAGCTGAAATTTTATTAATATTACTTAATAAATCGAGAACATGTACATGTTAAAAAAACAGGACAATTTTCTGGAACAAATTATAAACTTCTGTTAAGAATGATATGGTATGCAGGGTAAAGAAATTTCCCGGCTCATCAAATTAAAAAAATATATATACAAATATGGTTGGTGAAGGTGTCTTCACCTTGTTGTTAGGGAAGAGTTTAAGCTTCCCAATGACCCTAAGAATTGTGATGGTGGTAGTACTACCAGGACCCCCTCCCCAAGCCAGGAGGTCAAACTGTAGAGAACAGATTAAGACACCCTGGTCCTTCCAGGTTGAGGATTGAAATGGGGGTTAATGACGCAACCTTCGTGAAATAATTATTACTGTTAAGAAAAGGATATCTGAGACCATGAGGCATTGCAAGCAAGAAAACAATGGAGAATAACATTAAAGTCTAGAAATACTAGGAGTCAGAGAAGACCTAGAGCAAGATGAAGGAGGTAGGTTATATCTGCAACAATGAACCTCAAAGGCTTGGAAAGCTGAAGAGGAGAATAGAAGTATGGTTGCCAAGGTCAAAGTTGAATATTTGTGTGTTGCAGCAGTGAAGATACTTTATTGGTTAAACCTTCTCTAGTATCAAGCCAGGGTTGTCATAGCCGTTGACATCATGCTTCTTTTCCATGGGGAATCCCTGACCATTAGCTGTTCCCTCTGGGAGCAAGGCTCTTTCATCGCCATCATTAGGCCCCCACTCTGGGGTTGGGGAGAACATAAAGTGGCATAGCTGAGGAATTAAATAGAAGGTAAATGAATATTATACTACATGACAATAAATGTGAGGTGATGGCATTGAAAAAAGTAAAGTTATATATAATCATACAACATATTTTTAAGAATTCTTTTTTATTTTACATTTAAATGAGATGCCATTCTAATTTCTATTTTACATCAAGTGGTAAAAGTATTAACTTTATATTGAAATATCTGTACTTGCACTTGGTGTTAAATAGTGGACACAGAGAGATGAGATATACACATGTCTGTCTACTATATCTGCATGATTACTGAATGTGTGTATGATTACTGACTGTTTGTCTGGCAACTTATTATCTGTATAGCCCCTGACTGTCTGAATTTATGTCTGATTAACTAGTTGTATGTCTGCACGACTGAATGACTAACTGTACGACAATGTTAGATTGACTGTCTACCGAACGTCTAACTATTTGTATGTTTGAATAACTTAATGACTGATTGTATGGCAATGTTAGATTGTCTGACACAAATAATGAATGACTTACCGTTCGAAAATTTATAACTTCTGGGTTGCTATTAGCCTTTATAAGTCGCCACAGAAACCCGAGTGGTACAGGACATAGTGCGATTGTCAAGATGACCCATCCAATAGACTGGGCAAAATCTGGATATGGTCTTTCTTTATCGTACATTGGGGGGATGTAGTTGACCATGCGGTAGATGAATAACAGCTGGCAAAAAAATAGGTGGTTACGGTTAAAATGCAAAGTATTTACAAGTAAATACAAACTCAACATTCACATGTAAGTTCTGACTCAGCATTTACATGTAGAAGTCTCTATGGGGAAGTGGCTAAGATGTTTGCCTGTTGTTCTGAAGGCTGTGTGTTCGAATCCGAACCGAGTCACATGCTTTTTTTCATGAGACCATTAGGATTGTTGCTGGAGATATGGCAGAGTTTGTGCTTTCTGCAACACTTTCGGCAGGTTGCGTGTCACTTTTTCTGACAGGGATGGAGTGATATATGGAGCCCAGTGTATTGATGTCAATCCTTCACCTTTAGACCATTTTTAAAATGTAAGAGCTGACTCAACATTCACACGTAAGTACTCACTTAATATTCACATATCAGTGCTGACTGACACAAGCAGCAGTAACACAGTATTTACACAGAAGTACTCACACAAGCAGCATTCACTCAGTATTTACACAGAAGTACTTCTTCTTCTTTGCGTTTGTTCTTTACGACCAATTGTAATCACTCTTTGTGATATGTTTGATCTTTGCCAAGAACGTGTATACGTTGCACATTGATTTGGTAGGCCCCTAAACGAATAGACTTCTACACGTTTAGGACACATGCATCCGATTTCAGCCAAACCTCCTTAGTCGCCTCTTACGACATGCATGGCAGGTAACAGTGGTTCTATTCTTTACACCCCAAATTTGGGCCCGGTAACCACTCAGGCGACAGAAGTACTCACACAAGCAGCATTCACTCAGTATTTACACAGAAGTACTCACACAAGCAGCATTCACTCAGTATTAACACAGAAGTACTCACACAAGCAGCATTCACTCAGTAGTTACACAAAAATACTGACACAAGCAGCATTCACTCAGTATTAACACAGAAGTACTCACACAAGCAGCAGTCACTCAGTATTTACACAGAAGTACTCACACAAGCAGCAGTCACTCAGTATTTACACAGAAGTACTCACACAAGCAGCATTCACTCAGTATTTAACAGAAGTACTTTCACTACAGAAGTACTCACTCAAGCAGCATTCACTCAGTATTAACACAGAAGTACTCACACAAGCAGCATTCACTCAGTATTTACACAGAAGTACTCACACAAGCAGCATTCACTCAGTAGTTACACAAAAATACTCACAGCAATGAGAACTGGACATGAGATTGTCCAACAGAAAACCCAGTAAATCCAACCGTGAGGTTTTGATCCCAGCATGTACTCAATGTCTTTCATAAACCGCATCACACCTGGTGAGACATACAAAAGGTGAAATATAGATACATAATACCTGTTGAGACAAACAACAGTTTAGATAAATATATAACACCTGTTGAGAGATACAACAGGTTAGATATAAATACATAATAGCCGTCAATCGCAAGAGATGATGACAACAGTCTCAGAAGTGTGTTGCTGTACCTATCTGGTATGTGTGGAGGTGACTGTAAATTCCAATCTTTGAACACAATCCTTTACCACATGTGAGAGGCATACATGATCGAGGATAAATACATAACACCAGGTTAGACTTACAACAGGTGAGATATAAATACATAACACCAGGTGAAACATACAGCAGGTGAAATATGACTTTACTATAACCGCAAAATAGGATAGATATGGACGTCACAACTTCAGCTTTCCACGGCTTTGAGGTTCATTGCTGCAGACATCATCCACTTTCATTCATCTTTGTTCTTAGCCATCTCTTCCCAATTATTTTTCTCCTAGTATTTCTAAGTCTACTGCAATGTTATCTATTTATTGTTTTCTTGTTCTGCCTCGTGGTCTCTTCTCCTTCTTCTTTTCTGTATATACAATTTTAGTGTCTCTGTTCTCTGCCATTCTTTCAGTATGTCCTAGCCATTGTATTCTATTCACCTTCATGATGGTGGTAATTAATGGTGATTTAAACAAATTATAAATATCCTTATTGTTTCTCATTCTCCATTATTTTCATCCTTTTTGGCCCAAAGATTCGTCTTAAGACTGTCTTAAAATGTCTATAATAATGTTTCATCCCATTTTGTTTTGCTCCATGTTTCGAACCCATAAAGAATAATTGATTTTATTATAGTTCTATATATATGGTGATCTTGTTGGTACAGGACAGACTATACATTATTTCCTAATTGTATTCTAGACTTCAGAAACATTATCCACACAACTTATTACTCATAATATCTCCTAACTTATTTTAATATGACTGATTACACACAATGTTATGTTATGCGATCGATATCATGGTACATTGAGCATTCCCATGTGTGCTCCATCCTTTGCTGCAGCAGCCATCCCAAATTCAACTTGCTCACCGTACCCATGAGAAGTTGATTAGTATATCTTCTCTCTCGGCCACGAAGACAACACTCTCTAGCATGTCCAAACTTAACTCCTAATTATCACACTTAGTCCAGTGTCTGAGACTTGCCCATGTCACATAATTGAGCGTGAACCATATTTATGACATCGGCTCTGTATATACTTCTGCCCGCTTCAGTCTGCACATTGTTTGCAAGAACGTCAGCATGTTTGTTGCCCTGCACTCCACCATGTCCAGCCAAGTCATTGTCTTGAGACGACACACACTATCCAGCACATGCCATTGCTCACAGAAGTACACATGATTAACTAATTGTAGTACATTGAACATGACTGATTACATGATGGAACTGCTGACTTACCATACACCCACATGACTGATACAACCTCAAAGCAGGACAAGAAAAGAACAGCAAAATCACCACCATAGTGATCCATGATAGTCACCACATAGTCTCCGCCCTGTGGGAGAGAGAAGGGAGAGGTGAAGGGAAGCAATACATCACATCAATTTGCAGATGATGTAACAATGTATGTACCCATAATATTAATGAGGTTAATGAATATGTCAATGTCATTTTATGTGTGTCAGTAAGTGAATGAGGTCAATGAGTATGTCAAGATGACATCCTATCTGTGCCCTCAATTCAAACATTTCTCTACGCATGTGTGTTCTTATTCTGTTGTGTTTGGAGTCTGAAGATGCTCTTTTCAGTCTGTAAATAATGTTTTCTTTAGATAATATTCATACAACCTTGTTTCGTTGCTGAGCTACTGAGTTTAATGCTTGGAGCAATACTGTGAGCTTTGAATTTCAATTGGAATGTTTTTTGTTTGTGTCTATGGTGGCTGTGTTATAAAATGCATATTCGGACAGTGGCGGATAGCTAGTTGCAGGCATTCTAGTTGCTTGTCTTATGAAATAATGCCTGTGTAGACTGTTGTGTTTTGTAGTGACAGCTATTTCCTTCAACGGGAATTGCTAATTCAAGTGGTGAACAGTTGGGGTTGGCATTCTGGCGGCTGTGCATTTAATGTGTATGAAAGCAGCTGGATTAGCGTCGGACTTCTCTTTGCTCCATGAGTTCACATGAGACAATGATGAGCATTTTGAGTGGTATTTGCTAACACAGGAATGGAGTAATTATGGGGCAACTTGTATCCGTGAAGTTAGAATCGTGACTACAACTACTATTACTAATTTTCAGAGTCTGTAGATAATGTTGAGAATGTGTAGATGATGTGCTTTCACCATCTGTATCCCTCTCACGTATCCCTCTTTCATTCAATCTCCTCTGGACACTATCTACTTACAGGACACACACAGGGCAGAGCTGCAAAGAAACAAGCTGCTCCTATGGCGATACATATGATTCCCTTGTATTTCCTAGTCTTTGGGAACTCATCCTGTAGACAAGTCAGCACAGTCTCCATCAGGCCAAACTGTGGATAACATTGGCACACATTTCATTATCAAACATTCAACAGTCTTTTCCTATTTGTTTATATATCTCTGGGTAAATTTGTCTGCATTATCTGTCTACTTGAATGTTTATATATATATATATATGTTTTTGTATGTCTATGTTCTAAAAATAGTATGGAATGGAACTGATAGAAAAACAAAGTCATGAATTGGTTATTGGTTACTGATTAGTAAACTGAAGTCACAGCACTCTGGGCTGACACATACTTGTGCAGTCTCCCTCAACAGATTTAGAAGGGTATGCATACTGATGGTTCATGTGGCTTGCTGGTTAAACACACTTCTCTCTCTGCCCTCAAGCATCCAGTTCTACTTGTACAATGTGTAATTCCAAACTCCCTAAATCACCCTATTGATTTAACATCTATTTTTAGAAAGATCAGAATACTAAGAGCCTGCATATTACCAGTGACAATGTATGGGTGTGAGAGATAGGCATTTAACAAGGCGGTGGAAAAACATAAGATGGATTCAGGATGGGACTGAAAATTTGAGCATTGCAGCTGCAGAGACGGGACATGTAGCCTATGAGAGAGATACATTCTGAAGGACTGTTAGTGTAGCAAAGTTCTGCTCACGACAAACAAATGAATGATTATGTCTATGTTAGTTGCGTATATTCTTTCAATTATGTCTCTTCCTTGTCTGCATGCCTGTCTGTATATATGTCTGCCACATGTATGCATGTCTATATGTTTACCACATGTCTGCCTTACACATGTTTGTATGTCTGCCACTTAATGTATAACCTGTCCGTCTTTTTGTCTCTCTGTATGTATAACACCTGCATATACACCTTCCCATACCTGTATGCTTGCTACCACCCTCCTACCTATCAAATGTCTGTAATCCTGCTACTAGTTTACATAGTCCCTGAAGCCACACCAGTCTGACATATAAATATCACTTACCTCTGAGTCTAGTCCAAGAGTAAACAACATGAAGAAGAAAAGAGCTGACCACAGTTGAGCTGGGGGCAGGTTAGATAGTGCTTCAGGGTAAACAATGAATGCCAGACCATATCCTGGGGATTAAGAGATGGTTTAAGAAACTGAGCATTCAGTGAAGAACATATAATCAGATACAAATAGTAGGGAAGTATATAAGGTAGACAGTGAGGAATAAATGATATAGCATGGACAGTGAGGAAGAAATGATATAGTATAGATAGTGAGGAAGAAATGATATAGTATAGATAGTGAGGAAGAAATGACAGAATAGATAGTGAGCAAGAAAGGATATAGCATAGATAGTGAGGAATAAATTATATAGTATAGATTGGCTGAAATCGGATGCATGTGTCCTAAACGTGTAGAACTCTTATGCGTTTAGGGGCCTACAAACCAATGTGCAACGTATACACGTTCTTGGCAAGATCAAACATGTCACAAAGAGTGATTAAAATTGGTCGTAAAGAACGAACAAAGAAGAAGAAGATATAGCATAGACAGTGAGAAGAAATGATATAGCATGGATAGTGAGGAAGAAATGATATAGCATAGACAGTGAGGAAGAAATGATATAGCATGGATAGTGAGGAAGAAATGATATAGCATAGACAGTGAGGAAGAAATGATATAGCATGGATAGTGAGGAAGAAATGATATAGCATAGACAGTGAGGAAGAAATTATATAGCATGGATAGTGAGGAAGAAATGATGTAGCATAGATAGTGAGGAAGAAATTATATAGCATAACGTGAGAGAAATGATCACTACATGGATAGGAGAAGAAGATATAGCATAGACAGTGAGAAGAAAGATATAGCATGGATAGTGAGGAAGAATGATATAGCATAGACAGGTGAGGAAGAAATGATATAGCATGGATAGTGAGGAAGAAATGAATGCATAGACAGTGAGAAGAAATTATATAGCATGGATAGTGAGAAGAAATGATAGCATAACAGTGAGGAAGAATGATAGATAGATAGTAGGAAGAAATGATATAGCATGATAGTGAGGAAGAAATGATTAGCATGGATAGTGAGGAAGAAATGATGTAGCATGGACAGTGAGGAAGAAATGATGTAGCATAGATAGTGAGGAATAACTGAAATAGCATAGACAGTGAGGAAGAAATGATATAGAAAAAAAAGAGTGGAAGAAATGATATTTGTGTTAGCACTGACTGATAATCTCACCTCCTTTTGCTACATCCTTGACCTCTTTACCAATGGTCTTTGCCATTCCCCCAAATGTTGTGAATACAACAAATCCTGCGATGAGACTGGTGATCAGGTCCATACTGCTGACCAACAGTGAGTCACTGTGGAACAGGAAGATAGTAAACACATAAGTCATGTAACCTTTTTCAACTAAATTAATCAGTAATAAACTTAATGATGGTATAATGAGATTACAACAATGCCTCAGAGAAAGAATTAACAGATACCAGTGAAAAAGATCTATGGAAGAGATGCTGATAATGGATAGGACACACACTGAGAAGGCCAACAGTAAGCATTGCAAGACAGGCACTGTTTTGGAACCCATAGGGAAAGAGGAGGAGAGGAAGACCTAGAAATACATAGATAAGAGAGCTGGAGACTGATATTAAAAGGATGGGCAAGATATGGAAAGAATTGGAAGGGATGACAAGAGAGACGGAGGGCTGGAAGAAGTTTGTTGGAGACCTGTGCTCTGCTGGGAGTTGAAAGGTGAATAAACTTAATGATGCTAACTCAGGATAAGAATGTTTAAAAGTATGTCGATGACAAGAACACGGTGTATTATTTGGACCAGTAGGAATTAATTGTAGAATAAACAATATAAAACAGAAAAAAGGGAAAGATGAAAGAAAAAACCCACAAGAATAGTAATACAACAAAACACTAGCTAATGGAAGACTTGACAGAACCATGACATAAACAACACTAGCAAAGGAAACATTGACTAGAACCAGACAAAACAACACTAGCTAATGGAAAATTGATTAGATACCATAACATAAACAACACTAGCAATGGAAGACATTGACTAGATTAAAACATAAACAACACTAGCTAATGGAAGACATTGATAAACCATGACATAAACAACACTAGCAATGGAAGACATTGATTAATCCATAACAAAAAACAACACTAGCAATAAAAGACAGATAGAACCTATGACAAAACAACACAGCTAAGGGAAGAACGACAGAACCATGAAAAACAAAAGCAAGGAAAATTGATTAAAACCCATAAATAAACAAACTAGCTAATGGAAGAATTGACTAGATACTATAACATAAAAAAAACTAGCTAATGGAAGACATTGATAGAACCATGACATAAAAAAAGTAAGGGAAGAATTGATTAGATCCCATAAATAAAAAATTACAATGGAAGACATTACTAGATACTATAACATAAACAAACAGCAATAAAACATTGACAGAACCTATGACAAAAAAATGCTAATGGAAGCATTGATTAGATACATAATATAAACAACACTAGCAAAGGAAGACATTGACAGATACTATAACATAAAAAACTAGCAATGGAAGACATTGCTAGAACTCATAACATAAACAACACTAGCTAATGGAAGACATTGACTAGAACTCTTTTCAACACTAGCTAATGGAAAATTGACTAGAACCATAACTAAACAACACAGCAAATGGAAGACATTCAAAACCCCATAACATAAACAACACAGCTAATGGGCTTGACTGAACCTATAACATAAACAACACTATAATGGAAGAATTGACTAGAACCAGACATAAACAACACTAGCTAAGGGAAACAACTAGAACCCAAAACAAAACAACATAGCAATGGAAGACATTACTAGAACCTATACTCCCTAGCTAATGGAAGACATTGACTAGATCCCATAACATAAAAAACCTAGCTAATGGAAGACATTGACTAGAATCATAACATAAACAACACTGCTAATGGAAGACTTGACTAGATAATAAAAAACAAACTGGCTAATGGAAGACTTTGACTAGATACATAACAAAAACAACACTAGCTAAGGAAGACATTGATTAGAACTCAAAACATAAACAAACTAGCAAGGGAAGACAAACAAACCTATGACATAAACAACACAGCTAATGGAAGACATTGATTAGAACCCATAACATAAACAACACTAGCAATGAAGACATTGACTAGAACTCATAACATAAACAACACTAGCTAATGGAAGACATTGACTAGATACAATAACATAAACAACACTAGCAAAGGGAAACATTAACTGATCTATAAAAAACAACACAGCTAAGGGAAGACATTGACTAGAACCTATAACATAAACAAACTAGCTAAGGGAAGACATTGACTAGAACCATGACATAAACAACACTAGCTAAGGGAAAATTGATTAGATACCAAAACCCAAAACAACACTAGCTAAGGGAAGACATTGATTAGATACTAAAACAAAACAACACTAGTTTGGGAAAGACATTGACTAGATACCATAACATAAAAAAACTAGCAAATAAACATTGACAGATACTAAAATAAACAACACAGCTAATGGAAGACATTACTAGATATATAACATAAACAACATAGCTAAGGGAAGACTTGATAGATCCCAAAACATAAACAACACTAGCTAATGAAGAATTGATTAGATATATAAATAAACAACACTAGCTAATGGAAGACATTGACTAGATACCATAACATAAACAACACTAGCTAATGGAAGACATTGACTAGATACTATAACATAAACAACACTAGCTAATGGAAGACATTGACTAGATACTATAACATAAACAACACTAGCAAAATTTAAAGACATTGACTAGATAATAACATAAACAACACTAGCTAAGGGAAGACATTGATTGAATCATAAATAAACAACACTAGCTAATGGAAGACATTGACTAGATATAAAATAAACAACATAGCAAAGGAAGACATTGACTAGAACCCTAACGAAAAACAACACTAGAAGGAAGACATTGACTAGAACTCATAATATAAACAAACTAGCTTGGAGGACATTGACTAGAACTCCTAAACAACACTAGCTAATGGAAGACATTGACTAGAACCCATAACATAAACAACACTAGCTAATGGAAGACATTGACTAGAACCTATAACATAAACAACACTAGCAATAAAGCATTGACTAGAACTCATAATAAAAAACAAACTAGCTAATGGAAGACATTGACAGAACCTAACATAAACAACACTAGCTAATGGAAGACATTGACTAGAACTCATAAATAAACAACACTGCAAATAAGACATTGACGAACTCATAACATAAACAACACTATAATGGAAGACATTGCTAGAACCATAATATAAACAACACTAGCAAATAAAGACATTGACTAGATACTATAACATAAACAACACTAGCAAATGGAAGACAGGGATTAGAACTCTAACATAAACAACACTAGCTAATGAAGACATGACTAGAACATGATAACATAACAACACTAGCTAATGGAAGACATGGATTGAAAATATATAGATAACATAAAAAACTTAAATGGAAAGACATGATTAGCCATAACATAAAGAATACTAGCTAATGGAAAAAACTTTGACTAGCCATAACATAAACAAATATGTAGCTAATGGAAGACATGACTGATACTATGGACATAGAAGAATATTAGCTAATAGGAGGAATGATTAAGATAGCATAACATAAAAAAAGCTAATGGAAAAACATTGATTGTGGACTATGATAATTAACCTCCTTGCTAATGGACCTTTAGAATTTTTTCCATTAAATAAACAACAATCCAGATAATGGAAGGCCCATTGCCCAAAGTGAGTCACTGTAACAGAAATAAACACAGTCATGGAACCAAAAATTGACTAGAAAAACTTAAGGATAAACAATACAACAAGCCAGGAAGAATTGACAGATACCATGAAAAAAACATCTAATGGAAGAGATTGAAATTAGAACCAAACATAAACCAACAGTAGCAATTGAAGACATTGACTGTTTAACCATAGAAAGGAGGAAGAAGACTAGAAAAATGATAAGAACTGAGACTAATTAAAGGGGAAGACTTTGGGACTAGAATTAAGGGATAAAGAAACAGGTTGGAAGAAGTTGGAACTGCTCCTATTAAATAAAAACTATGATGCTAACTAGGAAAGAATTTTTGACAGTACTATAACATAAAGAACACTAGCTTAATGGAAGAGGAATTAATTAGAACTAAAACAATAAAAAACAACACTAGCTAAGGAAGACATTGTACTAGAACTAAAATAAATAAACAAAACACTAGCTAATGGAAGACATTGACTAGAACCCATAATATAAACAACACTAGCTAATGGAAGACATTGACTAGAACCTATAACATAAACAACATTTAGCTAATGGACGACATTGACTAGAACCTATAACATAAACAACACTAGCTAATGGAAGACATTGACTAGAACCCATAACATAAACAACACTAGCTAATGGAAGACATTGATTAGAACTCATAACATAAACAACACTAGCTAATGGAAGACATTGACTAGAACACATAACATAAACAACACTAGCTAATGGAAGACATTGATTAGAACCCATAACATAAACAACACTAGCTAATGGAAGACATTGACTAGAACTCATAACATAAAAAACCACTAGCTAATGGAAGACATTGACTAGAACTATAACATAAACAACACTAGCTAATGGAAGACATTGACTAGAACCAATAACATAAACAACACTAGCTAATGGAAGACATTGACTAGAACCAATAACATAAACAACACTAGCTAATGGAAGACATTGACTAGAACCCATAACATAAACAACACTAGCTAATGGAAGACATTGACTAGAACTATAACAAAATACAACACTAGCTAATGGAAGACATTGATTAGAACCATAACATAAACAACACTAGCTAATGGAAGACATTGACTAGAACTCATAACATAAACAACACTAGCTAATGGAAGACATTGATTAGAACCCATAACATAAACAACACTAGCTAATGGAAGACATTGACTAGAACTCATAACATAAACAACACTAGCTAATGGAAGACATTGATTAGAACCCATAACATAAACAACACTAGCTAATGGAAGACATTGACTAGAACACATAACATAAACAACACTAGCTAATGGAAGACATTGACTAGAACCTATAACATAAACAACACTAGCTAATGGAAGACATTGACTAAAACCCTATAACATAAACAACACTAGCTAATGGAACGACATTGACTAGAACCCATAACATAAACAACACTAGCTAATGGAAGACATTGATTAGAACTCATAACATAAACAACACTAGCTAATGGAAGACATTGACTAAAACCCCTATGACATAAACAACACTAGCTAATGGAAGACATTGATTAGAACCCATAACATAAACAACACTAGCTAATGGAAGACATTGACTAGAACCCATAACATAAACAACACTAGCTAATGGAAGACATTGACTAGAACCATAATATAAACAACACTAGCTAATGGAAGACATTGACTAGAACTCATAACATAAACAACACTAGCTAATGGAAGACATTGACTAGAACCATAACATAAACACACTAGCTAATGGAAGACATTGATTTAGAACCATAACATAAAAAACCCACTAGCTAATGGAAGACATTGACTAGAACTCATAACATAAACAACACTAGCTAATGGAAGACATTGACTAGAACCCATAACATAAACAACACTAGCTAATGGAAGACATTGACTAGAACCCATAACATAAACAACACTAGCTAATGGAAGACATTGACTAGATACTATAACGTAAATGAAAATAAAAGATTTACAAGTAGACTTGTTCCTGAACTTGTTGTAGCTACCAAACATGATGATGCCACCGAATGAGACACTCAGAGAGAAGAACATCTGGCCAGCAGCAGCTACCCACACCTGCAGATAGAGTGACAACATGACATTTTGCTTATTTGCATATAAATGACAGTTTTAGCTGTAATGATTAATACTTTTAAACATACTGAATGACTCTTTCAGTCATACCAATTGACACGTTCACCTCTCACAAATAACACTTTCAACAGTCATGAAAAACACTTTCAGCAACCTTGGGAAAGACAGTATCAAGTATAATAAGTATGCTTTCAGTCACTATAAATGACACTTTCAGTTTTTTTGTTTTAGATATTCGCCTCTAGATTTGCTGTGTTTTGCACTGAAGCTCACGCAAGTCAGATCTCATAGGTCACCTCTAGAAAGATGGGGCTCTTCCCCATGCACAGACAGTCTTGAGATATGAAAAGTTTGCCTAGACCAGGAAACTTACTTCACAGAGGAATGTCCTTTTCACAGTAACGTTACTAGGATTGTGAATGTGGTGTTGTTCAAAAGCAAGATTTCTTCACTATCAACATGATCTTCACATCATGCTTTCTGATGCCTTATCTTGATTGACTTTGAGGCCTCAATGTTGTAGTTTTAGTTTAGTCGTCGGATCACCATCATTGCATGTCGAACAAATTAGTCCACAAGTGCTCCGATCTCTCCCTCAGTATGTCCATCAGCGTGTGGCGACTAACGACACCGGTTCTTTGTTGGTTTACAATTCTTCTTTGTCTGCCAGCATAGCGTTCTTGTCGAGCTACACCACACTTAACTTTGAGTTCTTGCAGTCTGATTAGTGTTGTGGATTCGCCGCTATTACGTGAATCATGTGCACGCCCTCTCTCCCTTAAGGAATTTATAATATCAGCCTGGTCCATTGCTCGCCCGCTTTGGACAGCAGCCATACCTGAAAGTTTATCCGCACGTTCATTCCCCCTTACACCTGCATGCCCTGGTACAAAAATAAACTGATCTTTGTCAGCTTAGACCTCCCCAGCGATTCTATCCAATGCCTCCGAGCCCATCCTGTTTCAATCTTCCTGAGCATACTCATTGAGTCACCGAGAAAACATGCATGGATACAAGTCTGTGATTCTAGCCAAATCATCGCTTTGGTAACCGCCATGGCCTCAATGTTGTAGTGGTTAAGACGTTTGCCTGTCGTTCTAAAGGTTGTGGGTTAGAATTCAGACTGAGTTACATGTGCAATTTTTTTAATGAGATCCCTATGATTGCTGCTGGAGCTACATAGTTCGTGCTTGGTGCAACACTCTCAAAAGATGGCATGTCATGTCTGCCAGCTGGGACAGAACCATATATGGAAACCTGGTACAATCAAGTTAATACTTTCCTTTAAACCTTTTTTTTAAATCTTAATTATTTAAATAATTAAAAGTGTTCATAATTGATTGGATTGGTAGGTTATAAATAATTGATGTATTACCGATAGGTCAGCAAGTTTACTCCACTCTGGAACGATGAAGAACTTGACCCCGTCTATAGCACCATCTAGCAGTGACCCTCTGATGAGGAGAATGATGAGGATGACGTAGGGGAATGTTGCAGTAAAGTATACAACCTGAAAAATAAATACAGAGAACTGGTTACTATGTGAAAGGAACAAGACACAAGTTTGTAAACATGTACAGTGTGTAGGTAGATTGATGTGTGCACAGGGGGTTGTAGTCTAATGTTGTACTTTTTACTAACTGGTTTATAAGATTGGTATAATGTTGTACATTTATACAGATTGGTTTATAAATGTGGTCTTCTTCTGTGTTCTTACTAGATTGGGATTTCGGATTCTCTAATAAAGGCTGCCATCTGCTTCAGATTGTCAGCCATGCCATATAGTTTGTCTTGGATACTGGTATAAGTGGGTCACCTCTTTCTTCTCAGGTTTGCATACTGGGGCAGTTCGTAGGACATGCTCTGTCATCATACTCCAAGCCACTGATCATTGGTACATATCTTGAATCTAGTGTACAGGCGGTATCTCATTTTATTGTGACCCACCCGGAGGCGAAGTATGACAGTCTAGTCCCTTCTGGACAGTTGGTAATATCCATCATCCTTGAAATGGGATATAAAGTTGTACATTTTACAAACTGGCTTATATAAATGTTTTCCAATGTTGTACATTTTACATATTGACTTATATATATGGTCCAATGCTGTACCTTTGACATAGATGTGAGTACATATGTTTGGGTACAATGTAGTTTCAATTGCGAATATATAACATCTGACAGATAACTGCTCACAATTGGTAAACTAGAACTGACATAGGGAGGTATCTGTGGCGTAGAGGTTTGGTGCTTGCCTCTCGTTTCAAAGGCACTCGGTTTGCTCCCTGTGGACCATTGTGATATTTTTCAGAGATCCTGATCTCAGTGTAAGTGAGATCAAGTTCCTACTCCTATCAGAGATAGACAATAAAATGTGTGGTACCGTGTTCAAGTTGAGCATATAAATGAATCCTTGGCAGTTTAAAATCGAGAAGAACAGGATGGAAAGCAGCTGTTGGGAAAAATGTTTTAAATAATAATAATAATTCCTCTTGTATATACGTTACACAGGGCCTGCAAGTAATTTCTCCATACCGATCTATCCTGGGCAACTCGCTCAATCTCCTCCATGGAACTGAGACCATGATTTCGCCTCTCAGCAAAGTTCATTTCAGGATCTCCTTAGGTCGTCCTCTCTTTCTTGAACCCTTGCATCCATCAACCTGCTTTAATATTCGCTGATCATTTCTCCACAAGGTGTGCCCAACATATCTCCATCTTCTCTTTCTTATAACAGTTGTCACTAGTGGTTGACCAGACATTTCTCTGATTTCATCACTTCTCCTGAATTTGTTCCATTTTATATTCATTATTTTTGCAGACATCTATTTTCAAATGCATTCAACTTGCTTTCTATATCTTTAGTCATTTTCCAACTCTCAAAAATTTATTAGAAAGATTAAAAAATAAAATTCCTGCAAAATACTTACACTATCTTTTAAATTACATCGAGGACCCACGCCGGTGCTATGGAATTCATGAGCTGCCGCTGAGATCTTCATGTGTAAAAAAGAAATCGGAACACACATGGGTATTTATCGAAGTGCAGTGATGATGTTCATATTAATCAATCGAACAAGTTGCTATATTCCGCCTCGTACCGCCACAACAAGCTCCGCACCCACATGTTTAACAAATTTTAAATTGGCACAACTAGCCTCTGCCCCAACGAAAAGGCGGACATGATGGCAGACCTAAGAAAAGAAACCTGGCCCGAAACACAGAGCTTGCAAGAAGTGTACGGAGGGACGGAGTCTTTTAAAACCACGGTAGCACTCTTGATAAAATCTGGTTCATCAGCCTAGGCGGGGATTGAGAGAGATATCAATCAATTCATGACATAATTATCCCACTTGAACTCACATAGTCATGGGATAATTGACAACTTGGGAATCTTCTTATCAAATCAAACATAAATAAGTTAACAACAGGTATAAAAACTAACCTTTCCTGATCCTTTAATGCCCTTGAAGAGACAGAAGACAACAACCATCCACGACAGCAGGAGACAGAGAGTTAGTTTCCACAATGGTCTTCCCATATCGTCGGGATCAATACTCTTTGACTTCTGTGTAACCTCTTTTCTGTAAAATACAAAAAATACTTAATACCTGAAGCAAGAACTTGTACACTCGTAGATCACAAATACACACATGTACTCACTATCAAATCAATAACATACCTGACATTTATACACTATCAGATACACAACACAAACATGTGTAAATATTATTATTAAATTTCTATCGTACATACGTTACATAGGGCCAGCAATTCCTCCATACCTCTCTATCCTGGGCAACACCTTCAATCTCTTCTACAAAATTGAGTCCGATATTTCTCGTCTCTCTCAACAAAGTTCATTTCAGGGTTTCCCTAGAGAGTCCTTCCTTCCTTGAACCCTTTACCTCCCACTTCAATGTCTTCTTTGTGTTTCTTTGATCAGTTCTTCTCAGAGTATGACCAACATATCTCCATCTTCTCTTTCACATTACAGTAGTAACTAGTGGTTGACCAGACATTTCTCTGATTTCATGACGTCTCGTGAATTCGTCGAATTATATGTTCATTATTTTTCACAGACATCTATTTTAAAACACATTCAACTTGCTTTCTATATCTTTAGTCATTTTCCAATCTCGCTGGCATATGTTAGGATTGATACAACAATGAAATTGAAAATTGTAGTTTTAAAAATATGTAACTTGGAGTTTCATATTTTATTTAGACTTTTAAAATCTGATGTTGCTTTGACAATTCGCACTAATTTTATTTTTTAAATTTCCCATGAAATCTAAATTGTTGCCAAAATAGGTGAACTACTCCGTCATTTTTATCATTTTGGATTCCAGCGTAATATCTGCAATTGTTGTCATAGGGGCCTATATTATATTTTTGTCTTGCAAATATATACATGTAAACATATATATCTCGATTACACATGCACACGTACACAAACTAACATATCTAGATTAATCTACACACAGTGACATATATCTATCGATCAATACAAAGCCACTGAACTCACTCAAAGAATAGCTCTGCAGCAGTTGTGACGTTACCCTCTATTTGCGCTGTACAGTTGTAAGACATAAAGCTGTCGGTGGCGATGTTGCCTGTGCACTGACAAGCCGTCAACATCTCGTTGTAAGTGATGTTAGTTGTGCAGTTAGCAGGTGTTGCTACACGTTTTGCAATACATGTATAGTGAGGGTCTATCCAGTCCTTGATATGGATAAAAATGCAATGAATATATGAGAATAAACATCAACAAAACCAAAATAATGACATTTGCTAGAGAGGAAATCAACGTGATGCCTAGAGAAGATAATTTTGGAGGGAATGGTGCCCAGGAGAAGAACGCGAGGAAGACCTAGAAGACGATGGGTGCAAGATGTCGTTGACGATTTTGAGAATGACTGCTGCTGACACCGGTCAACTTGCACAGAACAGAGATATTTTTTAGGACTGCTGTCATGGGAGCCAAGTTCCGGAAGGGACAAGACACTTGATGGTGATGATGATGAGAGGAAATCGTACCAATATCTCCATCAACAACCACTCATTAAAACAGATCAAAGACTTTACATACCTAGGGATAATTTGTTCAGCAAACGGAAGAATAACTAACGAAATCCAACATAGATGCAATAAAGCAAATCAAACATAGAACAAATGGCACCAATTTTGAAATGTAAACATGTCACCATGTACACTAAAAGAGCATTATTCAACATAATATATATCCAAATATTGTGCTATCATTGTGCTAACCTGGACGTTAACATCAAATGATACAAGAAAACTACTCGCGACATAGGCGAGTATCTACGCAGAATGCTGGGAGTATCAAGAAAGACCGGGTTAACAGAGTGGCTTAACAAGTGGTCGATATGGATGTCAAGCAGAAGTAGAAGAAGATAGGTCACACATAGACAGGACAGCTCAGATTAAACGTCTCACTTTGACATCAAACTGTTAATATAAATCCACAACCAGTCTCATCTCTGTCCCTACACGTACTCCACTACACGTACCCAACATACCCCGTCTCGCTACACGTATCCGACACACGTACCAATACACATACTCATTATACTTACATCAGAACACTGTGTCCAAGGAAGATTTGTCTGCATAGAGGAGAAGAAGTAGTAGAGAGTGTAGGCCATGATGACGTTGTAGTAGATGGCTACGATCAGGAGATGATGCACATGGAGATACCGATACCTGCAACAAACAGATAATACTGAATACATTATAGCTTAACTATACTACCTATGTCTAATCTACCTGTCTATCCTACAAGTGTCTAATCTACCTGTGTCTATTCTACCTGTGTGTATACTATCCATGGCTATTCAGCTTTGTGCAGGAAACACGTGGTTGTTAACCGTAACATTACTTATATCCAGAGCGATCCCAAACCCGTGTGGATCATCTGTGCAAAGTTTGTTAACTGGGGTTTATTAGTTGATCATAATACAGGGGTGCTTCTACAAGTGAACCGTAAGGCTTTATTTTATTATATTTATTTATTATGGATATATATATATATATATCATCATCATCATCACCTTTCACCTCCCATCGGAGGTCTTCAACAAACTTCTTCCATCTCTTCCTCTCTCTTGCCATCCCTTCCAATTCTTTCCATGTTTTGCCTATCCTCTTTATATCCGCCTCCCGCTCTCTTCTCCAGGTCTGCCTAGGCCTTCCCCTACTCCTCTTTCCTTGCGGGTTCCAAAACAATGCCTGTCTTGCGATGCTTCCGGTCGGTCTTCTCAATGTATGTCCTATCCATCGCCAGCGTCTCTTCCTGAGCTCTCTCTCCACTGGTATCTGCTTTGTTCTCTCCCCGAGTTCCTCGTTTGTAATCTTATCATACCATCTCAATCCTCTATCCTAAGTAAACATCCATTTACGAAGGTCTGCAGTTTTCTGATAGTTTCCTTTGTGGTCTTTCATGTTTCCGAGCCATAGAACAGCACTGACTTCACATTTGACTGGAAAATTCTCAGTTTTGTGTTTGTTTTGATCTCCTTGCCTTCCATATCTTACTCAATGCAATAAAGTTCCCTCTTGCTTTTTTTATTCTTATCTTAACATATTTGTTTGTTCCTCCTTCTGTGTCTATGTTGCTTCCAAGTATGTGTATGACTCTACATCCTGCAGTGCTGTTTCCTCCAGCATAATCTGGTTTACATTGCAGCATTTATTCTCATGACCTTGGTCTTCCCCCTGTGTATTTTAAAACCCAGCTGCTGAGACTTATTATTTAGGGTATTCATTTTGTCTTTAATCTGTGCGTGGTTGTGAGACAGCAAAGCCAGATCGTCTGCAAAATCCAGGTCCTCAAGTTGTTTCACAAGTGTCCATTGTATTCCCCCTCTGTTATCCGTTGTTGATTTCAGGATCCAATCTATGGCCAGCAAGAACAGGAATGGTGATAACAAGCATCCTGTCTCATCCCTGTTCTTATCTCAAAGGATTCCGTCAGTTGGCCCTCGTGTATGACTCTGCATTTCATTCCTTCAACGTTTTCTTTATTCGGTTTGCAATCTTGGGTGGAACTCCATAGTGTATTAATAGTTTCAACAATGATTCCCTATCCAGACTATCAAACGCCTTTTCATAATCCACAAAACCTATGTATAGTGGTGAGTTCCACTCCAAGCTTTGCTCCACTATAATGCGCAGTGTAGCTATCTGGTCTGTGCAGGATCTATTCTTACGGAACCCTGCTTGTTCTTCTCTCAGTTGTTTATCTATGGCCTCTTTAAGTCTATCGAGTATAATCCTGTTTAATACTTTGCCTGGCACTGATAGTAGCATTATCCCTCTATAGTTCGTACATTCTTGCATGTCTCCTTTGGCAGTTTTACCAAGTGACCTTCTTTCCACTCTACTGGTATCTGTTCTCTCTCCCATATCTTCCCTAGTAATTTGTATAGTAGCTCTGTTGAGGTATCTTTATCTGCCTTAATGGCCTCTGCTGGAATGTTGTCTGGCCCTGTTGCTTTCCTATCCTTTAAATTTTTATGGCCTTCATTATTTCTTCTTTACTTGGTCTTTCACAATTAATTTGTAGCTCCTCTTCAGCTGGCTCTATTTCCGGGGGGACCTGCGGTTTTGGCATATTAAGCAGTTCTTCAAAATGTTCTTTCCATCTCTCCATTTGTTCTTTAGTGTTGCTAATTACTTTGCCTCTCTTGTCTTTTATAAGGCCACTTGATTGTTGTATTTCCTGTTAACTTCCTTGTGATGTTATACAGGCCCCTCATATTTCCTTTTTCTGCTGCTTCTCCTGCCAACTCCTCTATATATTTTATTTTATCCCTTCTTATGTTTTGTTTAACCTTTTTGTTGGCTTCCCATATACCTTGTGGGCTTTAGCTTTAGCACCTCTAGTTTTGCATCTGTTTAGATCCGCTTTCCTGCTTTTTCTTTCTTTGATCACACTAAGGGTATCTGTTGCTATCCAATCTTTGTTTTTCCGCTCCTTATCACCCAAAACCTCTGAGCATGTATCCTTCCATATATTTTTATCTGTTGCCAATGTTCCTCAATATTCATATCGTCTACCAGCTGTTCCAATGCTTGGTACTTGTTTGATACTACGACTGCAAATCTGTCTCTTACTTCCTGGTTCCTAAGCTCTTCTACTTTGAACTGCTTTCTATAATTAGGGTTTGTTGAATATCTTTTAAGTTTCAGCCTGATTTTACTTAACAGGAGGTGGTGATCCGATGCCACGTCTACACCTCTGCACACTTTAACGTCTTGTAATGATGTTCTAAATTTCTTATCAATACATATGTGGTCTATCTGGTTAGCTGTTATGTGGTCTGGTGATATCCATGTGGCCTTGTGTACTCTCTTATGCTGAAATATGCTGCCGCCTATGATTAACTGGTTTGAGGCACAAAATTTGCGAACATTTCCCATTCTCATTCATTCTACACAGCCCATGATTTCCATGGTCTCTTCGAAACTGCTATTGTCGTCTCCTATCTTTGCATTTAAGTCCCCCATCAAAATTATAATATCCTTTTTCTCTTCCTGTCCATAATACTTTGTACTTTGGTATAAAAAACCCCTCTTTAGCTACTTGTTCCCGATGTTAGTTGGCGCGTAGCATTGGATGACCTTTAGGTTAATTTTCTTTAGTTCTAAATGTTGCTGTTACTATTCTGGGCCCGATTGTTTCCCATTCTATTAATGCTTTTGTGCTTCTCTGGACAGCATGAGGGCAACTCCTTTACTATGGTGTGTGCTCTCTTCTTCTTTTTTCCATGAGGACAGCATTATTTTGCCTGTGTGTAGTTTATATATATATATATATATAATGTGTGTGGTTGCGTATGCAGCGTGTTTTGATATATGCATATTTTAGTTTTATATGAATGTATAAGCTTGTTGCTTATGCTACAAATAAGAATGAGAAAATTAAAGTATTTTGGACATATAAAGAAACACGAAGGGTTGGAGAAGACCAGCATGGGAAATAGGCATCCAGCAAAGAGGAAGACCGGAAAGAAGATGGATTCAGGATATAACATATGGTTTGAGCATGACCACTGCAGAGACAGGACATCTGGCCTATGAGAGAGAGAAATTCCGAAGGACTGTTAGGGTCGCAAAGTTCTGCTCATGACAAGCTATTTGATGATTGTGATAAGCTTGTACAGCTGTATTGGTCCTGTGTATTTTGATGTGTCTGAGTGTGTTGGTGCTTGTATGTATGTATATAGTCCTCTTGCACTGTTTTACCGGTATACGTTACATAGGGTATGCAAGTAATTTGTCCATACCACTCTATCATGGGTAACTTGTGCAATCTCTTCAATGGAACTGAGTCCGATATTTCTTGACTCTCACAGTAATGATCATTTCAGGGTTTCCCTCGCCCGTGTGTTGCCAGGGCTCGCAAGGGGAGCAGAGAATAGTAACACTGCGGCTTGTCGTAAGAGGTGACTGAGGTGGGCGCCTAGGATAGCTACACTAGAAAATAAAAGCGTCGCAGAAATAAGATGTGCTGGCCTACTTTTAAGCACATAACTGGTACATGACGACAATCGCTCTTAGGCTCAGACCACATACAAATCATAAAGAGTGGTTAACAAGTTGTCGATATGAAGTGTTCGAAGGAGCAGAAGAGAAGGGTTTCCTTTCTTTCTTGAACCCTCTGTCTACCTTCATTGCCTACTTTGTGATTCTTTGATAATTACTTCTCAGATTATGCCCAACATATCTCTGCCATCTCTTTCTTAAAGCGGTTGTTACTAGTGGCTGACCAGACAAGAACATATATGAGCCAGAACATATATATACCAGATATATATATATATATATATATGAACAAGAACATATATATATAAATATATACCAGACAAGAACATATATATATATACCAGACAAGAACATATATATATATATATATATACCAGACAAGAACATATATATATATATACCAGACAAGAACATATATATATATATATACCAGACAAGAACATATATATATATATACCAGACAAGAACATATATATATATACCAGACAAGAACATATATATATATAGACAAGAACATATATATATATATATACAGACAAGAACATATATATATATATACTAGAAAAGAATATATATATATGTTACTTCAGACAAAAACATATATATATATACAGATTAGAATATATATATATATACCAGACAAGAATATATATTATTATATACTCAGATAAGAACAATATATATATATATATACTAGACAAGAACATATATATATATATATACTATAAGATATATATATATATATATACTAGAAAGAACATATATATATATATACCAGAAAATATATATATATATATATATATACTAGACAAGAATATATATATATATATATACCAGACAAGAACATATATATATATATACCAGACAAGAACATATATATATATATATATATATATATATATATATATATATATATATATATACAGAAAGAACATATATATATATATATACAGACAGAACATATATATATATATATATACCAGACAAGAACATATATATAGAATATATATAGTCTTTAGAAACTAAAAATAGAATAAACATCTAAAAATATAAATTCAACAGCCCGAGGTCTTGAGATAAATATTAGCATTCAAACAAATAGACTACACTAGCGGTTCCTAAAGTTTGCATTACGGATCCCCCTGTTAAATACATTTTGCTGCCGCAGACCCCCATAAGTTTCTATATATGAAAATAGACAGGAATGAATTATCTGTGTGTTACAATAATAAATAATGTCTGCAATATAACATTTTAATAAACAATAAAGAAAACATTAGACCTATAATTAGTTTTACATTATGTTTTTTTTTTTTTTGAAATGTCAAAGATCATATTTCTTCAAGCGCTTGAGAACCCCATGTGAGTACCTCGTCGACCCCAGTTTGGGAAATGCGGAACTACACAATGAAAACTAAAATCCTCAAGTATTGTGCTGTACTTTCAGGACTGTGTGTTGATGACACCAGTAGAAGGAGAAGGAATTGTGCATTTCTCGGAACCCAAACAAATGAGATGTCAAAACAAACCAAATTGAGAAAATGTCGGTCTAACTTATTAGCTTACCAGATCATTTAACTCACCCTTTGCTGATGGATTCATGTCCCATACTTTAGTCGGCCCTTTTCCAGAAAACTGGCCCATGACAAGTTCCATAAAGTACATAGGTTTGCCAATTAAGACTTGCAGAACCAAATAAGCGATGACGAAGGCAGCTGTTGAATTGAAATACTTCATTAAATTTAATTTAGTTTGTATGTATTCTGTCTATCTGGGAAAGGGTGAAGGGATGGGGCGGGAGGGGTGGTTTTGATAAAGTTGACAAAAACATAATCAGCATTAGGAATATGAGGTTGAAAAGTTGTATGAGTCTACACCGGCACAGTACATGGGGAGTTGAAGATGGATAAGGGGATGTTCTTCGGTCTCTTCGCGACTGTCTGTTGGATGAGGACACTAAAATCGATGTTGAATCGATCAAGCGATTTAGGCAGTTTGGAGTTACCCGTTGTACAAGTCGAATTGGATGCATGAGAGGCAAAGTGAGAGGTGTGTTTAATCAACAAGCCACGGGAACCATCAGTATGCATACTCTTCTATATCTGTTGGGGGGACTGAGCACCTATGGGTCTGTCTGAAGTGCAATGACGTCAGTTTAGTAACCAATAACCAAAACCAATAACACTGGTACAGTATACGAGAGAGAGAAATTGGTCTCTTGCTCTGTTTTTAATCCCGTTAATTATTCTGTTATTTTCTCTGTTAGTTCTTCCACAATTATGTTCATTCTACTGTTGGTTCTTCATTGATTCTCTTAGTTCTTCCATTATACTGTAAGTTTTTCCGTCCTTTTGTTAGTTCTTCCGTCATACTGTCAGCCCGTATTTCTTACTGCCAGTTCTGCCCACTTACTGTATCTCTCAGATCACATGACTTCCACAGAAACAGAGATACCAACACAAAACACGTACACACACATACATATAAGGAAGATTATTGTCACGTGACATTACCTCCTCCGTTCTCGAATGCCAGATAAGGAAATCTCCAGACATTGCCTAGTCCGACAGACAATCCTACACAGGACAGGATAAATTCTGCCTTGTTTCCCCACTGACCCCGGTCATCCTCAGCTGCACTAGCTTTGGAGGCAGCTTCTGGATCGCTAGTTCTGGATACATCTTCTGTATCACTTTCCCTGACGGAAGATCTATCGCTGTCGTTGATGTATGGTTGTGAGTTCTGAAAGTGAATGATTGCGAGATCTAAATAAGATAACTGAAAGATCAAATGAATGATTGAGAGATCTAAATGAAAATAACTGAAAGATCAAATGAATGATTGAGAGATCTAAATAAGATAACTGAAAGATCAAATGAATGATTGAGAGATCTAAATGAAATAACTGAAAGATTAAATGAATGATTGAGAGATCTAAATAAGATAACTAAAAGATCAAATGAATGATTGAGAGATTAAATGAATGATTGAGAGATCTAAATAAGATAACTGAAAGATCAAATGAATGATTGAGAGATCTAAATGAAGATAACTGAAAGATTAAATGAATGATTGAGAGATCTAAATAAGATAACTGAAAGATCAAATGAATGATTGAGAGATTCAAATAGAATGATTGAGAGAGATCTAAATGAAAATAACTAAAAGATCAAATGAATGATTGAGAGATCTAAATAAGATAACTGAAAGATTAAATGAATGATTGAGAGATCTAAATAAGATAACTGAAAGATCAAATGAATGATTGAGAGATCTAAATAAGATAACTGAAAGATCAAATGAATGATTGAGAGATTTTAAATAGAAAATAACTGAAAGATCAAATGAATGATTGAGAAAATCTAAATAAGATAACTGAAAGATTAAATGAATGATTGAGAGATCTAAATAAGATAACTGAAAGATCAAATGAATGATTGATAGAGATCTAAAAAAATAAGATTAGCACTGAAACATCAAATGAATGATTGAGAGATTAAAAGTGAACGAGTGATGAAAAGGGTGAAAAAAGAATTAAAAGGAGAAAGATATTCAAAAATGAGATGACTAAAAAGGATTGGATTACAAAAATTAATGATTGTGATGGATATAAAAATATGATGGATTGAAAGGATATACAAATTAATGGAAAAATTTATTGGATACACAAAAGATTGATGGATTGAGAGAAATCTTCTTCTCTCTTCTTTCATTTGTTCTTTGCGGTCAATTTTGTCATTCTTATTGTGATATATAACTGATCTTTGACAAGAACGTTTGTTTACGTTGTGCAATTATGCACCTATAGTGACTAGGCCGGCACATCCGATTTCAGACAGCTTTTTATTTACTAGGTATCTCCCCTAGAACGATCCATTTGTCCCTTTATATTTTTGCTTGGATCTACGCCTTCACGATCTTCTTTTTTGCCGATTGAAGGATATACAATAGAGAGCCGCGGTAGCGTAGTTGTTAGTGAACTCGCTTCTCAAGGCTCGTGGTCTGGGTTCAACTCCCGCAATGCGCGGGGAAATTTTTTCCCGACCGAGACGCGTCTAAAAGGTTGATGGATTCAATGAGTTTGGGTATCAGACATGCTCTGGGATATACAATTGATGATTGGTGGATCAGTGATGTGGATATACATTAATAATTGATGGATGTACAAATTGATGATTTATGGATAAAAATAATGATTATGGATATACAATTGATGATTGTGGATATGCAAATTATAATTATGGAGTACTTGTGTGATGATATACAAATGTTGATGGATATACAAATTGATGATTGTGGATATACAAATTAATAATTGATGGATTACATGATACTGAAGGATATACAAATTGATGATTGATGGATATACAAATTAAATTGATGATGAAATGATGGATGATATCAAATTAATAATGATGGATGACAAATTGATGATTTAGGGATATACAAATTGATGATTGATGGATATACAAATTGATGATTGATGGATATACAAATTAATAATTGATGATGTACATTGATGACTTTGGATATACAATTGATGATTATGGATATACAAATTGATGATTGATGGATATAAAATAGATAAGAAAGATTACAGAAGTAAATAGACCAAAAACTGACAGATTAAGTTAGACAAAATGAATTATAGAAATACTCAAATGAGAAATATTACAGAATGAGTTGTAACAAAACAAATTAGGAATCAAAAGAAATGTTACAGAATGACTCATAACCTGCTGCCTTGCAGGTTGGCTGGAGACAGTCAAAGGTTAACGGAGAGCAGATCAATAAACGCTGGTTGAAATCGGACACGTCGCCGAAGGACAAGCACCAGAGCTCTAAATGGTACTGAAGATGTGACGTAAAACAAACATTCCTGGCAAAGGCTGTTTATATTTCACAATAAGAATGATCAAAATGGCCGAACAAAGAACGATCGATAGAAGAAGTAGAAGAAGTAGAATGATTCATTAAAACATAATTATAAAATGATCAATAGAAAATGGATTATAGAATGAGACAGAAAAGAAAGATTATCAGATGAGCACATCAGGGTGTTCAACTTAAAAGCAGCCTGTGAATGGAGCTAATCTGGCATATATGTATGGAAATGGACGGTTCAGTTATGACGTAGAATAGGTCAAGGTTGTGTGATGGTGTGTAATTGTAGTGCAGGGAGGGGCGATGAACAAATGTGACGTAGGACAAGCTAGTCAGAACCGGTTTAAATAGTAAATAGACGAGATGCAATGCGTACTGGCAAATTTCTATTTATCACTGGGGCTGCTTTTAAGTTGAACACCTGTATTTATTCTTCTTCGAACGCTCCATATCGACCACTTGTTAACCACCCTTTGTGATTTATATGTGATCTGAGTCTAAGAGTGATTGTACGTTGTGCCAGTTATGCGCCTAAAAGTAGGCCAGCACATCCGATTTCTGCGATGCTTTTATTTACTAGGATAGATTCCCTAGGCACTACATCAGTCGCCTATTACGACACTCAAGTTGTAGGTCGCAGTAGTATGATTCTTTGCTTCTCTTTCGGGCCCGGCGCCACACAGGAGTAAAATATAAGTAACAATATCGAGTAAATGCTTATGTGTACAGACACAGTTAAAAAATTATTGGACAATAATGCACATGTCAGCTAACCCTAATGTCAATTATGTTTATAGAATTGATAAGACAACAGGTCATGTACGTACGTATGTGTTTGTAAGTGGTTGTAAGAGTGTGTTCGTGTACATGAGTGTGAATGTGATGTGCTTTGTACATCAACTTGACAAAATCAAAGAAACAATCTCATTATTTTTGCTCAGAGATTCAGAGATTTAGACAAGCGGAAGAATTTATTAATATCACGTGGTTGACGAAAGAGTATAGTAATGGGAATATGGTTTGGAAAAAAGCCGTAGAAAGAATATAGTCGAATAAAAGCACGTAGAGAGAACATTGTGAATTAAGGCCTGTAGAAGAGACAGGTGTCGGATAAAAACCTGCAGAGTGGACATGGTGAATTAAGACATATAGAAGAGACAGTGTCGGATAAAAAACCTGCAGAGTGGACATGGTGAATTAAGACATATAGAAGAGACAGTGTCGGATAAAAAACCTGCAGAGTGGACATGGTGAATTAAGACATATAGAAGAGACAGTGTCGGATAAAAACATGCAGAAGAGCATGCAGAGAAGAGACAGAAGTGGATAAAAACATGCAGAAGAGCATGGCGATAGGGTAGAAGAGACAGGTGGATAAAAAACTACAGAGGGATATTGCGAATTAAGGCCTGTAGAAGAGACAGGTGGATAAAATTCTGCAGAGAGGATTTTGGAAATAAGACCTATAGAAGAGACAGGGCGGATAAAACTGCAATGGATAGGTAGTAAAACGGAAAGTGTGATAAAGACTTGTAGATAATGGCCATAAAGAGCAGGTGAGCCATGGCCGATTAATTCAGTAGAACTACTGCTAAATGGCGATAATCTTCATTGTTTTTAGAGATCACTGTCGTCTTCTCATGTAACTGTGTTTGAGCGCATGCTCTCTTTAAAGTTACTTTCGTCACGGTGGCGTCTGTGGCAGGGTTAGTAACTCTGTCTAGACCCGACGTTCAGTCGTCACGCTGCGGACAGTTTAGCTTGCATGCCGTTGATTTAACAGAAGACGTGCGCCTACGTTCAAGCAATGGCTAAATACTTCATGTATAAGTCGGTGCCTAGAAAATCAACACTTGTTTACTTGGTTGATGTGCTCGTCCTTTGGAATGCGTTTTCATTCATTTCGTCTCACCATTCTCTTCATCCTGTCCACTCGTCTTACACTTCTATACGCCTAGAGAAAAGGGCTGTCAATATCTTCCCATAAAACACCTAATCAACATACCTTGCCAATAATATGGACCCGTCCAGGTCTGCACTATGTGGATACCGAGCTCTCTTATTTCCTTTAGAGGTGTGTTTCACTTCTGTTTTCTAAATGTGGCTATTAAGCTCTTGCCTTGCGTTCCGAAGGTAGTTGGTTTGAATCAGTTTGCATTTTTTCCAGAGACTCCTAGGATTGTTGCCGGGGCTACGGAGTTCGTGCAATACTTTCGATAGATGGCGTGCTATTCCTGAGGGAAGGGTTAGGGTACTCCTAGGATTGTTGCCGGGGCTACGGAGTTCGTGCAATACTTTCGATAGATGGCGTGCTATTCCTGAGGGAAGGGTTAGGTACTCTAGGATTGTTGCCGGGGCTACGGAGTTCGTGCAATACTTTCGATAGATGGCGTGCTATTCCTGAGGAAGGTTAGGTACTCCTAGGATTGTTGCCGGGCTACGGAGTTCGTGCAATACTTTCGATAGATGGCGTGCTATTCCTGAGGGAAGCCTATGGAATATCCTAGAGATTGTTCCTGGGCTACGGTTCATTGAATACTTTCATTTGATGGCGTGCTATTCCAGAAGAATTTGATGAGTACTCCAAAGGATTATTCCCGGAGGCTACGTATTCTGTGCAATACTTTGATAGATGGCGTTGTATCCTGGGGAAGGGTTGGTACTACATAGGATTGTTCCGGGGCTACCCGGGTTCGTGCATACTTTCGATAGATGGCGTGATATTCCTAGGAAGGGTTAGGAGTACTCCTAGTTGTTGCCGAGGGCTACGGAGTTCGTGCAATACTTTTCGATAGATGGCGTGCTATTCCTGAGGGAAGGGTTGTAATGCTCTTAGTATGTTGCCAGGGCTACGAGTTCGTGCAATGACTTTCGATAGATGGACGTAGCTATTCCTGAGTGAAGGGTTAGGGTCTCTACAGGTTGTTGCGAGGGCTACGGAGTTCGTGCATCACTTTCGAAGATCGCGTGCTATTCCTGAGAAGAGTTAGGGTAAATCTTCAGATTGTGCCAGGCTATGGAGTTTGAATACTTCGATAGATGACGTGCTATTCCTGAGGAAGGTTAGTACTCTAGGATTTTGCAGGGCTAGGAAGATTTAATTGCTAATACTTTCGATAGATGGCGTGCTATTCATGAGGAAGGAAAGACGATGTGCTCTGATTGTTGCCAGGGCTTACGAGTTCGTAACAATGCTTTTCGTAATGGCGTGTATTCCTGAGGGGAAAGGGTTGGGTAAAATCTTGATTGTTGCCGGAGTATTATCAGAGTTCAGTAACATATTTTCGATTAGATGGCGTGCTATTCCTAGGGAAGGTTAGGGTAACTCCTAGGATTATTAGGGGCTGCAGAGTTCGTGCATACTTTCGATAGATGGCTCTATTCTGAGGAAGGGTTAGGCGTGACTCCTTGATTCGTTAGAGGCTAACAGTTTCGTTACAATACTCGATAGATGGGCTATTCCTGAGGAAGGGTTAAGGTACTCCTAGGATTGTTGCCGGGGCTACGGAGTTCGTGCAATACTTTCGATAGATGGCGTGCTATTCCTGAGGGAAGGGTTAGGGTACTCCTTGGATTGTTGCCGGGGCTACGGAGTTCGTGCAATACTTTCGATAGATGGCGTGCTATTCCTGAGGGAAGGGTTAGGGTACTCCTAGGATTGTTGTGGGGCTACGGAGTTCGTGCAATACTTTCGATAGATGGCGTGCTATTCCTGAGGAAGGGACCGAAACTATATGGAATAAATTCCGATGCAATGAAGTCATTCATTCACCTTTAGACCCTTTACTACCTGATTGTTCTAAATTTGATATTTTATCATTTTCTTTCTATCCTATTTTGTCTATGACTTCTTTATTTATTTTCAAGAAATTTGTCAAATTCTGATGTCAGTCCACGTCTCAAAGTTGTCATTATTACAACTGCTTGTCCAGTGTTCATATGTCTACATCTCTGAACCTTTATTTGCTACAACTATTTGTTTTTACGGTTTGTTGATACACCTGGCTTGTTAGTACGCCTGGTTGGCTAACACATACGATTTGATGGTACTCCTGGTGTGCTGGTACTCCTGGTGTGCTGGTACACCTAGCTTTCTGGTCGACCTGATGTGTTGGCACACCTGGTTTAATGATACACCTGATCACTTAGTAGACCTGGTTTGTTGTATGGTAGTACACCTAGTTTTCTAGCACCTGATGTGTTGGACACCTGGTTTATTAATACACCTGGCCATAGTAGACCTGGTTTGCTGGTACATATTTATGGTAGTACACCTAACTTTCTGCCGACTTGATGTGTTGTACACCTGGTTTTGTTGATAACCCTGTTCTTAGTTCACCTGGATTGCAGGTACACAAAGCACACACATACTTACTCTGCCTGCTAAATAATCATGACCTTTAAGAGAATCAGCCAGTGAGAGTGAGTTAACGTCAGAGCATACTCCTGTATCGTTGAAAGATTGTTAATGTGGTCTAACATGATCAAGTTGACTCATTTATGGTTGAAAAGAGCGTGCATCACTAGCAATAATACATTGTGACATCAATTTTAAAAGAAATTCCAGCGATACAATATTATGCAACAGTCAAAGTTGAAGCGTGGAATAACAAAAAAATATGTTAAACAAAATATGTAACCACGACATTATGAAGTTTGAAGTGCATTCAGTCAAGGAGAACGAAGATAATTTACAACCTATTTTAATGTGTTATTGCTCTATGGGCACGATATTTGATCAAGACTTATGTGTCGTATGGAAGATTTTAATTTGCATAATATTTGGAGTAGGGCACGTAGGAAAATCACGGTTATTGTGAGTGTATACAATAAAGGTCAAGGTGAAACGACGATGTTGCTCTTGCACTTATGTTTTATGCTGCACTTGCTCGTAGTATTATCAATATAAGGGAAGACTGCAGTAAAACTATATGTTTTACGTTACACTTACTCGTAGTATTATCAATATAAGGGAAGACTGCAGTAAACTATATGTTTTTGCTTGCACTTGCTCGTAGTATTATCAATATAAGGAAGACTGCAGTAAAACTATATGTTTTGTTGCACTTACTCGTAGTATTATCAATATAAGGGAAGACTGCAGTAAAACTATATGTTTTGCGTTACACTTACTCGTAGTATTATCAATATAAGGGAAGACTGCAGTAAAACTATATGTTTTGCGTTGCACTTACTCGTAGTATTATCAATATAAGGGAAGACTGCAGTAAAACTATATGTTTTGCGTTGCACTTACTCGTAGTATTATCAATATAAGGGAAGACTGCAGTAAAACTATATGTTTTGCGTTACACTTACTCGTAGTATTATCAATATAAGGGAAGACTGCAGTAAAACTATATGTTTTGCGTTGCACTTACTCGTAGTATTATCAATATATAAGGAAGACTGCAGTA
This sequence comes from Arion vulgaris, assembly GCA_020796225.1. Lineage (NCBI taxonomy): Eukaryota > Metazoa > Mollusca > Gastropoda > Stylommatophora > Arionidae > Arion > Arion vulgaris. The sequence goes on along the minus strand of CM036758.1, from coordinate 55,034,417 downwards.
AAACTATATGTTTTGCGTTGCACTTGCTCGTAGTATTATCAATATAAGGGAAGACTGCAGTAAAACTATGTTTTGCGTTGCACTTACTCGTAGTATATCAATATAAGGAAGACTGCAGTAAACTATATGTTTTGCGTTGCACTTGCTCGTAGTATTATCAATATAAGGGAAGACTGCAGTAAAACTATATGTTTTGCGTTGCACTTACTCGTAGTATTATCAATATAAGGGAAGACTGCAGTAAAACTATATGTTTTGCGTTGCACTTACTCGTAGTATTATCAATATAAGGAAGACTGTCAGTAAAAACTATATGTTATTGCGTTGCACTTGCTCGAGTATTATCAATATAAGGGAAGACTGCAGTAAAACTATATGTTTTACGTTGCACTTACTCGTAGTATTATCAATATAAGGGAAGACTGCAGTAAAACTATATGTTTTGCGTTGCTTATTTACTGTAGTATTATCAATATAAGGAAGACTGCAGTAAAATATATGTTTTACGTTACACTTACTCGTAGTATTATCAATATAAGAAGGGAAGACTGCAGTATTATCAATATAAGGGAAGACTGCAGTATTATCAATATAAGGGAAGACTGCAGTATTATCAATATAGGAAGACTGTATTATCAATATAAGGGAAGACTGCAGTAAAACTATATAGCAATGGTGAGACACGTTAAAACAAAGCACTGTAGTTTTACAAAATACACAAACAATAACAATACACCACAACGTTTCGACCAAATGGTCTTTATCAAGCAAATGATACAGCAGAAGTGAAGAAAGTCACTTCTTGATTAACATCTTTTGATCGACACGTTTTTATGTGTTGTTATTGTTTTTGTAACACTACAGTACTTTGTTTTTACATGTTTCGCCACTCGCTCATAGCAAAGTGTTTGTTTTCTTGAAGATTTGAGAATTTGATGACGTTCATTTGTTAAATAGTAACGGTATCTTAAAATTTCTTCAAGAGATACTGGTGTCTGGATATGCATGTCTCGCCCTAAGATGGGGAAGCTTAGACTTCAACGGCTATATCATCATCATCGAGTGCCGTACCAAAGACGCAATAGTACAGTTGTTAGTGTACTTGATTCACAGATGCTCTGTCCCAGATTCCAAACTCCCCAGTGTGAGTGGTTGTTTGTGGCTGTCGTGTCAACTCAAGCCTCAACTGACAACATCCCCATCATGTAAGGTTGTCTCAAAGAAACTGGTCTAACTTCTTCTTTCTTCTTCTTTTCCCTAATCATGTTTTGCCTCGCATCATCAGGATAAGATTTCCAGAACGGGCTTTTGTGTGCGCTTCATAAATAGTTTTCACTCTTTGCTATTGTTAAGGTTCAACTTTTGCGTGGATGGCATTTTGCTTCATATGTGCTCATTTTTATCGAAATGGCATTGCTCTTTAATGAGCGCTGTATGTTGGTAATCTGCGTAAGTGGTCGAACCATTTAATTTGTTGTTTCTTGGTGAAGTTCAGAACTGGTGTTGTACCAAATATTTTTTCATGATGTCTTCATTTCTAAACCCGTCTCTTCTTGACACTCCCAACATTCTGCGTTGACACTTTTTCTCTATCGTGACTAGTTTTCTTCTATCATTAGATGTCAGTGTCCAGGTTTGGCACTGATAGTATAATATTGTGAGAAAGATTGTTTTGTACAATGCTCTTTTAGTGTTCATGGTGACATATTTCATTTCAAAACTGGTACCATATGTCCTTTGGTTTGATTTGCTTTATTGCATCTATGTTGGATTTCGTTAGTTATTTTCCATTTCTAAAAAAGTGCTCACTAGATATGTAATGTCTTTAACTTGTTTTAATTGGTGTTTGTCGATGGAGATATTGGTATCATTTTCCTCTCTAGCGAATGTCTTTACTTCGGTTTTGTCGATGTTTATTCTCGTACTGTATTCATTGCATGTTAACTGGAGTATGTTAATGTGTGCTGTTGCCCTCTGTTGTTGATATGATTGCCTGATCGTCGGCAAAAATTAATTCGTTTAAGAGTTCCCAAATGGTATTCCCTTCACTGGTGTTAACTATTTGACATATTTGATCGATATATGTGATTAACAACGGCTAAGAAAGTACAGGTCCTTGTCTTACTCCTGACCTCAACGGGGAACTTTCCTAATAGGCCTGTGTTTTTCTAACCGTAGTTGGTTATTTATATAGAGGCTCTTGCATAGATTAGTTAAGTGGTCATTAACTGCATAGAGGCTCTTGCATAGATTAGTTAAGTGGTCATTAACTGCATAGAATGACAATACTTTCCAAAACCTGTTCCCCGAACGAAACATGTAGATGTTTATCAGACTCGACAGTCCTTTCCATTAACTGCGTGAGGGCGAATATTGCGTGATTTATGACATTATGTTTGTATCACAGGCAAGCAATGATGTCATGTTTGTATCACAGGCAAGTCATGATGTCATGTTTGTATCACAGGTAAACAATGATGTGATGTTTGTATCACAGGCAAGCCATGATGTCATGTTTGTATCACAGGCAAGCCATGATGTCATGTTTGTATCACAGGCAAGCAATGATGTCATGTTTGTATCAAATGTATGTAACGACATCATGCTTGTATCACAGGTACGCAATGACCCCATGTTTGTATCACAGGTACGCAATGACCCCATGTTTGTATCACAGGTACGTAATGGCCCCAGGTTTGTATTTCTTGCCTACAGCATCGACCAGCCACCATTACCAGAGAAGCATGACAACATCACGACACGAGAACATGCTTCAAAAGAATGTCCACCCATGCATTCATCATTTAAGATGTATATGGTCTCCAATATTTATATTCATTTATGACTGTGCTAATTTATTCAAAGCTTTCGTTCAAGATGGTAACTCTTAAGATACGTAATATATTCATGACATTGCATTTAATGTTGATCTTCAAACATTTGGTGTACAAATTATACCTGGCGACACCTCGTGGATCACCTTTCCGAGGTTTATAGTTTCAGGATGTGCATGACGAGGGCTGGTTGACAATTCTATAGTCTGTCCATTAATTCGTGAGCACGTTTGAAATTGATTTTCTCGAAAACTACCTGTTGGATCTCAGTGATTTTTGCAAGCAGCCTTAGAATATCCATGACGCTAGAGAAATTTTTTTTTCCAAGAAAATTTGATGTAGTTTGAAATATTTCTTCTTCAGGTTATATTAAAATCAACCTCACCGGATTGTACACACAGTAACAGATCCCCGTACTATCCCCGCTGCTATTCATCACGTACATTGACCACATTTGTAAAATAGCTAACACCAGCGAAGGAAAAAACCCTCGAGAACTCTTAAATGAATTTCTTTTGCAGACGATCAGGCAATCATATCAACAACAGAAGAACAGCTACAACAACACATCAACAGACTCCAGTTAGCATGTAACGAATACAACATGAGAATTAACATCGACAAAACAGAAGTAATGACATTCGCCAGAGAGGAAAACACTACCAACATCTCCATCGATAATCATCTACTAAATCAAGTAAAGATTTCACATACCTGGGGAGCATTTTTTCAGCAAATGGGAAAAATAACTAATGAAATTCAATACAGATGCAACAAGCAAATCAAATGATAGGCAAATGGCGCCAATTTTTTTAAAATGCAAACACGTCACCATGAACACAAAAAGAGCAATGTTCAACACAATCTTTCTCCCACATTATGTTACCAGTGCCAAACCTGGGCGCTGACAACAAACGATAGAAGAAAACTAGTCACAACAGAGATGAAGTGTCTACGCTGAATGCTGGGTGTAACAAGAAGAGACCGGTTGAGAAATGAAGACATCAGGAAAAAAGTGGGTACAACATCAGTACTAGACTTCATCAAGAAACAACAAATTAAATGGTTCGGTCACGTAAGCAGATTACCATCAGACAGTGACTAAAGAGCAATGCTGCTCCGATACAATGGGTACAAAGCAAAAGGCCGGCCACGCAAAAAGATGGACCTCAGAGATAAAAGAGGCGACGAAAGAGACTATCTACGAAGCGCATACTAGGGCCGTTTTAGAAATCTCTTCCTGACCTGACGCTGTGAGGCATAGAGGATTCGAGAAAGAAGAAGAAGAAGAAGAAGTAACAGATCTACGGTACACAGACGCGTTGTTCTAAAATACATTATGGTAACATTGAAATATCGTGAGTTTCACGAATTCCCGTGCACCTAACTCAGTCGACTTTGAAAGCGGAAGCATATGACGTTATAATTGGGATACCGTTGTAAAGTTATAGGCGTATCTCGCTATTTGTATGAAGCTATTGTATCATATTTGTTGGCTTATCAAAACGACATTGATATCACATTCATAATGAGTCTGAAGTGCACATTTATAACAATGCAGAAGGTTACAGTTTTACTATACCAACACTTCCGTAGGAAATCTAAGAGAGGTCATCTATATTGCGATATTCATAACCCTGAGAAACGAACGCAACTGGCGCTTGGTCTGAATAGAGAATCCTTTTCCCGATGGATTAAACAGGACACAAAGTGCACTAATGTCAAGCAAGGAAGGAAAAGAACGATTGACGACTTTGACATAGATGTCATAAGACGGGAGCTCTTGAAAATGTTTGCGACAAATCAACTTGTTACTCTCAGGAAACTGAAATTAAAACTGCAATCAGATTGCAGCATAGACATTTCTAAAAGTACTCTATGAAAAATTGAAAGAGCCGCCGGCTTCACCTTCAGAAAAACTATAGGCGGCAGGAATATTATTTGTGAAAAGCCACATTTAATTGCTGCCGAAGTAAATACCTGAGGCAGATCCGTGAGCGGCGGAGGCAAGGCTATGATATTGTATGTTTGGACGAATCCTGGGTCAATGCTCACCACACCAATGCTAAAGAATGGCAATCAGTAGACGGTGAACAGAAAAGAAAATACCAAGCAGCAAAGGCCAGCGTATTATACTAACACATGCAGGAAGTAGTGAAGAAGGTCTTGTCCATGACGCTGGACTTATTTTCCAATCAAAAAGTACCGACGGTAGGGACTACCACACAGAAATGAATGGACATATTTTCAGGCACTGGATGGAGAAAGATCTACTTCAAATTCTAAACAGACCATCATGCTTGGTAATGGATAATGCATCCTATCACAACGCAGTATCAGGGGAAGACAAAGTACCAACTGCATCAAATACAAAAGATCAAATTAGGACTTGGCTGCTAAGGAAAATGTCAGCTTCGATGATACATATTTGAAACCCGAGTTGTTGCACCTGGTGAAGATGACAAATAAGACAAAGGTGTTTCATATTGACAAAATCATTGGGAATACGGCCACACGTCTTTGCGACTACCTCCATATCATGCTCACCTCAATCCGATAGAGCTTGTCTGGGCTAAAGTAAAAGGGCAAGTTGCCGAACAGAACAGGACGTTTAAAATGTGTGATGTTGAAGTTCTGACACGTGAGTCCTTCTCAATGATAGACATGCAGTTCTGGAAGAAGTGTGTTGAACATGTGCTCTGAGAGGAAGACGAGTACTGGCACTGAGATGGATTACAATTTGTCCAGCCAGTAACAATTATCAACCTCATGGAATCGTCAGATTCGGAGATACAAATCATATTTTGATTACAGACTGAGAAATAGCAACGTATACATTTCCATATCCAAATGCGTCTACCATCATACAATTTGTGGTGAAGTTAAGACACCCTGGGGTATAATGGTGACCGAAGGGGAGGACTAACTGTTGCATATTGTATCCAAGTTCACGATTGCACATAAAGGGCAACACACTTAATTACTTGACCTATCAAGTTAATATGGAGATACACCTATGAATAGAATTGACATGGACAAATTCTAGGATACTGTAAAATCTAAAATTTGAGCCCCGTATTTGCAATTGTCATAAAAGATCAAAGGAATTCGCCGATGTGCAAAATCCGTAGCATCTATGGACTACTGGTTAGCTTTATTTTAGCGTCATGGATATTCTAAGGCTGCATGCAAAAATCACTGAGATCCAACAGGTAGTTTTCGAGAAAATCAATTTCAAACGTGCTCACGAATTAATGGACAGACTGTAACTGTAAACCTAACGTTATCTATTTTATGATATGATATTTGGTGTTTGTGATAAGTTGTAACGGTAACGATCTGTGCAATTATGTGAAGAGATAGTGCTTGGATAGTACCGGGAAAGTGCTGAAATAGTGATGAGATAGCACTGAGAAAGTGCTGATAAAGTGCTGAGATAGTGCTGAGATGGTGATGAGATAGTGCTGAGATAATGATGAGATAGCGCTGAGATAGTACTGGATAATGCTGAGATAGTGATGAGATAGTGATGAGAAAGTGCTGAGATAGTGCTGAGATAGTGCTGATATAGTGATGAGATAGTGCTGATATAGTGATGAGAAAGTGCTGAGATAGTGCTGATATAGTGATGAGATAGTGATGAGATGGAGAGGGGCTCGGGAGAGCCAAAGGCTAGGGAGTAAACCTGATCAAAATCCCCACTGCCTTGTGGGTCAGCACGGTAATGCAGAGGGCTAGAGGAGTAAACCTTGACCAAAAATCCGGAGGGAGGGACCCTAAGGCAGTTGATGGTTAAGTGTTACTCTTGCCATCTTCTGGCATCTCCTGCAAACCCTGCTGGATTCCAAACGTATAGACTTTGTCTTTCCTTTGGAAAAAACAGTAGGGTAGAGAGGAGTTTGTGCAAAATGGGCAAGGCATATTCTCCATATCAGCTGCCCAGGCTAGGCACAAAGAGAGACGACACTTCATCTTTTCTTTCGACTCGAGCACAACACGGAAAGCAACAGTTACAGAGACACAAGACAAATAAACCTCTTAGATTTGGCACATGGAACGTAAGGACCATGTGTACCGGACTTGTCAACCTAGACCCGACGAAAACAAAAGACATCAGGAAAACAGCTGTCATAGACAGAGAACTTGAGAGACTGCAGGTAGACATAGCGCGCTACGGAAACCAGGCTTCCAGACTGTGGTTCAGTAAAAGAAAAGAATTACACATTCTTCTGGCAGGGCCTAAGCACCAATCAACCTAGACTGTATGGAGTCGGCTTTGCCGTGCACAATAGACTTGTGAAAGCTATTCATACACCAGTAGCTGCATCAGAACGAGTAATATCACTACGACTCAATGTAAAAAGTGGACTCATAAACATCATATGTGTCTACGCACCAACCCTAGCAGCGTCTGCAGAAGATAAAGACAAGTTTTATGACTCATTACAGAATGTCGTTAATTCATTTCCAGTAGATGAGCAACTGTTTATATTGGGCGACTTAAATGCACGCATAGGATCTGATCACCAGTCATGACCAGTATGCCTGGGACATCATGGCATTGGAAATATCAACGATAATGGTCAAAGACTGCTTGAATTCTGCTCCCAAAACAACATGTGTGTGACAAATACGTTTTTTCTGTCAAACACAGACACAGGGTGTCATGGTGCCACCCAAGATCACGTCACTGGCACCAGCTTGATTTTGTACTCACACGCAGACAACACCTCAACACAGTGAAAATCACACGTACTTTCCACAGCGCGGACTGTGATACAGATCATGCACTAGTTATCAGCAAAGTCAAAATACTTCCAAGGAAAACCTATTCAACAAGAAGACCACCCAAACCCAAAGTCAGCGTCACCAAAATGGGGATGACAGAGAATAGGTAGACTTTCAGAAAGGCGTTTACTGCTCTGTGTGAGAATGAAATGGGAGAATGTAGCGTAGACGAAAAGTGGAACATTCTAAAATCTAACATATATGACTGTGCCATTGACTCATTTGGCACCAAGAAATTCTCCAACAAAGACTGGGTAGAACAAAATGAAACAACCCTAAGCCCTCTACTTGAGGAAAAGAAAAGAGCTCTAATAAATTACAAAAACAAACCCTCGCAAAGTTCAAAGGACCATCTTCGGCACACAAAATCAATATTGCAACGAGAGTCAAGGAGGTGTGCAAATGAATACTGGTCAAATCTATGTTCTGCGATACAAAATGCTGCAGATATGGGCAACACCAAGGCAATGTACGAAAATATCAGAGTAGCTCTGGGACCAAACATAACAAAAATTGCACCACTAAGATCAGAAACAGGTGAGCCAATAACAGATATGACCAAACAGCTCGAAAGATGGGTGGAACACTATTCCAATCTTTACTCTGTGGAGAAACCAGCACACCCAGTCCTCGATCAGATCATACCGAAACATCATGACCAAACCGAGCTGGATACCGAACCCACAGAGCTGGAACTTTCCGAAGCAATCAACAAACTTTCAAATGGCAAGGCATTAGGACTAGACAACATTCCTGCAGAAATCCTCAAATACAATAGGGATGTCCTGCTGCCCCACCTCTACAATCTCCTTATTCAGTGCTGGAGAGAGGGAACACTTCCTCAGGACATGAGGGATGCAAAGATAGTGACACTCTATAAAAACAAAGGGGATAAGGGGATTGTAACAACTACAGAGGCATCTCCCTTCTAAGCGTAACAGGCAAAGCTTGTGCACTAGTCCTTTCAAAACGACTACAGAAACTGGCGGAGCGTGTTCTTCCAGAGTCACAATGTGGATTCAGAGCTAGACGGTCAACAACTGACATGATATTCACCCTTCGACAGCTACAAGAGAAGTGCAGAGAGCAGAGCAAGCCTCTATGTATTGCTTTCGTGGATCTGACTAAGGCATTTGACACAGTCAGAAGGCCAAGTCTTTATAAAATATTGAAGTATATTGGTTGTCCCCAAAGTTGCTCCAATTGATTGTTTCCTTCCATGAGGGCATGAAAGCCAGCATACAGTTCGATGGCAGCACATCTGATAGTTTTGAAGTTAAGAGTGTAGTCAAGCAGGGCTGTGTCCTTGCCCCCACTCTCTTTGGTATCTTCTTCGCAGTCCTTTGAACCACGCCTTAGGGGACGCTGATGGTGATGTTTTCATCCGCACTAGATCTGATGGTTCACTGTTTAACTTGGCTCGCTTAAGAGTCAAGACAAAAACAACGGAAATACTTCTCAAGGACCTCCTTTTCGCTGACGATGCTGCCTTAGTCGCCCACAGTGAGACTACACTGCAATGCCTAATTAATAATTTGTCAAAGGCATGCGACCTCTTTTCTCTGACAATAAGTGTCTCCAAAACAGTTGTATTATGTCAGGGAGGCAAGACATCAAATATCACTTTAAATGGCAACCATCTAACACCAGTGCAAAAATTCTGCTATCTTGGGTCCACGGTCACTGCCAGCCTTTCTCTTGACGAAGAAATCAACGCTCGTATAGGAGTGCGGCTACTACATTCGGCATACTATCAAAGCGAGCGTGGGAAAACAAAAAATTGACATTGCAGACGAAGACTCAAATATATCGAGCCTGTGTAATTAGTTCTTACTATATGGCTCAGAAACATGGACAGCCTACTCAAGACACGAGAGGAGACTTAACATCTTTCACCTTCGATGTCTCCGCAAGATTATGAACATCAGGTGGTACGACAAGATAACCAACTCTGAAGTACTGCAACGTGCAAATCTGCCTTCCATCATGGGCATGCTCAGCAGTAGACGACTAAGATGGTTGGGACATGTGAGAAGAATGGAAACTTATCGCATACCAAAACAAATGTTGTTCTGTGAACTTTCGGAGGAAGAGGCACCAGGGCAGACCACTGCTCAGATATAAAGATGTCTGCAAAACCTCAATGAAAAACTTTTCTATAGATCCAGCACATGGGAGGGACTAGCAGATGACAGAGTTGTGTGGAAAGCCAAATTACAGAAGGGCGCAGAGTCTTTTGAGAAGAGACTTATGTACGAGCTGAACAACAAGAGAGAAAAGCGAAAACTCAGAAGTTGTCACAGTAAAACACTTGCCTATTGACCGTCTGTAAAGATGAAAAGGGCCAATAGTGATGAGATAGTGATGAGATAGTGCTGATATAGTGATGAGATAGTGATGAGATAGTGATGAGATAGTGATGAGATAGTGCTGAGATAATGCTGAGATAATGCTGATATAGTGCTGATATAGTGATGAGATAGTGATGAGATAGTGATGAGATAGTGCTGAGATAATGCTGATATAGTGATGATATAGTGATGAGATAGTGATGATATAGTGATTAGAAAGTGCTGAGATAGTGCTGAGATAGTGCTGAGATAGTGATGAGATAGGGCTGAGATAGTGATGAGATAGTGATGAGATAGTGATGAGATAGTGATGAGATAGTGATGAGATAGTGATGAGATAGTGCTGAGATAGTGCTTATATAGTGATGAGATAGTGATGAGATAGTGATGAGAAAGTGCTGAGATAGTGATGAGATAGTGATGAGATAGTGATGAGAAAGTGCTGAGATAGTGCTGCGATAGTGCTGATATAGTGCTGAGATAGTGCTGATATAGTGCTGATATAGTGATGATATAGTGCTGAGATAGTGATGATATAGTGATGAGAAAGTGCTGAGATAGTGATGAGATAGTGCTGAGATAGTGCTGAGATAGTGCTGATATAGTGATGATATAGTGATGAGAAAGTGCTGAGATAGTGCTGAGATAGTGCTGATATAGTGATGAGATAGTGCTGAGATAGTGCTGATATAGTGATGATATAGTGATGAGATAGTGATGAGATAGTGATGAGATAGTGATGAGATAATGATGAGATAGTGATGAGATAGTGCTGAGATAGTGCTGATATAGTGATGATATAGTGATGAGATAGTGATGAGATAGTGATGAGATAGTGATGAGATAATGATGAGATAGTGATGAGATAGTGATGAGATAGTGCTGATATAGTGCTGATATAGTGATGAGATAGTGCTGAGAAAGTGCTGAGATAGTGATGAGATAGTGCTGAGATAGTGATGAGATAGTGCTGAGATAGTGCTGATATAGTGATGATATAGTGATGAGATAGTGATGATATAGTGATGAGATAGTGCTGAGATAATGATGAGATAGTGATGAGATAGTGCTGAGAAAGTGCTGAGAAAGTGCTGAGATAGTGTTTAGAAAGTGATGATAACGTACTGAAATAGCACTGAGAAAGTGCTGAGATAGCACTGATATAGCACTGAGAAAGTGCTGAAATAGTACTGAAATAGCACTGAGATAGTGTAGAGACAGTGATAAAATAGCACTGAGATAGTGTAGAGACAGTGATAAAATAGCACTGAGATAGTGTAGAGACAGTGATAAAATAGCACTGAGATAGTGTAGAGACAGTGATAAAATAGCACTGAGATAGTGTAGAGACAGTGATAAAATAGCACTGAGATAGTGTAGAGACAGTGATAAAATAGCACTGAGATAGTGTAGAGACAGTGATAAAATAGCACTGAGATAGTGTAGAGACAGTGATAAAATAGCACTGAGATAGTGTAGAGACAGTGATAAAATAGCACTGAGATAGTGTAGAGACAGTGATAAAATAGCACTGAGATAGTGTAGAGACAGTGATAAAATAAAATAACACTGAGATAGTGTAGAGACAGTGATAAAATAGCACTGAGATAGCACTGAGATAGCACTGAGATAGCACTGAGATAGCACTGAGATAGTGTAGAGAGCTAGATTGTATTGTTATTAAAAACTCTCGTCTTCGTTGCAATGCGATGGACGCCGTGAGAAATAAAGGCAATATTTAAATTCAATATTTAGTCATTGTTTTCTCCATGACTCTCAAATACTTGTTTTAATGTGTCTACTTATTTAGCAAGAAACCAAACCACATTTAATGAGAATGAAATACAACCAACCACCAATAACAGCATACAATAAAAAGAGTCAGGTACTAGAGCTAAGGGAAGACCAAGAAAAGATGGATAGACAATATCAAGACCACACTACATATACACGGAAACAACACAACATGGGCGACTCATTTAGCCCTAGAACGCAAATTAAAGCTCCCATCCCTACGCTTAACGGCAAGAGTGGACAGCCAACTACATCTTCCACCTGGGAATAGACAATAGACAATAAACCAAACTGGGACTTTAAGACATGCATTTTGTTTCTATCAAATCACTCTCACTATTTGTCAAACATATATCAGTTATCAGTTACCAGTTATCAGTTATCAGTTATATGAGGACTATCATCATAGCACTCCGGACATATCCATAGGTGCTCCGATCTCCGCCTCAGCAAATCCAGCAGCGTCCAACGACCCAATACACCAGTTCGATGCTGATTAATCAATCTCTTTGCATATTTAGTATGTCGTTCTTTTCGGGCTGCACCCATATTGACACCCATCTCTCTCAATCTGATCAGCGAGTGGGATTCACAGCCCTGAAACTCCTCTGTTCGGAAGGACTCTCTCAATGCGGGAAGAATGTCATTTCGATCCACGTCAGCTCCTCTGATATTGTAGCCAAGCCAGCCAATCTATCAGCTTGTTCATTTCCCATAACTCCTGCGTGCCCAGGGACAAAAATAATGGTGATTTCTCTGATCATTGTCTGTAACAGTACCTCCACCCAGTTGCGTCTCACCATTCCTGATTCGACTTTACGAATCATGCTCATGGAGTCACTGAGTATGAAAACACGAAAGAGTGTGAGATGCCAATCATTTCACCGCCTCCGTAACCGCTCGAACCTCCATTGTCAAACTACTTGTGATTGTTGCGTAGACCCACTGACCTCTCCTATTATTTTTCCTCCTGAGCGTGCTGAAATATATATTCAACAGCAAATGTTTCTCCATTGTTTACGAGACGGCCTCCTCGCCTCAGGCCGTCATCTACGGGGAATACATCTACGGGGATGTCATCTACGGGGGATACAGCGCCAGAAATTCCACACAGAATCGCATTGGCATCAAGTGCTTTTAACAAATTGTCAAATATATGGAAGTCCAATTCACTCAGCAAGCACTTAAAATTAAAGATCTTTAACTCTTGTGTGATTCCAGTATTAACTTATGGATGCGAGAGTTGAAAAGCAACAAAAGCTCTAGAAAGAAAATTAGATAACTTTGAGAATAAATGTCTTAGAAGAATACTGAACCTCAAATGGTCAGATTTCAGACCCAATACACAAATAAGACAAGAGACCAAGCAAGAAAATGTATCAAATTTTATAAGAAAGCGCCGCTGGAACTACATCGGCAACACACTTAGAATGGATGAGAGAAGACTCCCTTACCAATCCCTCATGTGGACACCAGAGGGAAAAAGAAAACGAGGAAGACCAAGAGAGACTCTGCGTAGAACCATCACCAGAGAAGGCTCAACGATGGGCCTAGTAAACATCAAAGACTTAAAACAAATAGCAACGAACCACGAGACATGGAGAGCTATGACCTCTGCCCTATAGCCGCCCACAGGCCCAAGAGGAAAGACTAACTAACTCCTCGCCTCAGACACTAAGATCATGCTCAACCCATTGTCCACTATTTCAACCGGCTACTAAATGATTTTCTAATCTCGAAACACAAGAACAATGATACCTCTGTCTTTCACCTTCCACTCACATTATCTACCTGTACCATCCCACATTCTGTCCTCCTTTTACGTCACTTTTCCATTATCTCTAGTTTACCTGGTTTAATTACACCTGGCCTCAACATCTCGGACAATGAAGTCAATGTCCCTCCCCCACAAAAGTTGTACAATTTGTTCCTCCAACTCCGTAACGCACCAAATATAGTTGATTGACATAATCGTCGTGTCAATTAACCAATAAAGAAAGCAGACGACTAGGACCTACGTCATCAGACAGTCGGCAACGACGTGTCTTCTTTGATCTGTCATGAAAATATGAGTTGCGTCACGATTGATTAGTTTTGCTAGAGCCAACCAAGATAATTAGCCATACAAATGAATCAACAATCACAAAGTAATGAAAAGCAATTTGAAGAAATTACAATGGAACAGAAAACAAGTCACAAATAACGCAAGGACAAATATGTCACTTCACGTTTATGAATAACTAACTAGCTTTACTACTCGGCTCTGACGATACATTGTTACTGTCAACATCACAAATTGAATTTACAAATTAATTTAGGAGAAAATCGAAAAACAATCTATATCTCAATGTGGTAAAAACAAAAATAATCACAGATAAAGCAAACAGGACACGGATATTTTTTTATAAACAGAGAAATGGAAAATGTGAACAGTTTTTAATACCTCGGTTCACTGCTAACAAGATGTGATAATGGGATGGAGGAAATTAAAAGAAGAACAAACACGGCCTTGCTAAAAAAAAATTAAACAACTGAAGACAGTTTGGAAAATAACTGATAGGAAAACAAAGATCAGAATACTAAGAGAATGCATATTTTCAGTGGCAATGTATGGATGTGAAGCATGGACATTTAACAAAGGCGGTGGGGGGGAAAATATATGTGCTTTTGAATGTATGTGGTACTCCGTATATCACGGACATAAAGAGAACAAACAGATCTATCCATAAGGAACTCAGAATCAGAAGAAAACTAGCTGATGCTACAAAAAAGAATGAGAAAATTGAAGTATTTTGGACATATAAAAAGGCACGACGGATGATTATGGAAGGAAGAATCCGACAGAGGGAAGGCTGAGGAAGACAACAAAAAGAAAGGATGCAGGATGTAACTAATGAGTTGAGCATGACGTCTGAAGAATGGAAAAAGGGGGAAGATAAGGCCTATGAGAGATAAATTCTGAAAGATAGGGTAGCAAAGTTCTGCTCAGGACAAGCTATTTGAAGATGATTTGCCTTTGTCTGGGATTTACATGTTGAAATTTTATTCCAACTGTAACGGCTCTCTGATCGACTTGACATAGCTTCAATTTTATACCAGAGAAACAGGTGGGAAGTAAAGCTAGTCTCTCTCTCTCTCTCTCTCTATCTCTCTTTTTCTCCCTCGATCGTTCTTTTTCGGTCATTTTTATCATTCTTATTATGATATGTAAACAGCCTTTGCCAAAAATGTTTGTTTTACATCACAATCTTCAGTACCATTTGGAGCTCTAGTGCTTGTCCTTAGGAAGTGTCCATTTCAACAGCGTTACTGGGTTCGCTCCCCGATACCTTGACTGTCCCCAGCCAACCTGCAACTGTAAAGTTGGTCTGTGTTAAATTGATCGCACGTTCGCTTGGCGAAGTGAAGAAAATACGATGTTGTGATGGTGGTACTGGTATTGATATTGGTATTTGGCCGTAGTGCTTGGGTATGGCAATTGTTCTCGATTAGTCTCGGTGTGCCTCAGACACTGCCACAATCAATATTCCCAGATCTTCCTCTGAGCGACCACAGCCTTACTAACAACAATTAGAAAACAACTATCAACGAGTCGTAAAACAGCATCGCATCAACAGTTATAAACAACATCACACCACTAAAACTAAAGCAAATTTTATAAGAAAGATTGTTTAGTCAACACTATGTTACCAAACTTGGCCAGTAACAGCGGCGAATGGACGTAAAATCATAACGACAGAGATCAGGTGCTTGAAGAGCTGCAGTGTGACAATAAGAGACAAAATTAGAAATAAAGACATTAGCCAGACTCGATGTAACCGGTCATGCAGTTCATAAAGAACAACAGATTAAATGGTTGACACCGCAAGATTGTCCTGGTATCGTCTACCAGAGAGAGCCACACTGAAAAGTACAACGAGTACAGATCAGGAGAAGACCACATAAAGATGGAGCGACAGCATGATTAACAGCCTGAAGAAACGAATAACAGTTTACAAATGCATTAGAACAAGCACACACAAGATCACTAACCTACACCCCCAACAATTCTATAAAAGGTAAATGGTGGAAGAGAAGAAGATGACACTTAGTGGCTGCAACAAATATTTTATTCTAATACGGTAATAATTTGGTCAACTACGACTTACCTATTTAAAGTTATCCACCCAACCCATTTTTACCTGTACTTATTTGTCTGACCTATTACTTACCTGAGTTGAAATCGGTCTATCACAGTGACCTCTATCACAAATAAGTATACATTTTTAAAAAAAATACCCAACCTTAGAGAAATTTAGAAAGTGGTGACATCAGTTTCAAAATGTGAGAGTTTTTGTCCACCAGGATATAATACAGAAACTGCGTCGAGATGTCGAAGGTGCCCTACCTGCACAAAATGGGTGTAAGTAGGGGATTCAGTGAGGTATGTGTACAGGCATTGTTATAGAGATGATACAGGTTTGTTCAGGTAACCAGAAACTATAATGAGTCATTCTTTCAACGTTTCATGAAATCAGTCCGGACTAACTTTTTCTGTGAAAGTCTTAAAATAGTCAACAAAGCAGGAAACAAAGACAGGAGAAACAACCGGGAAAAGGTTACCCATACGTGCAACCTCATCCAGGACTTAACATTTGTGTATAATTAATTATCTGTTCACATAGCTTTTTGACTTACTATCAATGTTTTATTTTAGTTTAATGTTTTGCTTCATTGTGTGTTTGATCATGACAAAGACTTATTGGTCGAAACGTCGATTGTTAATCGTTATACTTTCCCCCTTGCTTATATACAACATATGTTGTCTACATATTTCAGTTTGGAATATCTTCACTGCACTCCGGACATGGCTCAAGATAGAAAACTAACTCTCCCCACGTCGCTTCACGGCAAATATTGTTAAGATAAGATAGATAAGACTCGGACATGCCCATATGTGTTTCGATCTACTTGCGATATCTCCAACAGCGTCCAGCGACTGACCGTACCAGTTCGATTTGGATTGATGAGCCTACTTGTATTGTAACAGTTTCACTGTTATTGAGGAGGAGCAGGTAAACAAAACCCCTTTTCTTTTTGTCTGTACTTGGCGTCTTTGATCTAGAATAAAATTATTTGTTGACCAGTCCACAGTATTGACCAAGTGAGTACCCATACTCGATCGACGTGATTCAACTCGGGGTATGCGAGGACTGCCATTAAGTCGGGGGTCTCGAGACCAGGAAGGAAAAACTGAGTTTTGGCTGGAACATAAGTTAGTGAAGGCAGATTAACGAAGACAGTCAGACTTGAGAAGTTGTGAAGGACGGATGATGGAGATCCAATTTAGATAGATTGTTATATAGTCTAAGAGTGAGACTATAGATAGTGTGTTGCACTGAATTGAATTATTAAGCTCGCAGCCATAGACGAGCAAGAGAACGTAACACTTAGAGCCTTGGAGAAGAACTGTTATAATTGAGAGTACTTGTTGAGTGATAATTAACTTATGTGAGGACTACTTGATGTTAGAACCAATGAGGACTACTTGATGTTAGAACCAATGAGGACTACTTGATGTTAGAACCAATGAGGACTACTTGATGTTAGAACCAATGAGGACTACTTGATGTTAGAACCAATGAGGACTACTTGATGTTAGAACCAATGAGGACTACTTGATGTTAGAACCAATGAGGACTACTTGATGTTAGAACCAATGAGGACTACTTGATGTTAGAACCAATGAGGACTACTTGATGTTAGAACCAATGAGGACTATTGATTTTAGAACCAATGAGGACTATTTGATGTTAGAACCAACGACCAGAAGTGTTCGGTTCGTAGGAACAAATTGGTCCGAACAAAGAAGGAAAATTCGTTAGTCCAACTGGCTTGACTTTACTATGGAACGAAAGCCTCAGTTATATTCGGGACTATTCAAACCTTGCAGGAGAGAGAGTAAGAACAACTATAATTAGCTAGACTAGATGACCAGAACTCCTGGCGACAAGAGGACTACCCCGACTGAGAGCAGCCAGACTTCAGCGTGACCTTTCGATGAACAACGCAGATACGACGTTCAAGACTTTGCCTGAGGGATGACTGCTACAAACATGAAACAATAGATTAGCTCTTACCACGTAGAATTACGCTGATCAACGAAACAATAGATTAGCTCTTACCACGTAGAATTACGCTGATCAACGAAAACCCTCAGAGATGGCAGAGCATCGTTCCATAGACTACTATTAGACCGGCAGTTTCCAGATGGGTGTTAACCTACTAGTGTGTAGATAGAATGTTCTGATGACCAGGAGATTGATTATTACTGCCGAAAAGGTAAAGAACTATTGTGTTATAAACAATGACTTTTCTTTTAAATTGAATTTGACTATTTTACGGAAATATCAGCGTAGTTAACCTTACCGACATAGGAGATAAGACAGATAATGGTCTGGATTCGTCAAGATTTAAAGAATTAAGTGTTATAGCTTTTATGATAGTGCCTAAGAGCGAGTTGTGAGACAGTAATTGTGCACTGAAATTGTATATATTTGTATTGTAGACCTAAGAAAGGTCCATACTTGTTATTCTTCGATCTCCAGAAGAGAAGAGAGAGAGAGAGAGAGAGAGAGAGAGAGAGAGAGGAGTTCAGCATATTAAATAGTCTATGAACTTTTAAAACATGGTGGTGTGTTAATATAATTCCTCTACTGTGTTGTGTGTAGTTAATTGACATTAAGAAGAATAGAACTGCAAGTCCTGATTCTTTCTGTCTAAATTAATTCTTTCCTTCCTTCACTTATTTTTTCTTACTTTCCTGACGCCCTGTACCTGACTCACAAACTATTACAGTATACCTGTTGTGCTGTTCTTTTCTGTCTACATGTTTTCCTCCCGCCCGTGTGTTGCTGGGACCACGGGGAGCAAAGAATAGTAACAATGTGATCTACAAAGCATGTCATAAGAGGCGACTGAGACAGGGGTCTAAGGAAGCTACCATAGTAAATAAAAGCATCGCAGAAATCGGATGTGCTGGCCTACTTGTAGGCGCATAACTGGCACAATGTACAAATGCTCTTAGGCTCAGATCACATACAAATCTCAAAGAGTGGTTAACAAGTGGTCGTTATGGAGCGTTCGAAGAAGAAGAAAGTTTTCGTCCATATTACCGACAGTTTGTAATTGACTTAACAAATTAATTGACTTGACAATGGCTGTCTCAGGTCACGAATACAACAACCAGGAGTTGGGGACGGCAACAAGTCTCTAAAACAGATGACGCAGATGATGACAGTTACGAACAGAATGCTATAAAATATGATATGCCATAGGAAAGATCATGGTAGAACAAGTTATAGTGACAGAAAGGAAGCAGTAGAACAAGTTTTTGTGACAGAAAGGAAGCAGTAGAACAAGTTATTGTGACAGAAAGGAAGCAGTAAAAGAAGTTATTGTGACAGAAAGGAAGCAGTAGAACAAGTTATGGCGACAGAAAGGACACAGTAGAAGAAGTTATTGTGACAGAAAGGAAGCAGTAGAACAAGTTATTGTGACAGAAAGGAAGCAGTAGAAGAAGTTATTGTGACAGAAAGGACACAGTAGAAGAAGTTATTGTGACAGAAAGGAAGCAGTAGAAGAAGTTATTGTGACAGAAAGGAAGCAGTAGAACAAGTTATGGTGACAGAAAGGAAGCAGTAGAACAAGTTATGGTGACAGAAAGGAAGCAGTAGAACAAGTTATAGTGACAGAAAGGAAGCAGTAGAACAAGTTATGGTGAAGGAAAGGAAGCAGTAGAACAAGTTATGGTGAAGGAAGGAAGCAGTAGAACAAGTTATGGTGAAGGAAAGGAAGCAGTAGAACAAGTTATGGTGAAGGGAGGAAGCAGTAGAACAAGTTATGGTGAAGGAAAGGAAGCAGTAGAACAAGTTATGGTGAAGGAAGGAAGCAGTAGAACAAGTTATGGTGAAGGGAGGAAGCAGTAGAACAAGTTATGGTGAAGGAAAGGAAGCAGTAGAACAAGTTATGGGAAGGAAGGAAGCAGTAGAACAAGTTATGGTGAAGGAGGGAAGCAGTAGAACAAGTTATAGTGACAGAAAGGAAGCAGTAGAACAAGTTATAGTGACATAAAGGAAGCAGTAGAACAAGTTATGGTGAAGGAAAGGAAGCAGTAGAACAAGTTATGGTGAAGGGAAGGAAGCAGTAGAACAAGTTATGTGACAGAAAGGAAGCAGTAGAACAAGTTATAGTGACATAAAGGAAGCAGTAGAACAAGTTATAGTGACATAAAGGAAGCAGTAGAACAAGTTATGGTGAAGGAAGGAGCAGTAGAACAAGTTATGGTGAAGGGAGGAAGCAGTAGAACAAGTTATGGTGAAGGAAAGGAAGCAGTAGAACAAGTTATGGTGAAGGGAAGGAAGCAGTAGAGCAAGTTATGGTGAAGGGAAGGAAGCAGTAGAACAAGTTATGGTGAAGGAAGGAAGCAGTAGAACAAGTTATAGTGACAGAAGGAAGCAGTAGAAAAGGTTATAGTGAAGAAAGGAAGCAGTAGAACAAGTTATGGTGAAGAGGAAGCAGTAGAACAGTTATAGTGACATAAAGGAAGCAGTAGAACAAGTTATGGTGAAGGGAAGGAAGCAGTAGAACAAGTTATGGTGAAGGAAGGAAGCAGTAGAACAAGTTATAGTGACATAAAGGAAGCAGTAGAACAAGTTATGGTGAAGGGAAGGAAGCAGTAGAACAAGTTATGGTGAAGGGAGGAAGCAGTAGAACAAGTTATGGTGAAGGGAGGAAGCAGTAGAACAAGTTATGGTGAAGGGAAGGAAGCAGTAGAACAAGTTATGGTGACAGGAAGGAAGCAGTAGAACAAGTTATGGTGAAGGGAAGGAAGCAGTAGAACAAGTTATGGTGAAGGAAGGAAGCAGTAGAACAAGTTATGTGAAGGGAAGGAACAGTAGAACAAGTTATGGTGAAGGAGGACAGTAGAACAAGTTATGGTGAAGGAAGGAAGCAGTAGAACAAGTTATGGTGAAGGAAGGAAGCAGTAGAACAAGTTATGGTGAAGGAGGAACAGTAGAACAAGTTATGGTGAAGGAAGGAACAGTAGAACAAGTTATGGTGAAGGGAAGGAACAGTAGAACAAGTTATGGGAAGGAGGAAGCAGTAGAACAAGTTATGGTGAAGGGAGGAACAGTAGAACAAGTTATGGTGAAGGAAGGAAGCAGTATAACAAGTTATGGTGAAGGAAGGAAGCAGTAGAACAAGTTATGGTGAAGGAAAGGAAGCAGTAGAACAAGTTATGGTGAAGGGAAGGAAGCAGTAGAACAAGTTATGGTGAAGGGAAGGAAGCAGTAGAACAAGTTATGGTGAAGGAAGGACACAGTAGAACAAGTTATGGTGAAGGGAGGACACAGTATAAGAAATTAGAAGGAATGAAAGAATATACATAGACCCAAAACATGGTGAATTGAAGACACAGAAGAACATGTATGGGATGAATGAACACAGTAGAACATGTTATGATAAATAGAAAATACATTAGAACATGCTGTAATGAATTGAAGAACACAACAGAGCAGACAGTATTGAAGGAAGAAACACTGTAGAACAAATGATGGTGGAGGGAAGTATTTAAGACTGAAATGTAAAAACAAACACTGTGTCAACGACAAGAGAATGACAGCATCCATTGATACAGAAATAAACATGCAATAACATCCACTTTGATATAAAAATATACAGATCAACTAATATATCTAGGCATGTCTCTGTTGTCAGACAATACGCATGCACACATAACCAAACCGCCCGAGTGGTTACATGGGCCCAAATTTGGGGTGTCAAGAATAGAACCACTGTTACCTGCCACGCATGTCGTAAGAGGCGATTAAGGAGGTTTGACTTAAATCGGATGCACGTGTCCTAAACGTGTAGAAGTTTATGCGTTTAGGGGCCTACCAAACCAATGTGCAACGTATACACGTTCTTGGTAAAGATCAAACATATCACAAATAGTGATTAAAATTGGTCGTAAAGAACGAACGCAAAGAAGAAGAAGACATAACCAAACAACAAAATGTCACACCAAATATACATGCTATTGGACTTACAGAATGCAACGGAGGCTTGTCGGTTGTCCATAGATCGTATTTCCCGCTGCTTTGTGCCATCTTTAGAAGACCAAAATCAGCTGCAATGTTCTAAATGTTATTGAAGTCTTAACTGGCCACTCACGTCTTTGGTGGGACACGTTTGTAGAGAGACAGAGGATAAGGGATTACTTCCGTTAGTTGTTATGTTGATCTAGAATATATAACGAAATTAGAAAAGACAAAATTGTATGAGTATGTATCCACATGGTCAGTATGGTGGACAGAAGGACAACTGATCAGGATGAATGACACAGTGTAAATATGTGTATGAAATGAAAACTGCATTAGGTAGAACATGTGTAAGAATTGAAGCACAAAGTGCAGACAGTATGAAGGAATAACACTGTAGAACAAATGAGGGTTTGGAGAAGTTTAAGACTGGTAAATGTAAACAACATGTGTCAAGAAGAGGAATTGAACAACATCCATTATGAGAATAAAGTCAAGTAAACATCCACTTGATATAAAATATCAGATTCAACTATATATATGTAAACTTGTCTATGTTTGCAGACAAACTGCATGCACACATAACCAAACGCTCAGTGTGTTACGAAGGACAAATTTGTGTAAGAATGAAACACTGTTCTGTAGTGTGTAGAGAACGATAAGGAGGTATTGAAATCGATGCAGTGTCTAAACGTGTGAAGTCTATGCAGTTTGAGGAGACTAGTGTTTAGGTGTAAACACATTGCAAGTATGGTTCTTGCAAAGATCAGTATGATACATGTGTCAAATAGTGTAGGTTAAAACATGGTCAAGTAGAAGAACACAGCAAGTAGAAGAAACACATGGCAAACAACAGAATGTACACACATATACATGCTATTGGACTTAAAATGGCAAGTTGTCGAGTTTTGTCCATGCAAGATCGTATATTTCCATTGCAGTAGTTGTAGCCATCTTTAGAAACTCAAATAGTTGAATGTTTAAATGTTATTGAAGTTTTTAACTGGCCAAGTCAGTTGTTGGTGAGGACAAATTGTGTGTAGGAGAACAGGAATAAGTGTGATTGACTTGTATGTGTATGTATAGTATGTTAGATATTTAAAACTGCAATGTAGAAAAGACAAACTGTATGTAGGTATGTAACACATGTGTCAAGTAGTGTGTAGAGTGAAACTGTGTAGTATAAATACATGTGTCAAGTAGTTTTGTAGGTTACAATTAGTAAGTATCACATGTGTCAAGTAGTGTGTTTGAAACACAGTTGTCAATGTGTGTAGGTATTGTAAACACATGTGTCAAGTGAGTGTTTAGGTATTGTAAACACATGTGTCAAGTAGTGTTTGGTGTTGTATGAGACACATGTGTCAAGTAGTTGTAGGTATGTAAACACATGTGTCAAGTAGTGTGTAGGTATTGTAAACACATGTGTCAAGTAGTGTGTAGGTATTGTAAACACATGTGTCAAGTAGTGTTTAGGTATTGTAAACACATGTGTCAAGTAGTGTGTAGGTATTGTAAACACATGTGTCAAGTAGTATGTATGTATGTAAACACATGTGTCAAGTAGTGTGTAGATATGTAAACACATGTGTCAAGTAGTGTGTAGGTATGTAAACACATGTGTCAAGTAGTGTGTAGGTATTGTAAACACATGTGTCAAGTAGTGTGTAGGTATTGTAAACACATGTGTCAAGTAGTGTTTAGGTATTGTAAACACATGTGTCAAGTAGTGTGTAGGTATTGTAAACACATGTGTCAAGTAGTGTGTAGGTGTTGTAAACACATGTGTCAAGTAGTATGTAGGTATGTAAACACATGTGTCAAGTAGTGTGTAGATATGTAAACACATGTGTCAAGTAGTGTGTAGGTATTGTAAACACATGTGTCAAGTAGTTGTAGGTTTTGTAAAACATGTGTTAAGTAGTGTGTAGATATGTAAACACATGTGTCAAGTAGTGTGTAGGTATTGTAAACACATGTGTCAAGTAGTGTTTAGGTATTGTAAACACATGTGTCAAGTAGTGTGTAGGTATTGTAAACACATGTGTCAAGTAGTGTGTTGTGCAAGTTGACAATAGTATGTAGGTATGTAACACTGTGTCAAGTAGTGTGTATATATGTAAACACATGTGTCAAGTAGTATGTAGATATGTAAACATATGTGTCAAGTAGTGTGTAGATATGTAAACACATGTGTCAAGTAGTGTGTAGATTGTAAATTATGTAGTGTACACATGTAGTGTGTGTAGATATGTAAACACATGTGTCAAGTAGTGTGTAGATATGTAAACACATGTGTCAAGTAGTGTGTAGATATGTAAACATATGTGTCAAGTAGTGTGTAGATATGTAAACACATGTGTCAAGTAGTGTGTAGATATGTAAACACATGTGTCAAATAGTGTGTTGGCGATGTTCTTCTTTCTTTTTCTTTCTCTAATCCTGTTTTGACTCACAGCGTCAGGATAAGAAGAGATTTCTAGAACGGACTTTTGTATACGCTTCATAAACAGTGTTTTTCGTGGCCTCTGTTATCTCTGAGATCCATCTTTTTCGTGGACGGCCTTTTGTTTCTGTATCCACTGTATCGTAGTAACATTGCTCTTTGAGACGCGCTGCCTGTTGCTAATCTGCTTATGTAGTCGAACCATTTAATTTATTGTTTCTTGATGAAGTTCAGTATTGATGTTGTACCAACTTTTTCCCTGATGTCTTCATTTCTAAACCGTTCTCTTCTTGATATTCCCAGCATTCTGCGTAGACACTTCATCTCTGTCGGGACTAGTTTTCTTCTATCATGTGTTGTCCCCGTCCAGGTTTGTCACTGATAGCATAATGTGGGGAGAAAGATTGTGTTGAACTATACTCTTTTAGTGTTCATGGTGACATGTTTGCATTTTAAAATTTGCGCCATTTGTCCTATCATTTTATTTCCTTTATTGCATATTTATTGATGACGTTAACACGTTGTATGTAGGTATACATATGTGTCAAGTAGTGTGTTGATGATGTTTACAAGAAGTATGTAGTTATACACATGTGTCAAGTGGTGTGTTGATGACGTTGACAAGTTGTTTGATTTCTTGTTGATTAAACAGGACCCAATCCATAAATTATACCTCAATACACAATTCCTACCTCAATCATACAAATTCTACCTCAATACACAAATTCTACCTCAATACACAAATTCTACCTCAATACACAAATTCTACACTATCAATACACAAATTCTACCTCAATACACAAATTCTCACCTCAATACACAAATTCTACCTCAATACACAAATTCCAAACCCCTCAATACAACTAAATTCTACCTCAATCCACAAATTCTACCTCAATACACAAATTCTACCTCAATACACAATTCTACCTCAATCCACAAATTCTACCTCAATCCACAAATTCTACCTCAATACACAAATTCTACCTCAATACACAATTCTGAGTTTGACAAAACGTTTTCTAAGGATTGACAACTTCCATATTTTGTTTCTGAAAAAGAAACACTTAGTTTGTATGTTTATAATACCAACCCTTTGTTTGTGTCCGACATACCAAATCAATACAGAATATTGTGAAGACCGGATCTATATAGAAGTGTCTATGCAGAATGCTGAGAGTAACAAGAAGAGACCAGTTTAGAAATGAAGACATCAGGGAAAATGTGGGTACAACATCAGTACTGAACTTCATAAAGATACAACAAATTAAATAATTCGGCCACATATGCAGATTACCAACAAACAATGCACCTCAAAGAGCAATGTTACTCCGATACAGTGGATACAAACCAAAAGTCATCCACGAAAAAGGTGGACTTCAGAAAAAAACAGAGGCGGCAAAATACACTGTTTATAAAGCGCACACAAAAACCAGTTTCTAGATATCTCTTCTTGTTCTTACGCGGTGAGGCAAAAATTAGTCTAATTCAAGAAAGGAAAAAGACGGACGGATCAACAGATGACAGTATTATAAGTTTTCATTTTAACCAGTCATTAGCATAACTGTAGTAGATCCTGTTTATCGTCTAGAAAGTCCACACAAGTAGGAATGAATGTTTTGGAAACCGTGTGTCTAGCTTACGAGTGTAATAAAATGACCAGAAGGATTATACAAACATCTAAACGTTCGATATATACATGAATCTTCTTTTTCGAACTAATATATAATTGTTAAACCACTCTTTGTGATTTATATGTGATCTGAGCCTAAAAGTGATTGTACGTTGTGTCAGTTATGAGCCTACAAGTAGGCCAGCACATCCTATTTCTGCAGCGATTTTTATTTACTATGATATCTTCTTAGGTCCCTACATCAGTCGCCTCCTAAAACATGTAGTATCGAAATAGGGGAGACTACAGTAAAACTATATAAAATGACGAAACACGAGATGCCTTGCAGATCGCAGTGTTATGATTCTGTGCTCCCTTTGCTAGACCCGACATCACACGAGCGATATCTATGTATATATATGAGTGAGGCAAATACTAGAATAACTACCGAGCAGAGGCAGAGGCAATCAAAGAGGCGGCCGAAATGATCTTGGAGAGAAGAAACACTACACGCAACAAGGTCGTGATATTCACCGATGCTCTATCGGTCATCACGGCACTCAAATGCGTTGGCAAAACTGAGATGAATGAGCTCAAAACATCCCTCGCTGAACTAACGAGTTCACTCAAACGCACCGTCATCCAGTGGATACCGTCACACTGCAACGTTAGGGAAACGAAGCAGCCGACAAGCTAGCCAAAGAGGGCGGGCGACTACCTCAGACTGATCTCGAGATCAGCCATGAGGAAGTCAAAACAACCATCGGTTCGCACTATAGAAGCAAATGGGCAAAAGACCACCCTCGGTACACAGACAGTGACGGATACTATGGTCTCTCTCGCAGTAAACAAGTTGCCATATTTCGCCTCCGTACCGGACACAACAAGTTCAGAGCCCACATGTTCCATAAATTTAAAATTGGCACAACTAGCCTGTGCCCCTGCAAAATGGCAGACATGACGGCAGAACATGTCTTGCAAGACTGTCAACGGTTAGCAGGTATAAGGAAAGAGTCATGGCCACAACACACAGAGCTTCGCGAAAAGCTGTACGGAGGAACGGAGTCCCTAAAAACAACAGTAAAATTCATGATAAAAGTTGGTCCATCAGTCTAGGTCGGGAACGCAAAGAAGAAGAAGAAGAAATGAAAGGAAGAGTTTTGTGGAAACCCTGTAGCTCCAGAGTCTTGTACAACGCATTTTATGTTTTTAATTTCACACTCGAATGTGGGTTGTATTTTAAAAAAAACTTAGCCGTCGAAGGATTGAGATCGGTGACATATAATTGGAAAATATATTCACTAACTTAGGGGCGGACTTGGTGGTGTACATTTTCAACCGGAAAAATTGTGTAAATCGCATTGAAAATATTCTAACAGGGACAACTTGACTTCTAAACGAAGTTAATCACATCAAATAATATCAACAGGTTTTAAGCAATTAAAATCTTAAAGCTATTAAATATTGTTGCAGGCAGTGGCGTTTCGTGATAACTTTTGTTGGTGGGGTCAGACAATTTGTCCGGAACAATCATGGTTTTTGGTTGCTGTATTTTAATTTATAAAATAATAAATACACGTTATACATTATTTTTGGTAGGGCCCGGCCCCACCTGACCTTGATGAAGAGCCGTCACTGGTTGCAGGTATCTATTTATGTTTATCGCCTGTGTGTTGCTGGGGCCCACATGGGGAACAAGGAAGAGTAACACTGCGATCTACAAGGTATGTCATAAGAAGCGACTGAGTTTGGATGGAAGAGAGTGGGAGGGGGTGGGGAGCTATCCTAGTAATAAATAGCGTCGCAGAAATCGGATGTGCGCAGCAATATTTGTAGGCGCATAACTGGCACAACGTACAATTGCTCTTAGGTTCAGATCACATACAAATCACGAAGAGTTGTTTAACAAGTTGTCGTTATGGAGCGTTCGAAGAAGAAGAAGATTTATGCTGATGATAAATGCAAGAAGATATTAGTAATGTTATTCTTCTTCTTCCCCGAACGCTCCATTTCGGCCACTTATTAAACCACTTTTTGTGGTTTGTTTGTGATCTGAGCCTAAGAGCGAATTGTGCGTTGTGCCAAGTTATGCGCCTATTGTGACTAGGCCTGCACATCCGACGTTTGTCAGCATTTTATTTTATAGGGTAGCTTGTTCTAAAGCGCCCTTTCTTACTCTTCTTCTTCTTTGCGTTCGTTCTTTACGACCAATTTTAATCACTCTTTGTGATATGTTTGATCTTTGCCAAGAACGTGTATACGTTGCACATTGGCATAGACTTCTACATGTTTAGGACACGTGCATCCGATTTCAGCCAAACCTCCTTATTCGACTCTTACGACATGCGTGGCAGGTAACAGTGGTTCTATTCTTTACACCCCAAATTTGGGCCCCGGTAACCACTCGGTGCCTTTCTTACTATATGAGGTCGTTCCGGATTAGGAACATTCTCATTCATTGGAGACATGTGCTTGTCACACAAACGATCATTTTTTTTGCGTTTTAACTGGCCTTTATATGATCCGAGCCATGGTGTTTGGAAGTCATCTTACAGTAATGTTATAATAAATATGAACATCTAATCACAGAATAACAAATCACAATTTACTATTGGGGACCGTCGCCGGTGCTACGAAATTCGTGCCCTGCCGCTGAGATCTTCATGTGTAAGAAAGATATCGGAGCGCACATGGTTATTTACCAAAGTGCAATGATGATGGTCCTATCAAACAATCAATCATCAATCAACCAATCAATCAATCAATCAAAATTTACAATTAATAATTCGAAATTGTTTTCAAAGTGTACATAAAAATTTAACGCACGCATTGTTTGAATTGCCATGCATATCATTAAAACAGAAAAAAATCTGGCCAGCAATGGTGAAATGCGGGAGGGCCATTCAGAATAAGAATTGTTCGATTCTGGACAGACTTTGCTAATGTTTGGTCGGGTATTTGCCGGTTTCGTTTGCCGAGCTACTGAGTTAGTGCTTGAGCAACACTGTGAGCTATGAATATTACATGGAATGCTTTTTGCTGTGTCAACCGTACGTTTCTTGTGATTGTGGGTATTCAGAAAATGGTGGACAGCGGTTATGACGAACCAACTCACTCTGCCGTATGCAGTGTTTTGCGTGTGCAGAAAGCTAGATTTTGTCATGATTGATGTTCCCTTCGACATGAATTGCAATTCAAGTGATGAACAGTTTTGTGTTGACACTTTAGCGACGGCCATATGCATTTATGCGGTGCTTTTTGTGGCGGTACTGCTGTTTCATTCTGGAATTAGTTCACGGCACAGGAGACAGTTGTTAGCATTTCGTGTGATTTTCGTTGGCACAGGAACAGAGCAATTATGGGGTGACCCGTTGCAGTGAAGTTGGAACCATATATATGAACTATGAACTATTAAAACAGTTATAATTCAGTAATTTACAACATACAGACCACCAATAGACAGCAAGAAAATCTTAAGGATGGCATCCAATCCTTACTTAATTAAATCTTTTCAGATACAGAGCCCATCTTCATAAACTGCAAGCTGCCCAAACTGACCAATGTACATGCTAAAAGGACCTCCAGACTCCTGAGAACATTCGTCAAACCTACCCCCTCCTCAATGATTTAATGTCTCAAACATAGCCATGTGAGACATATTTGAAAAAGAAATTGTGGGGCACCTGCGAAGGCCTCCTGCTAACAATTGGATTCGCGGAGGCAACTCATCTCACCGTCTCGACCTCTGAGTCGTCCGTTTTTTCCGGGACTCACAAGGGGAGCAAAGAATAGTAACACTCCGACCTACAAGGCATGTTGTAAGAAGCGACAGAGGTAGGGGCCTAGGGAAGCTACTCTAGTAAATAAAAAGTGTTGCAGAAATCGGATGTGCCGGCCTACTTGTAGGCGTATA
This sequence comes from Arion vulgaris, assembly GCA_020796225.1. Classification (NCBI taxonomy): domain Eukaryota; kingdom Metazoa; phylum Mollusca; class Gastropoda; order Stylommatophora; family Arionidae; genus Arion; species Arion vulgaris. The sequence continues at coordinate 55,004,597 of CM036758.1, read as the reverse complement.
ACTTTAACAACGTACAATCGCTTTTAGGCTTGGATCACATACAGATCACACAGAGAGTGGTTTAACAAATAATCGATATGGAGTGTTCGAAGAAGAAGAAGAAAATCTCTGAGTATAGAAAACTGATCACAGAAGAAGAAGAAAATCTCTGAGTATAGAAAACTGATCACAGAAGAAGAAAATATCTATACAGGGTATAGAAAACTGATCACAGAAGAAGAAGAAAATCTCTGAGTATAGAAAACTGATCACAGAAGAAGAAAATCTCTGTACAGGGTATAGAAAACTGATCACAGAAGAAGAAGAAGAAGATCTCTGTACAGGGTATAGAAAACTGATCACAGAAGAAGAAGATCTCTGTACAGGGTATAGAAAACTGATCACAGAAGAAGAAGAAGAAGATCTCTGTACAGGGTATAGAAAACTGATCACAGAAGAAGAAGAAGAAGATCTCTGTACAGGGTATAGAAAACTGATCACAGAAGAAGAAGATCTCTGTACAGGGTATAGAAAACTGATCACAGAAGAAGAAGATCTCTGTACAGGGTATAGAAAACTGATCACAGAAGAAGAAGAAGAAGATCTCTGTACAGCGTATAGAAAACTGGTCACAGAAGAAGAAGAAGAAAATCTGTGTATAGAAAACTGATCACATAAGAAGATCTCTGTACAGGGCATAGAAAACTGGTCACAGAAGAAGAAGAAGAAAATCTGTGTATAGAAAACTGATCATAGAAGAAGAAGAAAATCTGTGTATAGAAAACTGATCATAGAAGAAGAAGAAGAAGAAGAAGAAGAGATAAAGAGTAAGCAATATATGTGTTTTCAAGCTTGCATTTGTCGGTCACTTTCCATGATATTAGCCATCATCACTTTGGAGAATATAAACTCCAAGTAACACTTGTGTGACATTCCCCGCTATCCTATGTAGATAATACAAAGAACGAAAATGGTAGGAATGAGACTAACTAAATCAAGTACAGTGTACTGAATACATTAAAACAGCAGAAATGAGTCTCACTAACTCAAGTACTGAATACATTAAAACAGCAGAAATGAGGCTCACTAACTCAAGTACTGAATACATTAAATCAGCAGAAATGAGTCTCACTAACTCAAGTACTTAACAAACTGAAACAGCCGAAATGAGGCTCACTAACTCAAGTACTGAATACATTAAAACAGCAGAAATGAGTCTCACTAACTCAAGTACTTAACAAACTGAAACAGCCGAAATGAGGCTCACTAACTCAAGTACTGAATACATTAAATCAGCAGAAATGAGGCTCACTAGCTCAAGTACTGAACAAACTAAAACAGTAGGAATGAGGCTCACTAAGGCAAACACTGAACAAGTTAGATAATAAGAATGCGGCTCATTGAACACATATAATGAGTTATAGTTCTCCTCTATCTCCATATGTAATTAGTCTCCTACATTATCTAGTATCCAACTGTAATTAGATCGAGAATTATCTAATCTCCACCTGTACGTACTTCTACAGATCTACAATCTTCCGCGACTACATCTAAAGCTCTCCCACTGAAAATACTACAAATGTAGTGATCACTTGGTAAGCATTTGAAGTAGCAATGTTATTTGATATTGTTCAGAGAATCTGATCCTGTCCTAGATAGCCAGACGTTACTTGTTTACTAAATATGAAAACGAAATGAAAATCGTGACTTATCCTTTACAGGACGTAGCCATCAACAACAGTAAACGAGTCGTTGATTTTCTAGGCACCACTTATACGTTCAGTAGTTTGCCATTGCTTTCTGAACGGTGAGATCTATTCTTACCTTTGTAAAATCCCACGGAAACGAATTTGCTTCAAACTTGCCCACCGTGGGGTTTGAACCAGGTACGATTGGGTTTGTGATCGAGCTCACTACCGCTTGAGATAGCTATCTCATAGCAGCAACGTTATTTGATATTGTTCAGAGAATCTGATCCGTATTTGATAGCCAGACGTCCTTTGTTTGTTAAATCTACGCATATTAAACTCAGCCTATATTTGGATTAAAGTGTTTGTCACTACACGCACGACTATCTTGATAAACAAACAAGATTCAGAGTATCTATCTACCTATACAAATTGCACATTATACAGCTTGTTCAAGATAAAAGTAGTTTGTCAATGGAGCTAATCTAGCATATATTTATGAAAATGAGAAGGCTCAATTATGAAGTGGTATAACGAGCGAGTCTATTTGTAATGGTGTGTAATTATGGTGCGGGAAGAGGCGATGATCAAATGTGACGTAGGACGAGATAGTCAGAACCGGTTTAAATAATAAATAGACAAAACACAATGCCTAACTGGCAACTTTTGATTTGTTAATGGAGCTACTTTTATCTTGAACACCATGTATTACATTTTGCAGAAAGAAATTGATGGTTGAAGGATAGAATAAATCGGAAAATAAATTTCTACTTACTTATTGGGAAAGACAGAACCACTTACTTGCCAGGATTTTCTGTATTACCTTCGCTCGGAAATCGCATATTCTAATTATTATCGCCCGTGTGTTGTCGGGGATCACAAGGGGAGCAAAGACTAGTGAAACTGCGACCTACAAAGCATGTCGTAGGAGGCGACTGAGGTAGGGGCATAGGGAAGCTACCCTATTAAATGAAAAGGGTTGCAGAAATCGGATGTGCTGGCCTACTTGTAGGTGCATAACTGTCACAACGTACAATCGCTCTTAGGCTCAGATAACATACTGGAGCGTTCGAAGAAGAATTATTTTGACTTTTTGTTGAGCACCTTTCATAAAGCTCTTTATTGACACTAATTTAGCAAGCATTGAGGATACAAACTAAATTTGCGTCGTATATTGTCTCGTTTGTTTTAATACACAAATTAAATTTCGATCCGACTTTTTAGTTGATGTACTGCACGTGATCAATGACCAAATAAATGGCTGACTGAACACTCTATGAAGCTTATACATTTTTAACCCAACTTACTAACACCTAACTCGGTCAAGAAACTACGTAAATGGTTGAAAATAATCGTTTTGCCTACAAATTCCTGCACGAATATGATATCCAAACTTCACGAGTATAGAGTTTAGCGGTCGAAAAGTTGTTTCCGTGAAACACAGACTTACGTTAATAGATAGACTGACAATGAAGTTTATACTTTCTCTATATTTGTCTTTCTGTTCGTCCGTCCGTCCGTCTGTCTGTCCCTCCGTCCGCCTGTCTGTCTGTCCCTCCGTCCGTCCGTCTGTCTGTCTATCATCTAATTTTCTAATTATCTTTCAATCTTTTATCTATCTTTTTATATCACTTTGTATATCTATTTATCTATATTACTATATTTACAACTTTCTATTTATTGTTCTATATTTTTATCTAATCTGACATAAATATTAACACACATTCATAATTTTATCAAAATTCCAATAATGTTTCTCCATATACAGGCTGGACCAACATTTGATCACACACTGACAACAAAGATAGAAATCCTATTTTCCAGATTAGCCACCACTCTTTCAACGACCAACTTACCAAAGATAGGATACCTGTGGAATAGTTTTGTTCCTGTTTCCGCACACCTTTATATACAAGAATGTATGCTCGCGTCCATTATCCCCAAGTACATTACGCGTTGGGGGCAGGATCTAATAGCGTGTCGAACATTGGCTTATCCGTATCTGCCCTGGCTAACCCTCTCTTACTCTGTTTTGAACTTGAAGGACAAGAGAACAAACAAAATAGGGATAGAGAAGAGAGTAAGTAGACCAATTTCCCAGTGCTTGGAGATTGTGTTTGAGAAAAGATGTGTCTATAAGAAGTAGAATGTATTCCTCTGAAACTCGAGTAGTTTTTGGTGTCTTTGTGGATAGAGGAGAAGTTAAGAAACATTCATTTATAATGAGAAATTGTTCAATAGTCAACAAATTCAAACTGATGCGATATGTATAGCAAAAATATGGATGATTTGTAACAGACAATTGATGATTTGTAACAGAAAATTGATGATTTGTAACAGAAAATGGATGATTTGTAACAGAAAATGGATGATTTGTAACAAACAATGGATGATTTTTAACAGAAAATTGATAATTTGTTACAGAAAATGGGTCATTTGTAATAGAAAATGGGTGATTTGTAACAGAAAATGGATGATTTGTTACAGAAAATGGATGATTTGTAACAGACAATGGATGATTTGTAACGAAGGTAGACGTGTGAAATAGAAGAAGATAATTCGTTTAAGATGGCAGATGATGTTTAAGAGATGGCGATCGATGTCTAACAAATGGTGGACGATGTGTAACAGAAGGTAAGTTATGTTACTCAAAGTGCGTACGTGCGTGTATGTGTGCACGTGTGTGGGTGTGTACATGTGTGTGTATGATTACAGGGTCAGCTTAGTTTTTAGAGACAATGAAGTAGTAAAACGTATTTGTCTTTGAGGTGTTGCTTTCTCGAAAAACCTTGACAGCAATGGCGGAATGCGGGAGGACCATTCAGAATCAGAACTGTTTGATTCTGAACACGACTTTGCTAGCGCATTTTCGCCATGTTTGGTCGGGAATTTTCCGGTTCGTTTGCCGAGCTACTGAGTTAGTGCTTGAGCAACACTGTGAGCTATGACTGTTACATGGAATGCTTTTTGCTGTGTGTCCACCGTGCGTTTGTTGTGTGTATTCAGAAAATGGCGGACAGCGGTTATGACGAACAAGCTCAATCTGCCGTATGCAGTTCTATTGCGAGTGCAGAAAGCTGGATTTTGTCATGATTGATGTTCCCTTCGACAAGAATTGCAATTCAAGTGATGAACAGTTTTGTGTTTCTACATTAGTGACGGCCATATGCATTTTATGCGGTGCAGGTTTCTTATTGTGGCGGGACACGGTTGTTTCATTCTGGAACTAGTTCACACAGGAAACATTTCACAGTTGTTAGTATTTCGTGTGATTTTCATTGGCACAGGAACGGAGCAATTATGGGGTGACCCGTTGCAGTGAAGTTGGAACCGTACCTATGAAGTATGTGCTGCTTTCTCGTGCAACGCTTTATATCAACACGTAGCCTTAGTTTGGCTTCACGTGTTCTCATACCAGTTTTCATCTGACAACATCTAACTGGATTTTCGTCTAGAAGATCTTCCAAGTTTGGTCTATTCACGTCAGCGCTTTCACTTTGTTTGCAAAGAAAATAAGGGTAGGCGTATGAAAAGATGCCGATTCAGGATGGCCCAGGCAGAGGATGTTATTAAACAGTTCTGTACTCTAGACGAGCTGAAGCATGGGGAAGTCTGTATCAGAGGATATGATTGATTACACCAGGATCGTCAATACTCTTGGACGATGCTGTTGGGAATGGGCTACTGGCGTCACCATTGCGGAGATTCTTGCACTCGTTGATCAGTACTCCCACCCAGGTGATATCATTATTTACAGGGCAGTGCGGTATATTTTCTCAGTATGATGCAAGTCTACGAAATGCCGCCCCTTAAATGCTTTTCCCTTAAAATAACCTTCAAGTGTAATGTTGATTTTGCTGCTTATGCCGCCCTCCTTACGGTGCCACCTTATGCAGCCGCCTCTTTGCATCATAGCAAGGCACGACCCTGATAACATAACTTCGTTTGCAAACGTTTTGTGTAGCGAAATAGCAGACGTCCCACTGCTCATTTTCCATAAGTCAACTTTCCGTACACGATATCCGAAGGGATCCTACTGTTCTCAATCCCATAAAGGTGACACAGCGTTCTTCGGTGGCGTTGACGGAGAACGGTGGCCATGCTGAACATCCCAACATATTCCAACATCTCAGTGTTTGTTATTCTGTCACTCCAGGAGATCTAGAATTTGCGCCTCAGTCACCGAACGTGAAACGAACTTTTCCTTTTTCTCTTGTGAATCGTAAAGGGTCCACGAATCTGTACACAGCGATCTTCGTGCTGACGTTCCCGTGTCGTTCTCTGCAAATATTTGATTGTACCTCTCTTTGTTAATTACTGACAATATCTAGACCGTGTCACACGATTCATTCAGACGTAACACACCGTTTTTTCTTTCTTAGTTAAGCAGGTTTTAACTGATAGGTAAGAACTTATTTTGTCTATTTGCACGACGTAATTCAAGAAATTCAACAGCCTACGATCGAAACCAGCCTAGTTTCGTCTTGTAAACAGTGGCCAAGCCTAGAAGTATCGTGCATATAATGGCAATAGATTCACGCACTTTGTAAACATGATCAAAATAACATCCGGGTGTTATCACAATTATCAATGTACATGTTATGTAGTTGTTATCTTTGCTGGACGCCAACAAAACACTTGTAGGCAGTGTTCAATATAAACAAACAACATATTGCGAAGATATTGAAAAAGCAGTGCGTCTGGTTCACTCGTACTTCCAGACAGCGGAATGTATCTACAGCTCTTAACTTTTGGGGAAAGATCTTCAAAGTATTTTCTAGGAAACACAGTTAATAATAATAATAATAATAATAATAATAATAATAATAATAATAATAATAATAATAATAGATGAAACTGTGTCAAAGATATTTGTTGTTTGTATATTTCAATATGAATGTATTACTCCTGTTGGTGAATGTAGCTGTGCATATCATCAGACTGAAACACAGATAACAGAACATATCCTGCAGACATGTTCATCATACATTACACACATCAACGGAATGAAACATGTCCTCACGAACGAAGCTTACAGAGCAATCTATATGGAACTCACGAGTAGCTTTAACCTGACATGCAACTTTATAGAGGCAACCTATCTCATGGTTTAGACGAACATACGAACAAGATCGCCAAGAAGAAGAAGAATATCGCTGAACTATTCACATTCGTTTCTGGACTTCTCTGATGTTGTGATATCGATAATAGCACCGACCAGCTAGAACATCAGTTCACAACCGGTGGTATGCGTACCTCAGTATCAGTAATGACTTTAAAAAAACCAAGTAAATTATTTTTTTTAAAATAGAAAACGTTAATTATTGAACAATAAATCCAGATTTAAGATGTGTATTGCATCTTTCGAGCCTGGTTTCAAGAAACTAAGTGCATCAACGTATGCTCAACAATCGCACTAACAATGCTTCATACTACTAATGATCTGTTTTACGAATATTATATAGCTAGTAATCTGTTTTACGAATATTATATAGGCTAGTGATCTGTTTTACGAATATTATATCGACTAGTGATCTGTTTTACGAATATTGCATCGAATAGTACTCTGTTTTACGAATAGTGTATAGGATTGTGATCTGTTTTACGAATATTGTATAGGATTGTGATCTGCTTTACGAATTTTGTATAGGCTAGTGATCTGTTTTACGAATGTATTATAATCTAGTGTTCTGTTTAACGAATTGAGCTTACATGTTACGAATATTGTCAAATAAAATGTTCTGTTTGTTATTTTAGTGTAGCAATCTCCCTTTCCTAACCTATTACCTTATTTCTACAATTTTACATTAAGATATACAATGAACAAAATTTACAGTATTAACAAACAGCTATTTAAAAAACAAGGTTGGCTGAAATCGGATGCACATGTCCTAAATGTGTAGAAATCTATGTGTTTAGGGGCCTAACAAACCAATGTGCAACGTATACACGTTCTTGGCAAAGATAAAGAATATCACAAAGAGTGATTAAAATTGGTCGTAAAGAACGAACGCAAAGAAGAAGAAAACAAGGGTAAGCATTTATAGAAATTGATTTAAAACGGGTACAAAAGAGATGCTCGCTCCAGATGTCTATTTATTCGACCTGACGCTGAAAGGCAAAACAGGATTAGAGAATAGATATATAGACAAAAGTGGAACACGGTTGGGAACCACGGAACTAGATGAACTGAACATTCAAATCATAGCCAACCCAACCGTGTTCAACTGTTGATCAAAGTCGATTTGGCCTCTTATGTTGTTATATATTTACACCAGTGGCGGCTCGTCTTTAAGGGCCAGTGGGGCCGGCCCCACTAAAAATAATGTATAACGTGTATTTATTATTTTATAAATTAAAATGTAGCAACCAAAAACCATGATTTATCCGGAAAAAATAACCACCAACAACAATGATCAAGAGCCGTCACTGGTAAATTTTACACGTTATAGCATATGACACTTTGAACATAACACGTCATTTCTATGCTTGACACACACACGTAAAAGCAATTTGTACTTTCTCATTGTCATAAATGTTTTCATTTTTTTCCCTCCTGTTTCCATTTATAGGTTACTTGTATTGTGTTTTGTCATCTCCTGTGTGAGCTGAGAAGCAGCGTGTAGATAAACCCAGTGGATTTGAGAATTAAGCTTTGGAGAAACCTGATAGACTTGATGGCGATAGAGGGTGAAAGATTAAGAGCAAACCCAGATATCATTGAGGAAGCAGCATAACACTTTCTCTTTATCAGACATGCCCTGGAATTTTACGCGTGGATTTTTACAAAAGAACGATGGCACCACCCGTTCAGAAGCAATGGTAAACTACTGAACGTAATAATGCCTAGAAAATCACAAACAGCGTTAAAAGCTGGGATTGATTCGCAAAGTCCTGTAAAGGATATGCAATTAACTTTATAAAAATCAACGACTCGTTTACTGTGGTTGGTGGCGACTTCCAGTAAAGGATAAGCCACGATTTTCATTCAATGTTCTAATGTTGTTTTCCGGAACTTATCCTTTATCCTGCTCATTTGTCTACATGAATGTCCATTCCTCTGTCCAGGATATATGTACACGCGAAAATGACACATCATAAACGTTAGCCTCAACTTAAAGCGGTCAGATAACACAAGATACAATGCATGCAGTGTAGCGTCTGATTGTCTGTTATAAAGGTAACTAGTTACATACCATCCTGAGGTCAATGTGTTATCTGAATAAGTATTGATAAACAGGCATGTCAGTATTCCGGTTATTGTTCTTTGTGGGTTTTGTTTACTACGAAAGTGCCATAACAGTAACTGTACAATTGAACGTGAAATCTCCAGCCTCATCAATCTTTCAATGAAGCGTTAGAGTCGTTCAAGTGGTGCCTAGAGTTTTAGTGTGCCATTTGACGTTTTTTTAAAGGTTTCCCACACTTTGGCCGCCATCAAATCGGCACTAGACTTTAATATTAGCCAAAGGGCCGAGAAGCGACGTTTAAGTCAACAGTAAGGTTAATAGAGAAAGCTTATATCTATATAAAAGTCAAGCTAAAGAAAGTCAGTATTTGATCCTTGATGACAATAACGAGGATGTAGAAGAGTGTCTTCCTATAGGGATCTGGGACATGGAAAACAGAAAAGATTGATTGATTGGATCATAATCATTGCATTTCGGTGAGTAACCATGTGCTCCGATCGCTTTCTACAAGGAAGATCTCAGGTGCAGTACACGAACTCGTAGCACCGGCGAGGGTCCCTGATGTAATTTAAAGATGGTGAAGATATTTTACAAGATCAAAGAGTAAAGAAAATAGAAAATATGTTAAGAGAATTCGAGTGAAGACTTTTTTGAAGAATACCTAGGTATTCCTGGAGGATAAGATTACCAATATAAAACTTCAAGAATTAAGTAGTCTCGAAGACATTAATAAAGATATACAAAAGAGACGATGGCGATAGAATGGACATTTCCTGATGATGAGAAAATAAAGGTGGCCAAGGCATGCAATGCAGTGGACAGCGGAAGAAAGGAAGACATAAGGACACACGTCGGAGTAGTTTTGAGAAAGACACAGTTTTTGCCTCTACCTTACGTGCAACTTGACCTGACGATGGCTGATGATGACGATGATGATGAGAGTGTCTGAGATCAACCGAAGGATAGCGAGCGACACTCACAACATAATATATTCCCTGTTACATTTATGAACAGTTGCAGACATCATTTATGTCACCTTGATAGAGTATGTGGACATTTCGGCTGGTGTCTGTTTCAAAATGAGAACAGATGATTCGGTGTCTATTTGAAAGTAAGATAAGACAAAATATTACAACACATACATACTACACATGACTAAGACAAAGCCACACATATGCATGGCACAGGATTAAGACAAGGCTGTAACACATGTATACGACACAGGATTAAGACAAGTTGAAACACGTGTATACGACACAGGATTACGACAAGGTTGTAACACATGCATACGGCACAGGATTAAGACAAGGTTGCAACACATGTATACGACACATGAATAAGACAAGGTTGTAACACAAATCTAAGAGACACGATTATGATACAATACGACACTAAGACACACCACTAAGAAACAATACTGCAACATGAGACAAAGACACACAAATTTGAAAACAAGGCTACAACATGAGACAAAGAAACAAACAATTAAAAAAACAGGACTACATCATGAGACAAAGACACAAAGGCTAGAAAACAAGACTAGAAAACGAGACAAGGACACAAACTAAGAAACAAGGCTACAACATGAGACAACGACACAAGACTACAAGACAAAACTACAAAACAAGGTTGAAACATAGCACTACAACACAAGGCTACAACATGAGACAAAGACACAAGACTACAAGACAAAACTACAAAACAAGGTTGCAACATTGCACTACAATACAAGGCTACACCACAAAGCTAAAACATAAATTTTAGGTACAAATAAAGTCGTAAGGCTAAGACATACGACTAAAACACTCCACTACATAAATAGCTTACGTCATAAAGTTAACCTACCTCTGAATAGAGATTAGCGTAAATGGCATTATATAGACAAGACAATCAAAACACTGACAAACATCAGCCATTCAGATATGAAAAAATACTCAAGAAAGTATAAGAGTAATGTCCAGGAAAGAATAGACAATTTAATTTAATACAGTTGATGTAATAAAACCAGTGGTGGCTCGTCATAGAGGGCCACACAAAAGTATGTATAACGTGTTTTATTATTTTATAAATTAAAATATAGCAACCAAAAACCATGAGGTATCTGGAAAAAAAATAGCTGGCCCCAACAACAAAAATGATCACGAGCCGCCACTGAATAAAACCATAATAATAGATCACAACCAACAAGAAACGTTGACAATTTGGCATGCATGACAAATCTCACTTCAAACGCAAGAAAGCTTTGAAATTCTACAAGAATTGTAACTATCTTAAACTTTGTTGCAACTATTTTGAATTTTGTTGCAATGATCTTAAACGTTGTTGCAACTAACCTTAAACTTTAAAGCATCGTAAATATCTAGAATTTTAAAGCATTGTAGATATCTTAAACTTTGCTGCAACTATCTTAAACTTTGTTGCAACTATCTTATACTTTGTTGCAACTATCTTAAACTTTGTTGCAACTATCTTAAACTTTGTTGCAACTATCTTATACTTTGTTGCAACTATCTTACACTTTGTTGCAACTATCTTATACTTTGTTGCAACTATCTTATACTTTGTTGCAACTATCTTATACTTTGTTGCAACTATCTTATACTTTGTTGCAACTATCTTATACTTTGTTGCAACTATCTTAAACTTTGTTGCAACTATCTTATACTTTGTTGCAACTATCTTATACTTTGTTGCAACTATCTTATACTTTGTTGCAACTATCTTAAACTTTGTTGCAACTATCTTATACTTTGTTGCAACTATCTTATACTTTGTTGCAACTATCTTATCTTTGTCAACTATCATTATGCTTGTACAACTATCTTAAACTTTGTTGCAACTATCTTATACTTTGTTCCAACTATCTTATACTTGTGCAACTATCTTATACTTTGTTGCAACTATCTTAAACTTATGCAACTATCTTATACTTTGTTGCAACATATCTTATCTTGTTGCAACTATCTTATACTTTGTTGCAACTATCTAACTTTGTTGAACTATCTTATACTTGTTGCAACTATCTTATACTTTGTTGCAACTATCTTAAACTTTGTTGCAACTATTATACTTGTGCAACATCTTATACTTTGTTGCAACTATCTTATACTTTGTTGCAACTATCTTATACTTGTTGCAACTATCTATACTTGTGCAACTATCTTATACTTTTTGCAACTATCTTAACTTTGTTGCAACTATTTATACTTTTGCAACTATATTAAACTTGTTGCAACTATCTCTATATTTGAACTATCTTATACTTGTTGCAACTATCTTATACTTTAGAACATCTAAACTTTGTTGCAACTATCTTATACTTTGTTGCAACTATCTTATACTTTGTTGCAACTATCTTATACTTTGTTGCAACTATCTTGATACTTGCTGCAACTATCTTATACTTTGTTGCAACTATTTATACTTTGTTGCAACTATCTTATACTTGTTGCAACTATCTTAAACTTTGTTGCAACTATCTTATACTTTGTTGCAACTATATTAAACTTGTGCAACTATCTTATACTTTGTTGCAACTATCTTATACTTTGTTGCAACTATCTTATACTTGTTGGAACTATCTAAACTTTTGCAACTATCTATACTTTGTTGCAACTATCTTATACTTGTGCAACTATCTTATACTTTTATGCAACTATCTTATACTTTTGCAACTATTATACTTGTTGCAACATCTTGTACTGTTGCAACTATCTTATACTTTGTTACAACTATCTTAAACTTTGTTGCAACTATCTTATACTTTGTTGCAACTATCTTAAACTTTGTTGCAACTATCTTATACTTTGTTGCAACTATCTTAAACTTTGTTGCAACTATCTTATACTTTGTTGAACTATCTTATATTTGTTGCAACTATCTATACTTGCTAGCAACTATCTTAACTTTGCTGCAACTATCTTATACTTTGTTGCAACTATCTTATACTTTGTTGCAACTATCTTATACTTTGTTGCAACTATCTTATACTTTGTTGCAACTATCTTATACTTTGCTGCAACTATCTTAAACTTTGTTGCAACTATCTTATACTTTGTTGCAACTATCTTATACTTTGTTGCAACTATCTTAAACTTTGTTGCAACTATCTTATACTTTGTTGCAACTATCTTATACTTTGTTGCAACTATCTTATACTTTGTTGCAACTATCTTAAACTTTGTTGCAACTATCTTATACTTTGTTGCAACTATCTTAAACTTTGTTGCAACTATCTTATACTTTGTTGCAACTATCTTATACTTTGTTGCAACTATCTTAAACTTTGTTGCAACTATCTTAAACGTTGACTATCTGTACTTTGCAACTATCCAAACTTTGTTGCAACTATCCTAAACTTTGTTTCAACTATTCAAAAACTGTGTTGCAACTATCTTAAATTGTGTTGCAACTATCTCAAGCTTTGTTGCAACTATCTTAAACTTTATGGGAACTATCTTAAACTGTTAAACATTTCCTGACTGATTTTGCGTAAAGGCTTGTTTTCTTTGAAGTTCATTCCGACTTAAGAGGTACCTGTAATGTAGATCCTTAAGTAAAGGATCAGGGTTTTCTTAGTCCAACCGTGTACCGTGTGCACATCGAAAATATTTAGCTCAGGCTTTCCTCGAACCATGGAATTACCACGGTATGATGTCGCTAGTGCAATATGTTATCAACTTCCCCAATCGGTGAGTTCATCAAATGAAATTTATTCTAAGACTATTATTGATTGTAAAACAGACTTGTACAATATTGCTGGTCTGTTTTCGTGAGATACGACAGTTAGTGTTGGTCTGAAATCTCGGAATATCTTACATTCCGAGACCTGAATAAACCAGCCATTACTTCTAGACAATTTATGGTGACAATAACAAGCTGTTGTGGGTGTTTACAATTATTTCAGAGTTCAAAGTTCAATCGTTATTATATTAACCACGAGTACTGAAGAGCTACAGTAAATAGTATTATTCTGCTGTCATATAGTTTAGCAGTAATAAAATTTGCTATACAATTTTATAAACTCAAAAGCCACTCTATGGACCGCTGGTTTTAAAACTACGATAAATTGTCACGCTATATGGCTCCGTGTCTATATAATAACATTTTTCGTTGCCTTTTTCAGATCTTAGGGTATGAAGCAATGGGAGCAAAGAATAGTAACACTGCGACCTACAAATCATGTCGTAAGAGGCGACTGAGGCAGGGTTAGGAAGCTACCCTAGTAAATAAAAAGCGTCGCAGAAATTGGATGGACATGTAGGCGCATAACTGGCACAACGTACAATCGCTCTTAGGCTCGGATTACATACAAATCACAAAGAGTGGTTAATAAATGGTCGATATGGAGCATAAGAAGTAGAAAATACTCAAAGTTAACAAGAGTACTCCAGTGCTATACTGAATCAACACTTATGTATGGCATCATTATATCAGTCAAATACTTTTCTGAGCAGATCTTAGCCAAGTTAACAGTCCTTCATAATTTCTCTCTCTCTCTCTCTCTCTCTCTCTCTCTTATAGGTCAGATGTCAAGCCTCTGCAGCCGTCATGCTTAAACCATCAGTTACATCCTGAATCCATCTTCTCCGTGGTTTTTCTCTTTGCCATGATGTCTCCTTTCATGATGATATTCTCCAACCCTGCCTTTCCTTTTTATGTCAAAAATAATTCAATTTTCCCAGTCCATTTTGTAGCATCTGCCGTTATGGCAGAGAATCATGGACAATGAATGAGCAATCAATAAGTTTGCTGGAAGCCACAGAGATTGATAACCGCTAATTGATAACTGAAGGAGAGAAAGAGAATGGTGGAGAGACACGATCGCATACGACGTCAGACAAAGTACGAGCATATATAGCGAGATGGATGGCATAACACACCACTAACGTACTTGACGTATGGACACGATCGCATACGACGTCAGACAAAGTACGAGCATATATAGCGAGATGGATGGCATAACACACCACTAACGTACTTGACTTAACGAAGATAAGTTGCAGGCCAAGACGATAACACCGAGTTGGAAACCATCTTTTTGATGCCACAAAATGTAATTGGTTGTCTATAAAACATGATATCCGGTACATAATCTTGCTGTTTGTGTGCTGTTGTTCTTTCTATATTTTATAGCTACGGAACAACGCTGTCAACATTCAATGTTAAATTTGAAATATATACCCCATGTTCTCGTAGACGTTCAAGACGTCTGTCGAGCTGGTGTAGAGTCACGCGTTTTTATATTTGACCTCAGAATGGCTTGTGTTTGACCCTGGTAATGCAAGCACTTCTATTGTTTTACCTGACCAGTTCTGTTTGTAGTCGCTGGGATCATGTTTGAACTAAGAAATGGAGGCAGTGTGTGGTGTTATAGAGACGTGATACCACTGATATACACACAGCAC
This sequence comes from Arion vulgaris, assembly GCA_020796225.1. NCBI lineage: Eukaryota > Metazoa > Mollusca > Gastropoda > Stylommatophora > Arionidae > Arion > Arion vulgaris. The sequence continues at coordinate 54,989,333 of CM036758.1, read as the reverse complement.
GAACATAATCTACAGTTGTACCGCAGTGAAAACATCATCATTACTGTGTCAACAGATGATACTAGACATCAACATGACATCAACACATCTTCTTCATCTTCTTCGAACGCTCCCCATGGACCACTTGTTAACTATTCTTTATGATTTGTATGGTATCCTAGCCTAAGAGCGATTGTACGTTGTTCCAGTAATGAGTCTACAAGTAGGCCAGCACATTCACTTTTTGCGACACTTTTTATTTACTATGGTAGCTTCCCTAGACCCCTACCTCAGTAGCCTCTAACGACATGCCTTGCAGGTCACAGTGTTACTATTCTTTGCTCACTTTGAGGGCACCGGCAACACACGGTCGAGTATCATCACAAGATACTATACATTATCAGCATTGTATCAATGCATCACACTAGACAGTATCAACACTTATAACATACGAAACATCATCATGTTGAACGTTGTGTGCAGCTTTACGTCTATGTAGAGCAGATGGTGACCTATGTGATATAAGCTAAGCATTTAAATACCATGGTCACAAATTTCTAGCATAATCAATCTACCGTGCCCAGAATACGGATGAGTTCAAATATGCAGGACACAGTTGCCAAACTCACTTATTTCATTTAGGGAAGAATACACAATTTCTAAATAACCTTGCAGCCCGTCTGCCCAGCGTGTTCGTAGCACGTTGGACTACGGGCGACTATCCTCTGTGTGTGCGGGTTCAATTCCGCGGGATGGCAGAAAAAGCCACAGATTCCCAGATTTACGGTGTTCGTGGCACCGAACCGAAGGGTTACGATGTCCATGGCACCGAGCCGAAGAGATGAAAAGCTCAAATGCTTCTGGATCGAAAAATTTTTTTTAAATAACCTTGCAAAAACAAAATATAGAAATAGTTTGAAAACACGTAGAATTCATTAAAAGAAACTCTTTTATACCACGAGGTATATTGGGAATACGGTGTTAGGTCCATATTTTTCATTGACTGGTGTCACACGATGGCTGATGTGCTCAACATCACGACTACCGCCTTTACTTTCTAGTGCCCTACTGAGATTGAGTAAAACAAATTACACGCCAACTTTGGAATGCAACCCACACCCCTAACAAGTAACTCACCACAACGCTTTCTTACCTTTGACGTCCCACACCACTAACAAGTAACTCACCACAACGCTTTCTTACCTCTGACGTCCCACACCACTAACAAGTAACTCACCACAACGCTTTCTTACCTCTGACGTCCCACACCACTAACAAGTAACTCACCACAACGCTTTCTTACCTTTGACGTCCCACACCACTAACAAGTAACTCACCACAACGTCTTCTTACCTTTGACGTCCCACACCACTAACAAGTAACTCACCACAACGCTTTCTTACCTCTTGATGTCCCAACACTAACAAGAACTCACCACAAGCTTTCTTACCTCTGACGTCCCACACCACTAACAAGTAACTCACCACAACGCTTTCTTCCTCTACGTCCCACACATAACAAGTAACTCACCACAACGCTTTTATTGACGTCCACACCCTAACAAGTAACTCACCACAACGCTTTCTTACCTTTGACGTCCCACACCACTAACAAGTAACTCACCACAACGCTTTCTTACCTTTGTCGTAACACTATTACCAGATTCTTGCCCAGTGTCTTGGTTATCTTGTTTTTGTCTTGGAGTGCTCTAGTGGGTGATAGTTCTAACTACGCTATCGTGGCAATATATCAATAAATGTTTGTTTTTATGTCAAGGTTACTATACCGCTGCTACTATAAGTGGACACTACAAGGAAGTTAGTACACTCCGATCACAACAATATCTCAAGGTTAAATGTGTACACTGTATTACTCATGTATTGGGTCTGGTTGCTGTGCAACCGTGTAAAGTATCATTATTTATAAATTGTATTGACGTCATCAAATATGTGGTAAACTTACTTTTTTTTTTATTACAAAGACAGGATGTTATAGAAAAATAGCAAACGATGATAAGAAATATTCAGACCAAACTATTCTTGGATTTGTGAAAAGATAGTCAGAGAAACATTATTTGTTTCCGTTTTGTAAAAGTATGGTCTGCTCAAGCTGGGCCTTTCTATAAAGAGCAGTCTTATAGAAGGCCTGACTCAAGCTGGGCGGAGTGCACTTGGTTAAGGAACTTGAAAAACTAGGAACCATAGCGCTCTGTAAGTGGATTTTTGGGATGGCTGCTGCAGCGGAGGACTGAGCACGCATGGGAATGTTCAATGTGTCATGACGTCAATCACGTAATATAACATAATTTCTGAAGTAGTTAGTAATTAACTGTAGTCTATGTAAATCTCCATATAGCTTGCACCAAGGTATAACAGCCAGCATCTGCAGGGCAGCATGTCATGATAGATGGTATAACAGCCAGTATCTGCAGGGCAGCATGTCATGATAGATGTTATAACAGCCAGTATCTGCAGGGCAGCATGTCATGATAGATGGTATAACAGCCAGTATCTGCAGGGCAGCATGTCATGATAGATGGTATAACAGCCAGTATCTGCAGGGCAGCATGTCATGATAGATGGTATAACAGCCAGTATCTGCAGGGCAGCATGTCATGATAGATGGTATAACAGCGAGCCTATGAAACAGTTATCAGACAATAGAGATCGCCAAATAAGCGGTTATTGTCGAGAGTTCCGCACATAATGATTCTGATAATATTCTGAAATTAACGATAATATAGTTACAGAGTGGGATAAAAATAAGATAATGTAGTTACAGAGTGGAATAAAAATAAGATAATATAGTTACAGAGTGGGATAAAAATAAGATAATATAGTTACAGATAGAGACAACAATCAGTTGTAGTCCACGAATAACCGCACAACGTGGTCATTGAAGGGGTTTACATTTGGTTTTAAATCGAATATTTTCGTTAGGTAGAGATAACTTAGCTATACCTGAAATGTCTCAGAACGATTGCATCCCTTGGCAATTCTGTTTTAAAAAAAAACTAAAATGGTTGTTTGGGGTGCTCGAAACAATATCAGTGTTTGTTCTTGTTATTTATTTATAAACTCCATATTTAGTAATCATCAGGTGTCATGTCGTATTCTGTTGTGTACTTTCTAAATATAATAGTTGAGATATGTTTGTTTGCCTTCGTTCTTTTCAACCTAGCTAATCACTTTTTGTGATCTGTGTGGTTTGCGCAGAGAATGTGAGTACGTCTCTCATACATTAGTCTTCTACGGCATGTAGGACAGGCGCTTCCGAATTTGGGTCAAAGAGTATGCGTATTATCCAACAGTACACACATGTGTACAGACTGGTAACTGTAAGATTTTGCAAACAGACAAAAATGTTTACTAAAGTTAACTAAATATTAGCTAAACTTTAACTAAATATTAACTAAACATTAACTAAATATTAACTAAATATTAACTAAATATTGACTAAATGTTGACTAAATATTAACTAAATATTAACTAAATATTAACTAAATATTGACTAAATGTTGACTAAATATTAACTAAAAATTAACTAAATATTAACTAAATAATAACTAAATATTAACTAAGTGTTCACTAAATATTAACTAAATGTTAACTAAATATTAACTAACTAGTAACTCAATATTAACTAAATATTAATTAAATAATAACGAAATATTAACTAAATATTAACTAAATATTAACTAAATGTTAACTAAATGCTAACTAAATATTAACTAAACAGTAACTCAATATTAACTAAATTCTCAATGTTAACTAAATATTAACTATATAATAACTAAATAATGACGAAATATTAACTAAATATTAACAAAATATTAACTAAATATTAACTAAATGCTAACTAAATATTAACTAAATATTAACAGTGAGGGATAAATCATGTCAATAATCACATTCCATGAGTCAGCAATCTTTATCTATATAACTTCTTTGTATCCCGTTTGAGACATACGGTTTCCAGAATAGATTTCCATTGCTGCTCTTCTGCAGCCCTTCTACTAATTTCTTTTCACGTCAGAACTGAATCTTTCAATTCTCTTTCTTCAGTTTTCCTCCACGTTTCTTTTCCCCGTCCAGGCCGTTTCCCATCCGCTGTCCATCGAAGATCTGTTCTACAGTTGCAGTAATCCAAACAATCGAGGTGGTAACTGAGAAACTGTTGAACACCAAGCTTGGTTTACAACCTGTTGTATTGTTTACAGATGCAAGATCATCATCACTTCAAACACCTCAATCTAGAAAATTGCAAGATCTACAAACCGTACTGTCTAAACTGTGCAACCAACGCAAGATCGTCTTGCCGTGGATACTGTCGCACTGTGGAGTACCAGGAAATTCGACATCAGACCGTTTGATCAAGAAGGTGCTACAGGAGAGCAACCGGATGTACTAGTTACATATTACCAAAAGAAAAGGATGATTAAATTAATCAGAAAGCCACAAATACTAACACATGGCGACTACCAAAATATGAGCAGATTCGAACAAGTTGTCATTCTGTGCATTACAAGAGGACATACTCGACAACACAATATATCCTCTGCTATAGCAGAGCCAACTATAAACTTATCTAGAGTTGGCTGTGGCTATAGCTGTTTCGAGAATATTTCCCAAAATATACTGACTTGCTCTGTTATCATCTGTTGGTCCACATGTCGTCTTAGGAGCTCTTGTCCTTTCTCCTCGTCTGTCTTCAGTATAATTTCTGTGTAGCCTTGATTACTGAGAATGGACAAGCTTGCGAGATTTCATAAAGGACCATAACTGTGTTTATTTTGGGGGCTTGTATCATTTGCTTGATAAATGCCCTTTGACAAATATATGTCTGCTATTGTAACTTCTTATTCTTCGAGACCACCTGTTAAACCACCCTTTGTGATTTGTATGTGATCTCAGCCTAAGAGCGATTGTACGTTGTGCCAGTTATGCGTCTACAAGTAAGCCAGCACATTCGATTTCTGTTAAGCTTTTTTATTTACTAGTGTAACTTCCCTAGGCTCTTACCTCAGCCGCCTTTTACGACATGCCTTGTAAGTCGCAGTGTTACTATTCTTTGCTCCCTTGAGAGCCCCGACAGCACACGAACGAGTCTGTTTTTGTATTATGTACAACGACATCACTTCGTGTTTGATATGGATCATATCAATTTCACATTCGCCCGAGTGGTTACCGGGGCCCAAATTTGGGTGTAAAGAATGGAACCACTGTTACCTGCCACGCATGTCGTAAGAGGCGACTAAAGAGGTTTGGCTGAAATCGGATGCACATGTCCTAAACGTGTAGAAGTTTATGTGTTTAGGGGCCTACAAAACCAATGTGCAACGTATACACGTTCTTGGCAAAGATCAAACATATCACAAAGAGTGATTAAAATTGGTCGTAAAGAAGAAGAATTTCACATTATCAGTTTGGTACATATTTTTACTGTAGTCTTCCCTATTATCAGTATTAGTATAGTTTAGTCGTCGGATCATCATCACTGCACGTCGAACAAATTAGTCCATAAGTGCTCCGATCTCTCCTCAGTATGTCCATCAGCGTGTGGCGACTAACGACACCAGTTCTTTGTTGGTTTACAATTCTTCTTTGTCTGTCAGCATAGCGTTCTTGTCGAGCTACACCACACTTAACTTTTGAGTTCTTGCAGTCTGGTTAGTGTTGTGGATTCACCGCTATTACGTGAATCATGTACACGCCCTCTCTCCCTTAAGGAATTTATAATATTAGCCTGGTCCATTGCTCGTCCGCTTTGGACAGCAGCCATACCTGCAAGCCTATCCGCACGTTCATTCCCCTTACACCTGCATGCCCTGGCACAAAAATAAAACTGATCTTTGTCAGCTTAGACCTCCCCAGCGATTCCATCCAATGTCTCCTAGCCCATCCTGTTTCAATCTTCCTGAGCATACAGAGGCGCCCGCAGAAAATTTTCTAGGGGGCAAAATATTTTAGTAATGTTTTAATGTAGTTTTAATTTACTGTAGCGTATTTGTATGGTGAACGAACGGACAGGACATTGTAGTAATGAAGGGCATACTGTAGCAACAACATTTTTATGAACACAATATATGTATATAACAAAAAATATTACAACATAAATTTAAAATAAAATGTATTCTTTAAACAAGAACTGGAGTCGTCTGTTATCGCTACCAAACATATCTACAATTTTGTCCATAAAGTCTTTTTGTTGCAGTTCACTTTGTCTCTGTGTACGCTTAACATGCACAATCCAGACAGACGTTCATCTGACATTGTAGATCTAAAAGCGTACATGTTGTTGCTGGTAATGTTAGCAAAACTAGTAAGGCATACCTGACACTCGGATAAAACTTTGTAAAAGGTAACAAGTCGATGAAATCTTGGCTACTTTTGTATTCTCGCGTTTTCCAAAAAACAAACCAACAAAGGCTTCAGTTTCAAAATTACCAATGTGGTATACCTGATTAATAGTAGACATTATATCCTTAAACTGTTTGACGATTCAGTTTGCACAATTTCGAAGGATGTAGCAACGCTAAGTTAAATTGTGCACTGTTGGCTTCACAAAATCGACTCTCCATTGAGTTAATTAGAGAATCTAAGTATGGAATGTAAACTGTTTGTCTGAAGTACTCTTCAACACTTATGGTTCCCGGATTATTTCGATGCTTTTGTCTTCCACAATGTCTTGGGATAATCAGTTCAATATCCACTTCTGTGCAGTTGTACTGTTTTCTCAAAAATATCCCTGAAATAGTTATCGGAATCACCTCGGTGAGTTTTACTACACTGAGCAGGTTTTGAACTTGCAGTTGGACTTCTGGAAGATCAACTTGAACAGCTCTTTTTGAGACCCACGATGCCATGCTGAGCTGGTATGGTTTCTGGCACATTCATTAAATTCTTTGTACTTTGTACAAGGAGTAGTAATGAAAGTAACATTATTTGACTATTTTCAAGCAATCCAGGGCGCGGCAGTGCCCCTCCTGCCCCCTGCGGGCGCCCATGTGAGCATACTCATTGAGGCACTGAGAAACATGCATGGATAAAAGTCTGTGATTCTAGCCAAATCATCGCTTTGGTAACCGCCATGATTTCCATAGTGAGACTGCTTGTAGTCACGGCAAAACCACCACTGTCTTCCTTCACAACATCACCTCCGACCTGAGCAGTGAAAGCCCACGAGCTCCGCACATGTCGAATCACCGAACCATCCGTATAAATGATTACATCATGCTCAGATGCGTTCTCAGAAATTAATGCCTGAACCTCTGCCTCCACAACAAGTGGGTTATGTTGCCTGCATTCTTTATCAAGTTCGATGCATACAGAAAAGGATGTAGCGATTCCTCTTGACACTGGTATCCATTCTTCACCGGGATCAATGTCTTCAAGTGTACACACCTGTTCAATACAGTCCTCGGCCTGACCCATCCAAGATTTTCCTCTTTTGATAAAGTATTAGTATACAGTCAGGAAGTATATAAACAAGATAGCAGACACGTGTCACAAGTTTACCGATAGTCGCCTTAGATTAACCATTTATCAATGGGGACACATTTACCAATCTTGTGAATGTAGGTCATGACACGAACATAAGATCGTCACAGTTGTTGGTTCATTTATACACGACCTAGTTCATTGCTTGAAGAGCCTTTGCCACCGTAAATGAACTAGCGTTATTGTGTGTGAGACTTACGGATATCTTTGTTAGGTGCCAACTACCGTTATCACTGAGGATTACATCTTTATTGGTTATGAAATCCTAACATGGACAATGAGCAAAGCAAAGTTGCAAAAATATCTATGTGAAATGCGATGCCTACGAAAAGTTACCAACACCAGAAAAAGACGGAGTCACTAAAATCAGCGTAAGAAAGAAAGTTGGAGCAGAACCTTGCTTGAATTACATTGAGAAACAAAGAATGAAGTGGTTCGGCCACTTGATAAGAATGCAACAAAGTGCAACTGTACACAGTCTTCTACAACAGAACATATCAGGAACGAAGTCAAGAGGAAGTCCGCGAAAAATAGGTATAGATGGCATAGCAGAATCCTGTCAAAAAAGCAAAATAGCTATCACCCAAACCACTAGTGCAGCGCAAGACAAAAAACGAAAACCACGTAACTGGTCAACATCCTGGTAACCAATGGAGGGTTAAGAGCGTACATGCACCAATGGAGTAGTCCGAAGGGTAGGAAGAGAAGATTAGCCATCCAACATCACTTGGCTACAGACGCCCGAGTGGTTACAGGGCCCAAATTTGGAGTGTAAAGAATAGAATTATTGTTACCTGCCACGCTTGTCGTAAGAGGCGACTAAGGAGGTTTGGCTGAAATCAGATGCACGTGTCCTAAACATGTAGAAGTCTATGCGTTTAGGGGCCTACCAAACCAATATGCAACGTATACACGTTCTTGACAAAGATCAAACATATCACAAAGAGTGATTAAAATTGGTCGTAAAGAACGAACGCAAAGAAGAAGACTTGGGAACGGTGAGCGCGGGAACATTGATATGTCTGTTAGATTGGAGGATGACGAACGGGTAAATGAATGGACTTATTCGATGCGTGATAATCTGGATCGGTAGAACTAATTGAAAACTTCAGTTTATTTTTGTGCCTTTGTCTTACTTATGTCCGCCCATTCTGGTTCTCATCAAAGTGCAGTATTTGCTCCAGATTTTTCTAATAAACGTGCAACAACATTGTCACAATAAAAATCTCGGTCGTCACTCACAATTTTTTTTTTGGGGGTCCAACCAATGTATAGAGCTGACATTCTGAACGCACTTCATAGAGTATTAGCAGCAAAGAGGATTTTCATCCAATCCACTTCAACTGCTAGATTGCAAGAGCTTGGATTGAAGATTGGAGTGTTCAGAAAAGAACTTCACAACATGTATAGGAGTAGGCTAATCAATCAACATCGAACTTGTACAGTTAGTAGATGTTGGAGATATTGCGAAAAGATCGGAGCACATACGGACATGTCCTGAGTGCAATGAAAATATTCCAAACTAAAACACTTAAGGCGGAGACCCACCCAGAAATAGGGTTGTATTTTTAAAAATTCACAGAAAAAAACTATCAAACATATTGTCCTACAATTTGGCCACCTGTTGCAAACGGCATCGTTTTCGATGATAAACAGCGATTAGTGTATGCACTGTAGGTAGTTATTTAAAAAAGAATTAATTTTCTTAAAAATATATTGTAAAAACCCCACTTCATCGTGCAGTGGATTTCAAAAACATATGAAGTGCTAAGAACGCCAAACGTGCATATGATGTACATAATACCCATAGCTATAGCGTGAACCTCCACTTTTGTCTAAACTGTATATAAGCAGAGATATTGCTTTTCTAATTTGAAATTTTTTTAATTTGGAAGGGTTACATTGCAAAAGCCATATCTACAAAACCAATTGAGTTAGACATTTTTTGGAGGTTCACGCTATATATGGTGATATGTACATCATATGCCAGTTTGGCGTTCTTTGCACTTCTTATGTTTTTGAAATCCACTGCACGATGAAGTGGGGGTTTTTTACAATATATTTTAAAGAAAATTAATTCTTTTTTAAATAACTACCTACAGTGCATACACTAATCGCTGTTTATCATCGAAAACGATGCCGTTTCAACAGTGGCCAAATTGTAGGACAATATGTTTGATAGTTTTTTTCTGTGAATTTTAAAAATACAACCTATTTCTGGGTGGGTCTCCGCCTTAAGATTGACGCTGTCATCTAAAAATAACTTATTAGTCGTTCTCATGAGCTTGTGACACGTTGGGTTTATCAAATTCAATAGAATTCCATAAATATTTAGCTTATGCATTTTGGTTTGTTTTATTGCACCCATCATTTCCTTTAATTATTATAGTGATCAATTCGTATTAGAATTTTTTTTAAATATACTTAACGTGGGAGCTGATCTCCAAAAAATAAATAAATATTCAAGCCGTGTTTGAATACATTTAGTATGAAAATCTGGTTAGGAATAACTTGTTCAGTTAGGCAACATTACTGATTACACAATTCTTATCTATATTCTAGGCCAAAAAACATGCTTGTATCTATGCTAACGTTAGGAGCACCCACTAGCAGTAGTTAAGTTAGTCGTTACAAGGTGTTATCTGAGCTCAATCGTTTACATGAAGTAGATAGTCATATAGTCATGATCAGTTGATGATAGTTTTGTGATTAATTTATAAATTATATTACGGTAGGTAATTTCATCAAGGGACAGCAGAAATATAACAAATCTATGAAAATCAAGAGCACTGATTAGAGTGATCATTAGGACGTGCCACTTGTCTACATTATACTGTGTTTATTATAAGGAAGATGGTGATGATACAGGTAGTCTGACTATACATATAGTGTTGTTTTAACAAAATCGCTGGCTACGTCTGTTCATCCAGTATATGACAGTACCGATTATTTAGTTTATTCAGAAATTTAAAAGAATCGTTCTTATTTCGCCTACTCATTCTTGTATTCGGTGCGGACCTAATGTAATAATCGATTGAGTGTAGTTGTAATCAAATATCCCACATACAAACAAACATGATTGACGAAGATTTGTCTGAGGCGACTAACAAAAGCGAGCTTGAAACTGAAAGTCATGCAACTCATTTAGACGATGACAAGCCAGTTACTGCCAAGGAATATGAAGGTGCAACATTACAAATAGTATCTGGTGAAAATGTTGCGGATGTCAGAAGTGATGTTGAAAATCCCACTCCCGCGAGTCCTCAGCCTAGTTCAAGTGCCTCAACAACTAGTGATCATGATGTCGCCTTTTCTAGGAACAGACCCGGTAGTGTAATTGGGAGAGCTAGTGTGAGATCCACGAGCAGCCGAACTTCTATGCGACCTGGTCATGTACAGACAGAGGTGTCAGCAAGATCCTACTATTGCTACAAGGTAGGTATGTTGTTGAGACAGGTGTGTCAGCAAAATCGATTGCATTTTGCAGCTTTTTGCTTGGCTTAATATTTTCATTAACTTATCATTGCTATCAGTAATTTGTTCATTAACTCCCTTCTTAACTTTGACATTTCTTCATTAACTTCTCTCTGTGTTTCTTTAACTTCTCTTCATATCTGGGACATTTCTTCATTTACCTTTATCTTGACATTTCTTCAATCAACAATTTATTCTGTTACATAGACAAGGGTGTCAACATAGTCTTCTTCTTTGCATTCGTTTTACGACCAATTTTTATCACTCTTTGTGATATTTTGTATCTTTGCCAAGAACGTGTATACGTTGCACATTGGTTAGGTAGGCCCTAAACGCATATAGACTTCTACACGTTTAGGACACATGCATCCGATTTCAGCCAAACCTCCTTAGTCACCTCTTACAACATATGTGGCAAGTAACGGTGGTTCTATTCTTTATACCCCAAATTTGGGCCTCGGTAACCACTCAGGCCAAACCTTATACAGTAAACCCAATTGAACCTTTACGTTTGTTAAGTTCAGATCATGTATTTTATGGGCCGTACACTTGTCCATTGTCAGAAGAACATGCCTATTCTGAGTCACCATTCGACTGTTGAAATGAAGAAGCCACTTACGAAATGATGTGCTGTCGATCCAAGCTTTCTTATCGTGAGAGTAGATGCAAGGTAGAGAATCCATGTTCATGTTTTTAAAACAACGTGGTTTCTTGGACTTGCCTATCACCCATGGGCGGTGTTTATCACTGCCGTCTGCATTACATACAAGGACAACAGTTAGCGTTGTTTACTGTGCGCTCCACCATGGCACTTGTTACCTTTTATTCCGAGGGTATGACTTGGAAAAAGATTGTAAAAAGTCCAGTTTCGTCCATATTGTACACGTCACACGAGGCATACTTTTCTCTCACTCCATAAAATCCATGCAACCAGTTGTTTGCCCCTTCTTCATTAACTTTATTTGCTTCACCACAAATCACTACTGATGAAATTGAGTCTCTTTTGGAACCGGTACAGCCAACCAGCGGAACAGCTGAAATCTTGAATATCCAAATTTTTGGCAATCTCATTTGCTTTTGACTGAATTATAGGTCCACTTAAAGGTACATTGGAAGTGCGCATATGGTTAAACCATTCTAGAAGTAGCGTTTCGATATCTTCGTACTTAGCACTACGAAGTCGCTTAGATTTGTTACCGGAACCTAATGGAACAGCATTAAGAATTTTTTCCCTGTCTTTAAGTACTGTGGATAAGGTAGACTTGGCAATTCCATTCTGTTCAGCAATTGTCTTTTTCTTCAATGCACCACGGTCTACTTCGTTTAGAATTCTTAGTTTTGTTTCCAGATCTATGCCTGTCTGCTTCCTCTTAGACATGACTCTTCAACTGACTCTATCTAACTTTCCGTCCTATCTGAACATTTTCTCACCAGATTTTTATCAACTGGAATTTCACTTTCATTTTCACTTTCTCCTCCCTTCTCTCCTCCCTTTCCCCCTTCCTGCCCAAAACCATACTTTACTTCTAATTGGGTGTTCTGGCTATAAAATTCTCGTACCTGTAATAAAAATACAGTACCCAGAGCTACGATGTAACCGAATCCTGGAACGCAGAATTTACTTCCGACAGATCTGCTATCACACCTTCCGGGGACGCATTCATCTTTTCCCCGCTGTCCGAAAATGCTTTGTGTACATATTAATGTCTTCACATATCTCGCCGTCTATCTCAAACTCAAGGGCATTCCTTTTACACAAACTGGACATCCACAGGTAAATGAAACTGTTAGTGTTACCTTTCCGATCACTAACAATGAAAGGCTTTTAAGGTGACAACAAACATTGTGAAGCTTTGGAAGTTAAATGAGATAAAATTGGCGGAGGGACTAAAATACAGTTCGTGATTCGTGGTACACAGAAATTTGTGTTATTTACTGATAAGAAATAGACATTTATGACGGGACCACATTTTTGTTCTTGTTAACCGGGTGTTCGTGTTAAGCGAGTTCGTGTTAACGAGGGTTTACTGTAGTAAAACTCCCAACCTGGAAGATCAAGTCTGTGTTGTACCAGCACCTTATGTTAACTATAGTGACATGAATTTCAGCACTGGTTATGATACGCCACTATGACTTTTGCTGCATGACTATTTCCTATGTCCTATTGCTGCATGACTATTTTGTTGAGTAATTGATATCAATATTGTATGTCTTTAGAGATTTGTTTTCTTATTTCTTGGCCTCATAAACACTTGAATTTATCATCCAGGAAAGTCATTTTGAAAAAGCGGTAAATGATGTCAAATCTATCATCAAGCCTGAACTGGATGGAGAACTAAAATCATCTTGGCTCTTGACAGAGTATGTACGATAAATATAGTGAACATTTTTTAGTTGTAAGAATGCGCACATATTATTTATTTGTCTTCTTCTTTTCTCTAATCCTATTTTTCCTTACAGAGTCAGAATGAGAAGAGACTTCTAGAGCTGGCTTTTGTGTGCACTTCATAAATAGTGTTTTTCACTGCCTCTGTTATTTCTATGTTCCACCATTATTTATATATATATATATAGAGAGAGAGAGAGAGAGAGAGCGAAGAGGAAAAGAGTAGAATAGGTCATGCAAAAACAGCATTCAAGAAAATCAAATGCATTATATGCAACAAGTCTTTGTCCATTGAGGTCAGAAAGTTAGTCTTTGTCCATTGAGGTCAGAAAGAGAGTTAGTCTTCGTCCATTGGGATAAAAAAAAAGAGCCTTTGTCCATTGAGGTCAGAAAGAGAGTTAATCTTTGTCCACTGAGGTCAGAAAGAGAGTTAGTCTTTGTCCATTGAGGTCAGAAAGAGAGTTAGTCTTTGTCCATTGAGGTCAGAAAGAGAGTTAGTCTTTGTCCATTGTGATAAAAAAAAAGAGCCTTTGTCCATTGAGGTCAGAAAGAGAGTTAATCTTTGTTCATTGAGGTCAGAAAGAGAGTTAATCTTTGTCCATTGAGGTCAGAAAGAGAGTTCTTAGAACCAATACCGACATATAAATGTGATTCATGGTCAATAAACAAACAGACAGCAACATCTCTGAACATGTAGTCAGATAATTAGAGATGCTTCGATTTTCTATTTTTAAAAATTGTAACTTGATAGAGGTCATTAGATCTGTTATTTGAATCTTGTTAATGATATTTGCTAAAATACTATAAATGTTGCCACTAAAACTAATTTCAGAATTGACCATTGGGATTTTGAAAGAGAGAAAATTGTCCTTCTGACCGAATTCTCCATGTTTATTGTGAAGTACAACTTTATCAATGAAAAGTTGTACGAGTATCGTCGCATCATGCTGCACATCATCAACTCCATCTGCATCGGAGACTTTACATATCCTAACGCTTCAGTCATGCCGTAAGTTTTTGGGAAAAATATATATAGTTATGTTGAAAATTTAATTAATTAGACACATAGGAGACAAGGTAAGAGATGAAGAAAAGACGATAGCAATTAATAGGACACACTTTAAGAAACTGAGAGAATATAACAGGAAGGGTCATTTTCTGGAACCCACAGGGAAAGCAAAAGAGGAAAGATTAGAAATACATGGAGAAAAGGTTTGGAGGCAGAGATTAACGATATACAGAAGACCTGCAGGAGATAGCTAAAGATAGGAAGATTTGGCATGAGTTGGATGTCTCAATCAGGATTAAAAAGGCATAAGAGATAGAGATATGGAGAGAGTATTATACACATCTCTGACAGTAGCATTATACACATTTCCATAATCATCTTTGTTTTCTCTAGTATAACCACTTAAAACCACTCTTTTGTGGTGATTCGAGTGTCAGATACATCCGATGGCAAGATCACATCTCCAATATAGAAATGCTGGACAGCTCCAAGTATGTACACCTTGCTGAGTTAATGACGTCTGAGATGGCTGGGATATGTGTGCCCTACGAGCGATGGTAGAATCCCAAAGAACATTCTATATGGACAACTTGCAACTAGTACTAGACAGCATGGGCATCCATTACTACACTTCATGCAGCATAGAGAAAGAAAATTTAGAGCGGTTGACCAAAGACAGGTGAGCAGCAGTGAGGGATGGCTCAAAAGAAAGAAACACCATCACATATGGAGGCAAAAAAGTGCAGAGAGACCATCCTTTGCATCAGCTCCAGTTTCACCTGCAGCAACTTTGGCAAGGATTGCCACTTCAGAATAGGCCATTACAGCCACAACAGACAATGTGATTCAGCACAGAACAAACTATGTGATGCTAAACCTATTGTCTCCTGAGACAGAGGCCATTGAATGAATGACTGTAAGGTATGTTCTATATGTTTATAGTAAGGTTATCTCCACCTTCATCCCAGCACATCCAAGTTCATTATGCAATTTTTTATCTTCAGTGCTCTCACGTGTTTCATGATGGTAGATTTGGTTTAGCCTGATTTTTAAATTTTGAACTTCCAAGTTATCATCTGTCTCCAATAGAACTAGGCATTCAATCTCACCTACTCTAAATCAAGAACTGCTAAATTTTGTACTACATGGGTTGCAAACCCTGTACTTTTGAAGTATGAGGCAAACATCACGCAACTTGATAGGGAGACACCTTTGTAATCCGTAAAATCTCCATAATTATTCAAAGAATTTGTGTCTTCCCGGGAATTGTTAAGTTTCCTGTTCTTGTTATCATTGTCATATAATAATAACTGTGGAATCTGGAGACTTTAGTTTGATTGAACCATGTTTTATTCTGACATGGGAAGAAATGCTCTTTGTAAATAGTAAATATGA
Organism: Arion vulgaris; assembly: GCA_020796225.1. Taxonomy (NCBI): domain Eukaryota; kingdom Metazoa; phylum Mollusca; class Gastropoda; order Stylommatophora; family Arionidae; genus Arion; species Arion vulgaris. The sequence goes on along the minus strand of CM036758.1, from coordinate 54,973,591 downwards.
TGAAAATATAAGGAAGGAAGACAATGGGTAAAGTAGATGCCAATTAGCCCATTGGTAGTGCCCAAACATTTGCGGAATGATCGAAGAAGTAGATAAACAATGGTAAGTATAGATTTCTGTGAGCCCTAAACAAATCAATCAAGGTTTTCAGTCTACCATGGTTATTTCTTTGTAGGGACCGTAAACATGGAGGCATTCAGGTTCGCTTTGACAGAGGAGAGCAACTGACTTTTGGTCAGAAGTGGAATCCTTGGTGTTCAGATATTCCATGGGTGACTTTGTCCCACCATCCCCTTATCTACAACCCAAAGGAAAATGAGACAGCTACTTATAATGTTGATGAGTTTTTTGAAACAGTTGTCTCTGAAACTAGCAAGGTAAGTTCTTGCAATATGATCTTATATATATATACACACAAATGTTAAAAAAGAAATTATGTTACGAATTAGCAAAGCAACATCAACTTTTAAAAGTCTAAATAAAATATGGAACTGCAAGTTATATAGTATTAAAACTAAATAACGAATTTTCAATTCAAATGTTGTATTAATTCTAACATATACCAGCAAGAGTTGGAAAATGACTAAAGATATAGAAAGCAAGTTGAATGCATTTGAAAGTAGATGATGGTAAACGAAAGTAAACTATACTGAACTATACAAATATGAAGTGGTGTAGCCGCTTAATAAGAATGCATCCAAACTCCACAGTATACAAACTCTTCTTACAACAGAACATCAGGAAAGAAGCGAGAGGAAGACCACGAAAAAAAAGATGGTTAGATGACATAGCAGAATCCTGTGTAAGAGCAAAAATAACAATCACCCAAGCCACCAGAACAGCGCAAGACAAAAACAGAAAAACACAACACTGGGCAATAACCCGGTAGCAGTGTGATGACAAAATAAGAAGAAAGAAGATATGAGTGTGAACATATAACACTTACTAATTATTGTCTGCTAAGTAAAAAGTAAGAAAAGTACAATACTTCACAGCAGGCAAAGACAGTAGGCCTCAAAACAAACACAGGAAAAACAAAAATTATGACAAACAGTGAAATCCAACAACCAGTAATGTTAGAAGATGAAACACTGGAAAGGGTTGAGCAGTTTACATATCTTGGTAGCGTACTGACACTAAATGGTGGCACAGAGGAAGATATAAAATCACGTCTGAGTAAGGCCAGAACCGCTTTTGCCAGAATGAAACCAGTATGGAAGTCCAAAATCTACAATAGGACCACAAAGCTTAAACTCTATAAAAGCATTGTTTTGCCAGTTTTGCTCTACGGATCGGAGTGTTGGAGGATGACCAAAGGAGATACTAGCAGGCTGTCAGTTTTCCACCACTCTTGTCTTCGCAGAATCTTGGGAATCTTTTGGCCAGTAAAAATATCCAATAACCAACTACTCCAAGACACAAGACAAGAGGCAATGAATGACATACTCAAAAGAGAAGATGGAAATGGCTCGGACATGTTATGAGAATGAGACAAGAAATGCCTGCAAGGATAGCCCTCACTTGGACACCAGAGGAAAAGAGAAAGAAAGGCAGACCACGGACAACATGGAGGCGCGCATGATGGAAGAGGAACTGGACACCGCATCTCTGACGTGGGGCTCTGCGCTGAAGGTTGCAGGGGACAGGAGAGCATGGAAAGTCCTTTCTGAAGCCCCATGTGTCACTAGGCATGATGGGATTAAGTAAGTAAGTAATACACCAATGTAGTCATGGTGTTAATTTAGATGTTGTGTAGGCAGACACATAACAAATTAATGATAAGTACAGTCACTTTGTGTAAGCAGGGTGTGTCTTGGTTACACAAAAAAGTACAAGAACAGTTGATACCTGTACAGTTTGTGTGATTGATTCCTGGTACTGTGTAAACAATATTGTTTATGATGGATGTTGCTTGATACAAGAAGGTCTACTCAGCTACCTGTACTAGATGTTGCTTGTTATGCTTAGTTACCTGTAGAGGATGTTGCTTGTTATGATGAAGTATGCTTAGTTACCTGTATCACCTGTTCTCTTGCAGGTGTTTACAGCTAAGGCCAAATGAAACATTGAAAGTTATTGAGGGACCAATTGGAATAGAGAGCTACGCTAGTCCAGCCTCACTTGTCTTCAATCAAAGTGGCATTGGCTTCTTCAGAGACAGGCATGGGGTCAGCTTCTGAGTGATGACAAAACTTGTAACTTGTTTGGTAATTCTTACAAACACTTTCACATTTTATATTGTCTTCTGTATCCTCTCTAACTATTGATTTGTTTCTCTTAGTTCTGTATTTGCTAAATTTCTCAAGACCTTAGGTCTTATTTCTATTCTAATACTGGCTTATTGATTTTTATTATTCAACTTAAACATCCGGTTACCATGTCTCTATTACTAGGTGACCTGCTATTTCATCTCTTTCTGTGTTCCTGTTGGATATTTCTGCACTAGGAGCAACTGAACCATAACTTTCTTTGAGTCTGACTGGTAGGATTAATTAAAAGGATCATTGCACTTCTGTGAATAACTATGTGTGCTCCAGTCTCAGTCTTACACACAGGAAGATCTCATTGCGCTAGCTCCAGCAATGGTCATTTTGAATATGGTATGAATTTTAAAATTTATATTGATTGTCTATGCAGTGACTTTCCAGCCTAATCTTATCGATTTTCAACTGCTACTGACTTTTTTTTTACATTCTCAACTTGAACACAGAACCTACATTTAATTTTTCAACTTCAATAGAACTGGACAATCCATCTCATCTACCTGTGGTATGGAATCACCGGATAAAACTTGGTTGCCCTATATTGGATATGGGTTGAATATTTTTTGGAAAGAGAGTAGAGCACCATTCTACTGTGCTACAGAGACCTCCTAGTGATGGAAGAGAAAACATACACTGTTTCTGGCAAATTATGGATAACTGTGTAAATTGTGTATAGCAGGGACAGGGCATCAAGTTGTATGTAGCAGGGACCATACAAATCGTCTATAGCAGGGACCATACAAATTATCAGTTGCTGGAACTAATTGTTAGTAGCTGGAATGATGTGTTTTTCCTCAGGAAAGATTTGTTCACCTTGAAGAGATTTTATAAAGTGTTTCAAGTGAAGTTTATGTTATAATATTTACCATTCAACAGTGAAGTTTATGATCTTATAATAATTTACCATTCGATAGTGAAGTTTGTTATCATATATGCCTTTATGTTTGAAATCATCCTTCCATGTTTAGACTGTTACAGACATGTCGTTTGAAATCATCCTTCCATGTTTAGACTGTTACAGACGTGTCGTTTGAAATCACCATTCCATATTTAGGCTGTTACAGACATGTCGTTTGATTCATCCTTCCATATTTAGACTGTTACAGACATGTCGTTTGATTCATCCCTTCCATGTTTAGAATGTTACAGACAGTCGTTGAAATCACTATTTTATGTGTGGGTTAAACATATATCTATCATGCCAAACTGGTACCTATGATTTTTATGATACACATGTGCTCAGTATTTGATGTTGCAACTTGAAATTTATTTTCTCTCTCTCTTTCTTTTTCTGTTGGACCAAATCATGACACATGCATACTTTTGTGAAGCTTTTTCATTAAAATATCCTAACCATGATATAGTTGCCAAAGAGTGACTAGTGTTTCCAAATTCTACAAACCGTAAACCAATCTCTTAGGATACTTTGTTCTTGAATATATTTTTGTATAAGTGTTACAAATCAGAAATGTTTGATGTTAAAATAGTATTTCAGGTAGATTGTTCTTACATGTTGAATATATACCTGGGCATATGTCACTACAGGGTACAATTTTGTTGGTTAATCATAATGATATTGATTGTTATCTTACCTACAGAGAATGGTTATGCTTACTTTGTGTTTGATTTTTCCCTGCGCCCACACAAGCACACGATGACTGAAGTGCTATTACTTTCAATATCTAACGGGCACTAGCACTTGGCAGCAGATCCAGAGGATGTTCACGTAAACGATGAGCGATGGAATATCCGAGACACTAAATTTAACATTGTACAAATCGCATAAGGAGGCTCGCTACAGTGCCTCTTTTTTTCGACCTGCCGTTGAAACACAAAACAGGGATAGCGAATGGATATATAGATATATCTGACGAGAATAGTGTTTCTTCTCTGCCTGAGTCGTATGTTTAGTTTCGCTCTATGTCACAATTTGGTGGACATATGTACGCATGTTGTAGTTGGAAAATCTTATATTCATTCTGTTATACCTTGATACATTATTGTTGTTATTGTATGTTATATGTGTGCAATACTTTGTTGCTATTTTTACAATTTTGGTTTGAATAACACAGAGAAATGTGGATATATCTGGCATCTATGTGGTTACAGTTAGTACATGATGCAGTAGTGTTGGCTGTTATAGGTACCTTTTACTGCTGTAATGTTGGCTGTTGTAGGTCTCTTGTACTGCTTTAATGTTGGCTGTTATAGCTCTCTTATACTGCTGTATTGTTGGTTGTTGTAGGTCTGTGGAACATGTATACATCAAGAGGCAAACAGTCACCAACAAATGTAGATATGCTCAACAATGTATTGTCTTCCTCGAGCATGCATAGCCAACTTGGAGCATATATGTCTTGTGTCACTGCATCTGTTTAGTTTATCTGCATATTTCACTAATGATCTAGATATCTTTGTAACCATAGAAGACACAGTGTGTGATGTGCTCAGTCAAGGTGATATAGGTGTATAATGGGGGTAGTCCAATGCTAGCTTTTCAGTAGTTTTAGTGTGCACATCTTATACTGTATTTGTTGGCATTCTAACACAATTCTTCTTGTCATTGTTTGCTCACTCTTTCCCTAATTGACCTTGTCGCATAGTTTCTCCGTCATGATACATGCTAGATAAGCCACTTTCATGATACATGATAGATAAGCCACTTCTATGATACATGTTAGATAAGCCACTTCTATGATACATGCTAGATAAGACACTTCTATGATACATGTTAGATATGTCCCTTCTATGATACATGTTAGATTCGCCACTTCTATAATACATGTTAGATAAGCCACTTTATGATACATGCTTTGATAAGCCACTTTATGATACATGCTAGATAAGCCAACATTCTATGATACGTGTTAGATAAGCCACTTTCATGATACATGTTAGATAAGCCACTTCTATGATACGTGTCAGATAAACCACTTCTATGATACATGTTAGATAATTCAACTAACTGTGACTATACTTGTGATCACTTGAATGACATACCTTGGCTGGATATGACAATCATTATTGATATGTTTTGATAATCTTTGTTTCTATTATATACATTTTTTTCTTCTATACTGTTTAATATTATGTGTTACATGTGATGTGATACTGACTTTCTATGTATTCAATGTTTCTTCATGCATTCACTTTTTCTTTCAGTCTGAAAGCATGAAATCCAATTTGTTACCTCTATCACAATGCAGCCATAGTTGACTAACAATAGATGAATTCCATCTTCCTTCCTTTCGTTCGCTTGAAATATTGTCTATATATTCAATGTTGTCTCTTATGTAAACTTCACTGATCAAGATCATACCCCACCTCCAAGTGGTGGCCCTGGTAACAGACTAATGTCTGGCTAAGTTGGTAGGGATCGAAGGAGAGCTACTTGGAATTGGTAGAAGGGTACATGTCTGATATGAGATCAGATCGCAATGTAGATGATGAGAATCTCAGCACATGCGCCTACACATATTTCCTGTCCAATGATGAGTCAAAGATGATTCTTCATACAAATCAGACTCCCATGTGGTTGCCGGGGCCCAATTTCGGGGTAAATAATAGAACCACTAATACCTACCACATGCCATATACGGTGAAAGTGGGGTTTGGCGTGGGATTAGCTATTCCATCCAGTAAAAATATTCAGCTATAAAACCGCAACCAAGTGCATGAGTGCTTGCAAGGCCTTGGTTGGGGACCTATGCCTCTTTTGGGGCGAAGGGTAGAAAAAGAAGAAGAAACTTCACTGTCTTTTGTAGCTCACACAGGTCTGTGTAGTTTTCTGTCGAGTGTTGTTTCATTAGTCCAGTGAATTTGCCTCAGTATATCATATTCGGGCAGTCTTGAAGTATGTGCTCTGCAGTCTGATGTGCCTGTACACATGGCTGTCCATTTTCCCAATTGCTACTTCTCACTTAATAAATATCATGAGCTGGTAATGCTCATTTCTAACAGTGCCAAACTCATCTCTCTGTTAAGACTTCTGAGCATGAGAAATTGATTAGTTTCAGTAAAGAATATCTTCATTGCACTCTGGACATGTCCATAGGTGCTCCAATCTCCTTCACAATATCTCCAGTGACTAACAGTACCAATTTGATGTTGAATGATGTACTCATATACCTGTCGTGCTGCTCTTTTCTGGTCACTGCAATCCAAGCTCTTGCAATCTAGCTCTATCTATTGGCTGACTACCTGATTTTGTGGTAAAGCCAGCCTGTCCGCTCTCTCATTGCCATCAACACTTATGTGGGCTAGAACAAAGATGAATGTAATTATTTGAATTGTTGACTGGGACGGAGTGCCTAAAAGTAACAGTAAAATTCATGATAAGATTTGGCTCATCAGTCTAGGCGGGGATCGCGAGAGAGAGAATTGTTGACCCTTGTAGAAATTCCATGAGGAAGAAGACAATTATTGTACTTCATGTTTTGATAAAGTTGTAATAAGTTTTCCTTTCAGCATAGATACACACTTCCAGTGATACATATATTATCATAACACATATAGGGACACCGCTATTGTGGAGTACATGGCAACGAATGTGATGACTTTCTTGCAAACAATGCCCCGACTCAAGATTGCAGAATTATGGACAGAGCCGATTTCATCAATGTGATATGCACTCATTTATGTGATATGGTCGAGTCTCAGACACTGAACCAATTGCGAGAAATTTGGTCATGCCATACAGTGTCGTCTTCGTGGTAGAGAGAGAAGATATACTAATCAACTACTCATGGATAAGGTGAGCAAGTGGACTTTGAGATGGCTGTTGCAGCGGAGGCCATAGCACACATGGGAATGCCCAATGTGCCATGACATCAATCGAATAACATAACATTGTAGGTTAGTAAGTGACAGAACATCAAATATGTCAATAGAATGTGAATTCCCATGGGCTAGCACCATATTTATGTGAGCTCCCAACACATTTAGCAGCAGCCATCTGAAGCTACTTATAATGTATATGCTGCTACCAGAATGCTCATACAGCCATCTAGATCAACCATATGGATCATTTCCAAAGTGCCATATATTTTATATTTCTTTTTGTTTTCCGTGACTCTTTCTTGTTATTGTCTTCTTTTATCATACAGCAATGTTGTCTACATAGTTTCATTAAGATGATACCACTTTCATTATTTTGTGTAATATTGATAGGGGGGAGGGAGATTGCAGTAAAACTATGTAAAATGACGAAACACGTAATAACAAAGTACTGTAGTTTTACAAAAACAATGATAATATACAGCAACGTTTCGACCAAAAAACTTTTATCAAGCAAGCGATACAATAGGAGTGATGAATTTCACAGCACATTACATATAGACTACGACAGAAATAATCCAACGGTTATAAAATTTTTCACTCCTGTTGTATCGTTTGCTTGATAAATAGCTTTTGGTCGAAATGTTGCTGTATTTTGTAAGACTACAGTATTTTGTGTAGAGAGTTTCACAGAGGAACATAGTAACAAGTTAATGACGTTTGCTTGATAAATACCTTTTGGTCAAAACGTTGCTGTATTTTGTAAGACTACAGTATTTTGTGTAGAGAGTTTCACAGAGGAACATAGTAACAAGTTAATGACACAGTTGACATAGATGGTCTCTTTCTCTTGTCAAGGACCCACGTCGGTGCTACAGAGTTTGTGCACTGCTACTGAGATCTTTCTGTGTAAGAAAGAGAACGAAGCACATAAACTTACCGAAGTGCAATGATGATGGTCCAGTCAATCTCTCTCTCTTGTGCCCATTTAACCCTGGTTGGGGCACATGCCCTCAGTTCCAACTCATGCTTGTTCATGGTTTATTGGATTTTGTAGCTCAAGTTTTCTACCGGATGAGGTAGCCAGCTTCATGACATTTCATTCTCCATCTCTTGTATCTTCTGTGTTTGAGACCAGTAGCATGGCAGTCCTGGTGCTGTTATCTTGGTCTCTTCTAAGGACATAACTAATCTATTTCCATTTCCATCGTTTTTCTGTTAGTTGTGCTGTTCCTGTTGCTTGAAAATGAGCAGTGTTTGGTTTGTCCTATTATTTGACCAATCTTAATGAATGTTCCATGACCAGTTTGTGCAAGGTGACAGTTGTTAAATTTGATTTAACCATTCTGTACCATATATAAAAATGAATGTGTGCACATTTTGGATGTATTATTTGTGCCCCATCTCTTCTTGTCTCTCTTGCTCGTATGTTTAACATCCTCAGTAGCAGGTAGTTATTGTTGTTGTTAGCATTCTCTATTTCTTGTGTGGTTGGCTTGTGTTAGTTATAGTTGCTGATGTTTTACAATTATGAATGATATATGGATTGTATTCAATCTGAGAAGATAATGAACAGAACTAACCAGTTTTAGTTAAAGAATGGATTGTATACAATCTGAGAAGATAATGAACAAAACTAACCAGTTTTAGTTAAAGAATGGATTGTATTCAATCTGAGAAGATAATGAACAGAACTAACCAGTTTTAGTTAAAGAATGGATTGTATTCAATCTGAGAAGATAATGAACAGAACTAACCAGTTTTAGTTAAAGAATGGATTGTATACAATCTGAGAAGATAATGAACAGAACTAACCAGTTTTAGTTAAAGAATGGATAGAACCAAGGCCCACTGTCGTTATAATACGCTATTTACTTGCACAGATCATCTTCATAAGATTTTCTAATGTTATAAGTAGTTCATCGCCTTATTGGTCAACAATCCATATATTTATCTTCTTGGAAATTGAACTTCTGTTTCTACTAATAGTCTACTTGATCAACTATATATATATATATATTAGTCAACTTGGACATGGGATTTTTGTAGTTTCTAAAATTTATAATAATTTAATTTTATTTGATTTTATTTAATCATTTACTAAGTAGTGAAATATATATTTATCTCAATGGTTAGTGTGATTTGTTAAGTGTTTGCTGTGATATATTTTTTTTGCTGAATATTTTTTTCCTGTTTCTAATTTGATGATTCCATAACATGACAATATCATTGTATTATTCATGTGATGATGGCTTTCAGATGTAGCAATTGTGGGAGTTGTTTGTATTGATATGGCCTTTTTCATCTTAACAGACTGTCAATTGGCAAGTGTTTTACTGTGACATGACAACTTTTCTCTGAGTTTATGCATGTCTCTTTTGAAAAGATTCTGTACCTCTGCGTAATGTGGTTTTCTACATGATTCGGTCATCAGCTGTTTTTCCCATTTGCCTAACCTAAGCAGCTGATATGGGGAATGTGCTCTGCCCAGTTTGCACAAACGTCTGCATTACATATGGGACATGTCATGTGCTTGAAGTGGCAAGTCAGTAAGAATCATATGATTTTTCTACGAGCATTGGCAAAGTCATTGACTGCTAATGTCTTTAGTCAATAGCTGTCATAGAATGCATACTTGACTCTGATCACTTACCACGTCATTGAATGCATGATTTGTCTATGACCACTAGCTAAGTCAGAACTGCAGTAGCGTAGTTGTTAGTGACTTTGCTTCTTCGTCGCGTCATCCGGGTTCAATTCTACAATGGACGTTGGATATTTTTCCTACCATAACGGCTCTCATGTCGACCCAGCCTCAAATGGGTACCAGGAAAAGCACAGGGAAGTAAAGGCGGCCGACGAGATGTTGATTGCATCACCCATTGTGTGCCAACAGTCAATAAAAAATACTGTTCTAACACTGTATTACTCAATACACCTCATGGTATGAAAAAGGGTTCCTTTTTTTTAAGTAGCCAAGTCATAGTCTGCCTAATTGACTATGCCCACTTAGTCATATTAATTGTCTATGAGTAAGGCCTATATGCAACTTCTCTTGTTTTAGTTCATGTATGCAATATATTTACATGTTCAGATTTGCTTTCTATTATTTATACTACTGACTTTTTTGTGTGGCTACCATTAATCCATGTTGATAACGGTTGTTCAAATTAAAGTGTGTTATGTTCAAATATAAATGCCTGCAAGGATAGCCCTCACTTGGACACCAGAGGAAAGAGAAAGAAAGGCAGACCACGGACAACATGGAGGCGCATGATGGAAGAGGAACTGGACACCGCATCTCTGACGTGGGGCTCTGCGCTGAAGGTTGCACGGGACAGGAGAGCATGGAAAGTCCTTTCTGAAGCCCCATGTGTCACTAGGCATGACGGGATTAAGTAAGTAAGTAAGTAAGTAAGTAATGTTCAAATATGTTTATTTCACTTCTAAATAATTACAAATATGTGGAAATTATTAAGACTTTCGTATTATTTTGTGTGCCAGTGTGTGTAGTCCGGTTGTTTTTAGTCTTCCGATTTTGCTTTCTGTGAAAGTCTTTTAGTGGATGCCGTGTATCAATCCGCAGACACATATAAGTGTGTCTTCACCTGGGCAATCTCGTGTCATTTAGTCATGTCTTTTTAAAGTCATGTATTGCCTAGCTTGTCATGAAGTTGCTCTTGAGCATCTATGGATCTACTTCAAACGCTCCATATTGACCACTTGTGATTTGTATGTGATCTGAGCCTAGAGCGATTGTATGTTGTGCCAGTTATGCGCCTACAAGTAGGCCAGCACATATTTCTAAGACGCTTTTTATTTACTAGGGTAGCTTCCTTAGGCCCCTATCTCAGTCGCCTCTTATGACATGCCTTATAGGTCACAGTGTTACGATTCTTTGCTCCCCTTTCGAGCCCCGGAAACAGAGGGGCGGCATCCATGGATCAATCTTATAGCCCCATTCTGAAACCTATCCCAACCTCTTCAGTTGGGATTTGCTGATTGTCAGAAAGATCAGTCCATATTCAATAACGGAGAGCACTAGTCCTCGATACAGTAAGAACAGCCGGCATTGTTCAAACCAACAGATGTCAACTCATTAAGGAGAAAGGGTGTAGACTCAAGAGAGGCAGATCATGGTTGAGTCAAGCGGAAGATACTCTCACGAAAATATGTGATCCTTCCGGAATTGAAACAGGAGAGGAATGGATTGCTGTGCCACCTCAATTTCAGGCTGCTTTCACCGTTATTACATCTATTAAGAAAGACTGCGAACAAAATAATCTATCTCTGATTAACGTGGAGGTGGATGCACTCTTGAATGACATCATCAATGATACAGATGCGGTTATTTACACCAATGGTTCAGTCATTCGCCAACAACGCTGTGCGTGGGCTTTTTCAGCACGCTCAGGAAGAAAAATAAAAAGTGAGGCCTACGCAACAACCACCAGTAGTTTGACAATGGAGGTTCGGGCGGTTACCGAGGCGGTGAAATGGTTGGCATCTCACAATTCCTCTCGTGTTTTCATACTCACTGACTCCATGAGGATGATTCGTAAAGTCGAATCAGGAATGGTGAGACGTAACTGGGTGGAGGTACTGGTACAGACAATGATCAGAGAAATCACCTTCATTTTTGTCCTTGGGCACGCAGGAGTTAGGGGTAATGAACGAGCTGATAGATTGGCTGGCTTGGCTACAATATCAGAGGGAGCAGCCATGGATCGAAATGACATTCTTCACGCATTGCGAGAGTTTTTCCGAACAGAGAAGTTTCAGGGCTGTGAATCCCACTCGCTGACCAGATTGAAAGAGATAGGTGTCAATATTGGTGCAACCCGAAAAGAGCGACTTACTATAATAGGTATGCCAGGAGATTGATTAATCAACATCGAACTGGCGTGTTGGATTGGCGGAGATCGGAGCACCTATGGACATGTCCGGAGTGCTATGATGATAGTCCTCAAATAACTGATAACAGATGTCATCAATCTAAACGCCCCAACCTTTTTTCTGTTGTGATGATGTCATCAACAGAATCTTGAAATGATTGACCTCTTTCAAAAACAGACACCCGAGGTTTGATGCCTATTTAATATCCTGTTCACACATGCTGGTCATCGACGTGGCTGTTTTGATGATTTGTTTATTTATGAAGAGCCATGCGTTGGCTGGATCGACATTTTGCTTCTGACACCACGCAGTCAATCGATCAAGTTCTTTCAGAAGGGCTGTAGCTATCTTACCTGTGTCTCTGCTATGCCTGTAGATCAGTATGTCATCCGCCCGAGTGGTTACCGGGGCCCAAATTTGGGGTGTAAAGAATAGAACCACTGTTACCTGCCACGCATGTCGTAAGAGTCGACTAAGGAGGTTAGGCTGAAATCGGATGCATGTGTCCTAAATGTGTAGAAGTATATGCGTTTAGGGCCTACCAAACCAATGTGCAACGTATACACGTTCTTGGCAAAGATCAAATATATCACAAAGAGTGATTAAAATTGGTCGTAAAGAACGAACGCAAAGAAGGAGAAAAGTATGTCATCAGCAAAAGATACAGTGCTCCCGTCTTATTTTTTAACATGCGTGACACATGCAGTTTATACACTGAATACGGCGGATAGGACTGCTGCAACCTGGGCATGATGCTCTGCACCATCAATGTCCATGAATGACACTGCAAATATAGGGTTAGTGTTTGCGGCAATGAGAGAGCGGCAGACTAGCATCAACAGCATTAATTGTCGGGGTGTTGAAGATGGATACGGGGATGTTCTTCTGTCTCTTCACGACTTTCTGTTGTATGAAGACACTAAAATAGCTGTTGAATTGATCCGACGATTTAAGGAGTTTGTACTTACCCGTTATACAAGTAGAACTGAGGGGTTATTGGTTACTAAACTGACGTCATTGCACTCCGGGCAGACTCATAGGTGTTCAGTCTCCCCAACAGATATCGAAGAGTATGCATACTGATGGTTCCTGTGGCTCGCTGATTAAACACACCTCTCACTCTGCCTCTCAGGCATCCAGTTCGACTTGAACAACGGGTAACTCCAAACTGCCTAAATCGCTTGATCGATTCAACATCGATTTTAGTGTCCTCATCCAACAGACAGTCGCGAAGAGACCGAAGAATATCCCCTTATCCATCTTCAACTCCCCAACAATCAATGCTATTGATGCAAGCTTGTCCGCTCTCTCATTACCGTAAACACTCGCATGCCCAGGACAGTATATCCATGTAAGCCGCTGGAGGTTAGTAACTTCTATAGACGACATCCACTCATACCGAAACCTGCCCTTCTGGATCTTGTTAAGCATCGACTGAGAGTCAGACACAACAACTGCCCTAGTAAATGAAGTCCCAGAAATCCAATGGAGGGCAGCAGTAACGGCCTCAACCTCCATCCTCATACTAGAAGTAGTTGTCCTGTATGCCTCACTTCGCTCTGCAACAACCCTACCATGCGCATTAGCCAAGAAACCATAGTCGGACTTCTCACTACGTTGAACCGACCCATCAGTATATACAACAACATTATCATCCTTTGCATTATCTTCTATCAGCTGCTTAACTGCGAGATCAGCCTTCATGTTGCCCCAATCTCTACATTCTCTTCCAAGAGTATTGATAGCGTTGAGATAGTTGGTCATGCTACCATCTGTTGGGATCCATTCTTCCCCTTTTGGTAGGGTCGCAACCGTAGTCACCTGGCCAATTGTTCTCTCAGCCTGGGCCATCCACGACATGCCACGCTTGATTCTCGTGCCCTTAACATCATTAGTGTTCTTGTGTAGTGGATGTCTCTTATCCGCAGTAACCCGCATATATGCCTTGGTTTGGGCGAATGTATGACGGGAGCGTAGTGACAGAAGGCCAAGCATATATCTCATCTTCACAATGGGGGTATCTCTAGTGCAGCCCAGGACTATACGCATACCTTCATTCTGAACACGTTCGAGTCGTTCACATTGTGATCTTGATATCGTGAGAATTTCGAGTCCGTAATCTACCACAGATATAACCAGTCGATCGAACAAAAGGGCAAGTAGTTTCTTCTCAAGGTGCGCGGCCACCATAACTTTTAGAGCCGCAATACCACGCTTGCACCGTACTGAGAACTGAGGGGCAGAGTGAGTAGTGTGTTTAACCAGAAAGCCACATAAACCATCAGTATGCATTCCTCTCGACATTTGTTTACCGGGGCCCAGATTTTGGGTGTAAAGAATATAACCACTGTTACCTGCCACGCATGTCGTAAGAGGCGACTAAGGAGGTTAGGCTGAAATCGGATGCATGTGTCCTAAATGTGTAGAAGTCTATGCGTTTAGGGACCTACCAAACCAATGTGCAACGTACACACGTTCTTAGCAAAGATCAAACATATCACAAAGAGTGATTCAAATTGGTCGTAAAGAAAGAACGCAAAGAAGGAGGAGAAGAGACCATTGTCATGCTGCTTGTTGTCATATGAAATGCACCAATGGCCTCCTGGACCATTCTGCCACATGAGCATGCAGAGAAGGCCCATGCGGACTTTTCATGACGAATTACCGATCCATCCGTGTAAATCATGTCACTTTCATTGCAGTTTTCATCAATGATAGCCTTGACGTCTGTATCCAACGCTACGGGATTCCTCTCTTTGTAACTTTTGTCAATTTAATGATGGTAGAAAAAGTGTTCCCAAATATAGAAGGCATCAGTATCCATTTTTCCCAATAAACGATATTTGTGAGCTCGCATACCAGCTGAACAACGTCTGCAGCACGGCCAACCCACGACTTGTCCCGCTTTAACCGATTTCCTCCACTGGCGCTGAGCAGCTCGTGCAATGGGTGATCCTTTTTAACACTTATTTTGAGGTACGCTCGTGCTCTAGTCTATACTCCATGGTCGGGAAATCCAGTTTACTTTCTGCCAGTAAGAAGATCTACACATTTTTGTTTAGCATTTTGTATGCCAGAATGCATTTATACATTTTCAACGCTAAATTATTTTTTAAACAAAATAATAAAGTAGTAAAGAGTATACAATTTATCTAATTAAATATGCACACATATTTATTACATAGTTAGGTAGTAGTTACAAATTTAGTTCTTCCTAAGAATGTTTGTGGCTGTTATTTTGTTAATAGCAGCAGATATTGCTGAGTTTGGCTCTAATTACCCGACCATGCTGTTATGTTTTCTTTTATTTCACGGAGGGAATAATAATGGAATATCAACTGGGACTGTATGACGGGTATGTATGTGAAAGATCGTATGCGGCTTTGGCATTTAGTGAACTTTATTTAGAACTTTGTTATCAGTGATTGTGACGAGAAGCAAGAGCAGATTTAATTCTGTAGACTCTACTGTATCAACCTGTCTACTACTAACTACTGTAAGTTCCTCAATCTAATCTCGCCCTAGGCGACCAAACTCAACTGAAACTCAAACTGCACTGCTCAAACAGTGTAATACTAATAACAGTACTAACTTTCAAGACTAACAGTACTACCCTTACTCTTAAACTACTATTACACACAGTATGACCAGTACACCATCAAGACAGCAGTAATCTAATTGCTTATACTCGGTATGCAGTAGTCAGTGACTAGTCTCTCATGAGTAGTTCAACTTGAACTACTAGTTCTCTGAGTTACACAGTTGAAGTAACTTGTAAAGTAGACTTAGTTGACGTTGTAGTCTGAGGTGAGGGTGAGCACTAGCAACAAAGGAACCAATACTGCAATACCTCCACAATCTCACTCTTTTAATATGAGCAGTAGCCATTCAAAGTGACCAATGCCTCCAATCTCACTCCCTTAGTGTTAGCGTTAGCCAGCCAAAGTGAAAGTGACCATACCTCAACAATCCTACTCTCTTAGTCTTAGAAGCTAGTATGAGCAGTAGCCAATCAAAGGGACCAGTATCTCCACAATATCTCTACCCAATACCTCCACAATATCTCTTGTAGTGTGAGCAGTAGTCAGTCAGTGACCAATACTTCAACAAGAAAATAATCTATTCGGTCTCACTCCTAGCGTAAGTTGTGTTTGTAGAAAGAATATAATTTCATTATGCCTTATGGCTGAAAGATTTCTGCAGTTTTATAAATACATACAGTAGCTTAACCCTTTCGATCTTCTGAGCCGATATACTGGCTCATTGTATTTTTTTTAAGATGACACAAAGTAAGTATACTGGTTAATTCCACATACATTGCAATATTAATGAATCTGGAGGTATAAAAATATTACAGAGTGAAAGGGTTAATAAGGAATTTGGATAGTCCTACATTGAAATAAACAATGCAAGACAGTTGCTATACATTGTCTTTCCTTCTGCAATAAACAACCCAACAAACACACTATACCCATACTGCGGGTGAGCTGCATTTATCATTTTAGGAGATACAAGTTAAAGGAAGTATATCATGTACTTTCTGCTTCAGGTTAGTCATTGTTATATTTTCTTCACGTTCACTCTCCAAATGTCAACTTTTAATATGTCTGAGGTTTTCCTAAGAAGTTTTTTAGCCTGGTGAATAAAACTATTTTGTTTGTTATACACAGGACATTTTCTGCATTTATCAGTACTTTCATGTCTTGGTGTCCTCTCAGTGCTTGTATTCTCTTCCCTTCCTCCCTGATCCCCCACCCACACACTTTATTCGCTTTATCTTTATTATAAATATTGATTTTATTGCTTTTGTGATGACCTAAAATGCTTGGTACTGCACCATATTCAGCTAACACAATGAGGTATTTGACAATGGGAACTATTCTGCTAAACCATATTCTTGTCTTTTAGTACCCATTGTTTAGTTTAGACTTGAAATAATTATTGTATGGTCTTGACGTGTGACTCTTATTGTCTGTTTTGTCTTATCGTCCTGTCTTTACTTGGAGATTTTCATTGTTTAAATGTGTGCATTTGTCCTCATTGTTTCTTTTTTTTTTTTTACTTGATTCTCATTGTTAATTTTAACATGCAATTCTCAGTGTTTAGTTTTGTTTTGATTTAAAATTCTCATTTAGTTTATCTTGACATGTTTGTCCTCTGAAAGATATACAATTGCAACAAATGTTCATTTCTAACATTTCAGAAATGAAAAAAGACAGAAAATGAGCTACAATTATTATGATGATGTCAGTAGGGGAGGAGAAGGGAGATATCGGCATCAGAGCAGTGGGGAAGAAAGATCTGGGCCTCACAGAAGTGGAGAAGGGAGACATGGGCATCAGAGCAGTGGAGATAGGAGATATGGCAATCACAGCAGTGGTGATGGGAGATATGGCAATCGCAGCAGTGGTGACGAGAGATATGGACACCACAGCAATGGAGAAGAAAGATATGTCAATCAGAGCAGTGGAGAAGGGAGATATGACAATCACAGTAGTGGAGAAGGGAGATATAACAATCACAGTAGTGGAAGAGGAGGGAGGTATGGGCATCACAGCAGTGGAGAAGGGAGATATGACAATCACAGTAGTGGAGGAGGAGGGAGGTATGGGCATCACAGCAATGGAGCACTAGAGAGATATGGCCATCCCATCAAGAAGGCGCAGAACTTGGCTGCTTTGTGTGATGGTGAAAGTAAGAGGCAAAGATATGTGGAACAGGAAGTGGTGGATCAAGGCTTCAAAGGACACCAACTAACAGGTAAGAGGAAAATTAATCAAGACCTATTTGGCTATGAAAATTAGATATCAAAACAAATTATAATATATCTAATTAGATAAGGGAGCTTTGTTTATTTGTTTGATAATTTCTTAGCAAGATCATTATCTTTAGATTGATGGTTCGCCTGTGTGTTGCCGGGGCTCTCAAGGGGAGCAAAGAATAGTAACAGTGTGACCTACAAGGCATGTTTAAGAGGTGACTCTAGGTAGGGGCCTGATAAATTACCCAAATAAATAAAAAACGCTGCAGAAATCGGATGTGCTGGCCTACTTGTATGCACATAACTAGCACAACATGCAATTGCTCTTAAACTCAGATCACATACAAATCACAAAGAGTGTTTTAGAGCTCCATGTGATGTGGTTCGTTGCAAGCAGTTGGAGGTCTTGTATGGTTTTACATCCCAATAGTTTAGTTTCTTGTAGGATTGTTCTTTGTAGAGTGGTCTTAGTCCGATTGAATATAGCTGACATAATATTTCATGATTTGTAAAAAATATTTCTAAATTATACTTACTTTCTAAACATTTCTCTTACAATGATTATAAAGATCATCGCAACAGGGGAGGAATAGGAAGATTTGGACAACACAGCAGACAGGAGAGTAACTTGGTAGCTTCCACTGATGGTGAAAGTAAGAGATATAGCTATGTGGAAGAGGAAGAGGTTGGTGAATACAAGGAACACATACTAACAGGTAATGGGGATATCATGACATCTTTGGCTATGACATTGAGAAATCAAAACAAATTATGGTATATTTAATTAGACGGAACTTTATTTGTTTGTAGCATTCTTTGCTAGATCATTAAGGGTTTACGCCAAAGGATTTACTTCATTGCACCGGGTTTTATCCCATATGGCTCAGTCCCTCTCTGCAGAAATGGCATGCCACCTGCCGAGAGTATTGCACAAAGCATGAACTCTG
This sequence comes from Arion vulgaris, assembly GCA_020796225.1. Classification (NCBI taxonomy): domain Eukaryota; kingdom Metazoa; phylum Mollusca; class Gastropoda; order Stylommatophora; family Arionidae; genus Arion; species Arion vulgaris. The sequence continues at coordinate 54,954,947 of CM036758.1, read as the reverse complement.
TAGCTCTGATAACAATCCTAGAGGTCTCGGGAAAAAAAAGCACTCGTGAACAGAATGGCTATGATTATGGAAACACTGGATATGGTTATGGAAAAAACTACCTCAAAGACCTAATCTGAACAGACCAGGTCATTATATTTCGACTACGTACCGGACACTGCAGACTAAAAAACACTTATATAGACTAGGAATATGTTAAACAGCTCTCTGCTATTGTCAGCAAGCGGAACAGTCATCGAAGCGTGTCCTGCAAGACTGTCCTCTCCTGTGTGAGCTGAGAAGCAACATGTGGCCACACCCAGTTGACCTGAAAACTAAGCTATGGGGAAACCTGACCAGCCTTAAGCTGACTGTCTAGTTTGTTGTGCAGAAAAAATTAAGCGCATGGCCAGAGATCGCTGAAGAAGAAGTTTAATTTCGTGCAAGTTAAAACTGATAAATAGTATATTTGTATTAACCTCTTGCTATCAGTATCAGACATGGTTCCTATTCCAGAAACAGGAGAGGACAATCATAGTGTGTAAGATGAGATATTTGAGAAAACATGTACATGTGACCAAAGAGAGAAATATCACAATGGGCTTAGATTTCTTTCTTTAGTACATTAGCAATATTTTGTTTGTCTGCAATACTGTCTTTTGTAGTGTACACAGTGGCCTGTGTAGTTTTCTTTCTAGTGTTGTGCACACAGAGGCCTGTGTAGTTTTCTTTCTAGTGTTGTGCACACAGAGGCCTGTGTAGTTTTCTTTCTAGTGTTGTGCACACAGAGACCTGTGTAGTTTTCTTTATAGTGTTGTGCACACACACAGAGGTCAGTGTAGTTTTCTTTATAGTGTTGTGCACACACACAGAGGCCTGTGCAGTTTTCTTTCTAGTGTTGTACACACACACACATAGGCCTGTGTAGTTTTCTTTCTAGTGTTGTACACACACACAGAGGTCTGTGTAGTTTTCTTTCTAGTGTTGTGCACACACACAGGTCTGTGTAGTTTTCTTATAGTGTGCACACACACATAGGTCTGTGTAGTTTTCTTTCTAGTGTTGTACACACACAAAGGCCTGTGTAGTTTTCTTTCTAGTGGTGTGCACACACAGAGGCCTGTGCAGTTTTCTTTATAGTGTTGAGCACACACAGAGGCCTTTGCAGTTTTCTTTATAGTGTTGAGCACACACAGAGGTCTGTGTAGTTTTCTTTCTATAGTTATTTCACTGGACTGGTCAGTTTGCCTCAGTATATCATATTTAGGGCAGTATTGGAGTATATGTTCTGCAGTTTAGGGTGTCTGTACACATATCTGAATTGCTAATCTTTAATTGTATGTTCCATGTTAGAGATACACAGTACAACCATTGTGTCTTCAAGTTCTTCTTGGTCTTTCTTTCCTTCCTTTTCTCTCCCATGTCTAATTGAGGGCTGTTTTCGCAGGAATCTGAGGATACCTTCTCACAAGCCTCTTGCGTAGAGGCTAGGTGCTTGTCTCTCGTGTCAAAGGTACCAGATTCGCTCCCTCGTGGAGCCATCTGGATATTTTTCCAGAAATCCCTGTTCTCAGTGTAGGTGAGATCGATAAAACGTAGGTTTTAAATTGAACCTGTGTTCAATTTGAGCACGTATAAGAACCCTCGGCAATTTAAAATTGGGAAGAGCAAGCTGGAAAGCCGCTGCCGGACAAAATTCATTAGGAAGATTACAAATAAAATTCCTACAAAAATATCTTCAAAATTACACCGGGACCCTCACCGGTGCTATGGAGTTCATGCACTGCAGCTGAGATCTTCCTGTGAAAGAATGAGAACAGAACACACATGGTTACTCACCGAAGTGCAATGATGATAGTCCTATAAATCAATCAAAACCTCATAACATACAATTTCTTGTATCCTTATCAGACCTTAGGTTATGAAGTCACTTAACATTTCTAGTCCCTAGTGTGCAGGAGATTGAAGAGCCAGTTCCTTACCTCACATGTTGTACGTTGAGTGGGATTGAACCCACAGCCCTCTTTGTCCAAGTTGATAGGCAAACGCTTATGCATAACGCTATTCCGTCTCGCACATTCTCATAACATGCCATAACCATTTCCATCTCATTTTCATGATAGTTTCCAAGTTTTCTAAATATGTTTGTAAGAGAAGTTTACTGTTTAATACTTACTTTGTTCAGAAAATTGTGCTTTTCACTTAGAATTCTGCTCCTAAAACCATCTAAATATATTTGTGTTGTTTTCACTTAGAATTCTGCTCCTAAAACCATCTAAATATATTTGTGTTGTTTTCACTTAGAATTCTGCTCCTAAAACGATCTAAATTGTGTTGTTTTCACTTAGAATTCTGCTCCTAAAACCATCTAAATATATTTGTGTTGTTTTCACTTAGAATTCTGCTCCTAAAACCATCTAAATATATTTGTGTTGTTTTCACTTAGAATTCTGCTCCTAAAACCATCTAAATATATTTATGTTGCTCTGTTGTGCAGAAAATATCAGAAATGTCAAAAGAACAATAATGAACTACAATGATTATGAAGATCATGGCATGAGACCGGCACAGAACTTGACTAGTTTATGTGATGGTGAAAGTAGCAGGCAAAGATATATGGGACAGGAAAAGGTGGGATATGACTCCATTGGACACCAACTTGCAGGTAAGGCGGGACAATAATTATGACATCTTTGGATATGACATTGAGAGATCAAAGCAATTTAAAATACATTTAATTTAGATGGGGCAGCTTTGCTTATTTGTTTTTGACTAGATTATTTTGTTACAATTATCTTTAGACTGATGATTAGATTGTCTTGTGGGAATAAATTTTATCTTGTTCATAGTTTTGTTCTGCTCATCTTGAATTGTTTTTATCAAATCTTATTTGCATTCGATCTTGTCAACCAAGCTAACCGCTCATTGTGATCTGTGTGGTTTGTTTTTATTCTTACCAACCAAGTTAATCACTCTTTGTGATCTGTTTGGTTTGCGCTAAGAACTTGAGTATGTTGTGGCAGGGTTGTTAGGTACCTATGGCATGTAGGACAGTTACATTCAAATTTTGATTAAAAGTTTTGCTTCGGCTTGACTGACCTGGCAGCTCCAGACATCTTCCATTCTTTCTGGCACATAATGTCATTCACTCATTTTTGGTGATCTCTTAGTCACTCACTACAGCTTGCATGTGATCTGAGTCAAAGAATATGTGCATGGAATAGGATAGGCCAATCACAATGTGGAAGGTGAGATGTTAACACTTATAGATTTGTCCAGGAGAGAAATATCACAATGTGTAAGATTTCTTCCTTTTGTTGTCTTGAAGGCTGACCTCAGAGATAACAGAGGCGTTAAAAATCACTGTTTATGAAACTCACCCAGAAGCCAGTTCTAGAAGTCTCTTCTTATCCTGGTGCTGTGAAGCTTAGATGAAAGAAGTTCTCTTGAAATATTTTGTCTGTATCTGCAATGTTGTCTCTTGTAAAAACTTCACTGTATTTTGTGTTCACACAGATGCCAGTGTAGTTTTCTTTCCAGTGTTCTTTCAATGTGTTAGTGAGTTTGCTTGTATGTCATATTGTAGTCTAGGCTGTCTTGAAAGTCTAATGTGCATGTACAGATGACTCAATCGTCCGACTGGTTACCGGGGCCAAATTGGGGTGTAAAGAATAGAACCACTGTTACCTGCCACACGTAATAAGAGGTGACTAAAGAGGTTGGGCGTGGGGCTAGCTACCCCACACCGCAAAAAAACCAAACCAGATGGCTACAGAACGGAGAGCGAACCGAGTAAACGCTGGCTGAAGCCGGACACATCGCCAAAGATAAGCACCAGAGCTCCAAATGGTGCTGAAGATGTAACGTAAACACACCAATGCTAAGGCTGCATGAATCAGATTTCCACATGAATAGAATTTATGGGGAAGTTTGGTACATCGGTCTGGGTGGTGATCGCAAGAGAGAGAGAGAGAGAGAGATGACTCAATTACCAATCTTAAATTTTGTTTACATATGTCTGCTGCTACTTCACTTCGACTGCTACATATCCACCACTTGTTAACCACTCTGTGTGATATGTATGTGATCTGAGCCTAAGATGTAGGCCAGTATATCCGATTTCTGCGATGCTTTTTATATACTAGGATAGCTTCCCTAGGTTCTACATCAGTCGTCTCTTACGACATGTCTTGTTGGTCGCAGTGGTACTATTCTTTGCTTCACTTCCGTCCCCGGCACCACACAGATGACATGTGTCTGCTGAGTAGTTTGTGTTTATTCTGAGATGCAGAATAACTGCTTATTCAACTCTTTTCATGGTTTAGGCATCATTTTGTGTTGGTATTTATGGATTTTTTATTGCTTTGTCCCACATTTGATCATATCTCATGCTTGTCAATTCTTCACGATCTTCCCACTCACTCAAAGCAAAAATCTGGCATGATGAAAAGACAACTGATTTTTCCATGTTTTCTAAACTTGTTTGTAAGAGAAGTTTACTGTTTTATACTTCTAACAGTGAAAAACACAATTTTCTGGAAAAACAAAGTGTACTGTTTTATACTTTGTTTTTCCAGAAAATTGTGTTTTTCACTCCGCCTTCTGCTCCTGTGACCATCTAAATATATTTGTGTTGTTTTGTTGTGCAGAAAATGTCAGAGATGTCAAAAGAACAATAATGAACTACAATGATTATGAAGATCATAGCATGAGACCGGTACAGAACTTGACTAGTTTATGTGATGATGAAAGTAGCAGGCAAAGATATGTGGGACAGGACAATGTGGTATACAGCTCCATGGAACACCAACTAGAAGGTAAGGGAATAACAACCATAAAATCTTTGGATATGACATCAAGAGATCTAATAATAGATAACATGTAAAAACAAAGTACTGTAGATTTGCAAAATACAAAAACGATACACTTTGACATTTCGACCAAAAGGTCTTTATTCTGGTGTATTCTGTATCAAAGGATACACCAGAAGCGAACTTTTTATTTTAGGGCCGCTAGGGATTTATTGTCTGACTATATATGTTATGTCTGATGTATAAGGAGTCTGAATTTCTTCTCTTCTGTTGTATCCTTTGCTTGATAAAGGAGTTTTGGTTGAAATATCGCTGTATATTGTTTTTATACTTTGTAAAACTACAGTACTTTGTTTTTACTTATTTCACCATTGCTACATAGTTGTCTCCAGATCAATTCTGCCAAGACCAAAATTATGGACCTCACAAACTCGACAGACATCGTAATAAATGGCCAAACACTGGAGAAAGTTGAACATTTTACATATTTGGGTAGTAAAGTGTCAAACAACGGAGACACGATGAAAGAAATAAACTCTCGTATTGCTATAGCAGCTAGTGCCTTCACTAAATTAACGAATATCTGGCAATCTCAAGACTTTAGTATATGCACAAAAGTTAAATTATTTAGGTCATGTGTGATTCCTGTACTGACCTACGGTTGTGAAAGTTGGAAATCAACAAAGAAAATTGATAAGAAACTGGACAGCTTTGAGAATAAATGTCTACGAAAATTATTAAAAGTCAAATGGAGTGATTTCGTTTCTAACAACACAGTGAGAGATAGAACACACCAACAACCCATATCAAATATTATAAGGCAACGACGGTGGAAATATTTAGGTCATGTGCTTAGATCAGACGAAAAGAGACTAAATCGACAAGTCCTTATGTGGTCACCAGTTGGGAAAAGAAAACGTGGAAGACCAAAGACCACTCTTCGAAGAACCATCCAACAAGAAAGTAAACTATTGGGATGTAAAACCATACAAGATCTGCAACTGCTAGCAAAGAACCGTATCACATGGAGATCTAAAACCTCTGCCATATGTGCCGCCTTTGCTACGAAAGTAACAAACTAACTAACATAGTTGTACTGCAGTCTTCTCTTATATTGAGAGATCTAAATGAATTAGTATACATTTAATTAAAGGGAGGAGCTTTGTTTATTTATTTGTAATATTCTTGACCAGATAATTTTGCTACCATTGTTTTTATAGTGATGGTTTTATTGGGAGAAACACAAATATTTGGGGATCAGTTATATGAGGACTATCATCATAGCACTCCGTACATGTCTATAGGTGCTCCGATCTCCGCCTCAGCAAATCCAGCAGCGTCCAGCGACCCAACACGCCAGTTCGATGTTGATTAATCAATCTCTTTGCATATTTAGTATGTCGTTCTTTTCGGGCTGCACCAATATTGACACTCATCTCTTTCAATCTGGTCAGCGAGTGGGATTCACAGCCCTGAAACTCCTCTGTTCGGAAAGACTCTCTCAATGCGTGAATATTTGGGGATCTCTGTGGTTAAGCCTTTGCTTTGTGTTCAGAAGGTCAGGTGTTTGAATCCGCGCCGTTCCGTTCGCGTGTGCATTTTTTTCAGTGACCCATATCAATTTTGCAGGAGCTACAGAGTTCATGCTTTGTGCAATATTCTCGGTAGGTGGTGGGCCATTTCTGTCGAAAGGGAGCAGGCCATATGGAGTAAAACCTGGTGCAACAAATTCTTCAGTTTTAGACTCAAAGATTGCATTGAATATAGATAGAAACATCCTCACAGGTAAACACACTCATTTTTAGACTCTTTTGCTAAAGATGGCAACATTGAAGTTAGCCTCAAGAAACAGGATTAATGAGATATAACAAAATACAGAAGATGGAACCATATCTGAAATTATGGAGGATACAATCACATTCTGAGAAATGATGTAGGCAATATTCAAATTATAAATGGGAAAGTTGTCAGGTGTCGATAGTATCAAATGAAAGTGATTAAGAACTTGAAAGTTGCAACAAAAACAAAGCTGCTGTAGATTTGCAATAAATGTTGGATCTTTGGGTCAAGTTCCATAGACCTGGGAAGAAGTAATCATCATAATCAGGTGCCGTGCCAGCTGACGTAGACAATAATGGATCTCCACAAATCTCTGTCCCTGGTATTTTCTATCATCTCAGATGTTGACGGTCTTCCATGTCATGAAGTCAGACATGTCTAATATTTTTTCTCTCTGTTTTCCGCTGTTTCATCTCCCTTCTCTTTTACCAATTGTCATAATGTGTTCTAACCTCCCATTCTCCTTACATGTCAAAAAAATGATGACTGCCTCTTTCTTATATTGACAATAAGTTTTCTCTGTGTCGTGGCTTCATTCAACACCTCCACATTCGTCATTTTAGCAGTCCATGGGATTCATCATTCTTCTGTAAAACATCTCTGTGACCTCCAGAAATTTTATGTCAGTAATGGCTCTATGTAGCACTGTATGACTCTCCTTCTAACCTCAATTGGCAGTGACCTGTTGCATATAAAGCTTCTCATTTTCTGAAATGCAACCTTGGCCTGCCCTATTCTGCTCTCATGATACTTTCAAAATTAGAGAAAAAACAGTACCACTGCCTCCAGGTACAAACCAATCAGTCTTACGAACTGTTTCTGTAAAACAATGGAACATATCCTCAATCTGAGGCTGCAGTGATATCTTGAAAATGAAAACCTTCTTGTGCCACAACAGGTGACATGCGTCCAGACAACACTACTCTATTGAAGACCCAGCCACTTACTTTTTCCAAGAGATTGAAGATGCGTTCCAACTGGTAGCCAGATATGTGTTATGTTGACAATGCAGTCAGTGAATGGTAGCATCTCTACGATACTCACAGTGAACATACTGATCACTATCAACGGCTTGCATACGTCTAAATTTTAATTTCAGGAACATGGTCAGCTGTTTGAAATTCAATAACAGGTCGCTGTTTGAACTGTATGTCTAAACACTCCTCCATTTAGTGATGTGCACTTTGTGGGAAACTGTTAGTGTCTTTGTGTACAAGGTCATTCATGGTGGAGACAAGATACCATGCGACTGTAGAGAATCGGATTTATCCAGATGTCTGATGTTACTAAAAATATAACAGTGGATGCCAAACTTTTCAGCCTGCCCTCATAGTACAACAGCGACTAACATCTAAGTTAACTATTCTTTAGGGGGTTTCAATGGCAAAGTGGTTAGGCTGGTTGCCTGTCATAAGGTTGTGGGTTCGAATCCGAACTGAGACACATGTGCAATTTTTTAAATGAGATCCTTAGGATTGTTGCAGGAGCTATGGAGTTCATGCTTAGTGCAATGCTCTCGACAGATGGCATGCCATCTCTGCCAACATGGATGGAACCATATGGGAAACCCGGTGCAATGACATCAATCCTTTACCTTTGAACCTTTTTGGACTGTTTTTTATGATGATAATGAGGATATACAAGAACTTGTTCCCTGCTTTGATAACTACATTAGTAATGTTGGCGATAATTGATAAAGGGGAAGACTGCAGTAAAACTGAGCTCTTACTTGTTTCGCTAGTAATGTTGGCAGCTGTGTGAACAAATATTTTACAATAGTTAGGTTCTGATTGGAAAATAAAACATCATAATAAAATTTCTGATTTCTTTTCCCATAGCTAAACCATACTTACTTGCTAAACAAACTTCATACAATGATTATGAAAATCAAAGCAACAGTGAAGAAATAGAGGTATTTGAGCATATCAGAAACGGAGCAAAACTTGGCTTCTTCATCTGTTGGGGACAATAAGGAAAAATATATGAGAACAAGAAAGTGGTGAATGAGGACTCCAAGTTAGACTCACTAACAGGTAATGGTGATATAATCATGACATCTTTGGCTATGACAATGAGAGTTAAATACAAATTAGATATACATTTAATTAGATGGGGAAGCTTTGTTTATTTGTTTGTAGCATTTTTTGCTGGTTCATTCTGCTACCATTATCTTTAGATTGCCTGTGTAATTAGCTTCTTACTATATGGCTCAGAAACATGGACATCCTACTCAAGGCACGAGAGGAGACATCTTTCACCTTCGATATCTCTGCAAGATTGTGAACATCAGATGCTACAACAAGATAACCAACTCTGAAGTGCTGGTCTTGATGGAAGCAAACTTGCCTTCCATCATGAACATGCTCAGAGAAAATCAGAGCTTACAAGAAACTGTCAAACACATCTCTTCCAGTGCCCTGCACTCAGTGACTTACGCCTCAAGTACTTAACCCCCTACCCAGAAGTTGAGAACACTATCTACCCAAACACACCACAACTCAGTAAGAAGATCTAGTAAGAAATATTACTATCAAAGATCTTCTTCTTTGCAAATGACCAGATATTAATCATCCTCACAAGAACAATTATAAGTCTATATGAACAGATTAGACCAAGAGTATAATAATCATAATATTCTTCTTATTCTTCAAACACTCTATATCGACCACTTGTTAAACCACTCTTTGTGATTTGTATGTGATCTGAGCCTAAGAGTGCTTGGACATTGTACCTGTTATGCAACTACAAGTAGACCAGCACATCTGATTTCTGTGACACTTTATTTACTACGACAGCTTTCCTAGGCCCCTACCTCAGTCGCCTCTTACATGTCGTTTTACTATTCTTTGCTCCCCTTGTGCACTCTGGCAACACATGGGCGATAAGCATAATATGAAAATCAACATAAAGAAAACAGAAATCGTGACAATAGATAATTAAGAAAAACCAACAAAGTTTCGAATTGGAGATGAAATCCTAAAACAAGTGTATAACTTCAAGTAATTAGGAAGTCTTTTGGGTTTTTTTTCCTGATCCAGAAGCACTTGAGCTTTCAGCTCTTCAGCTTGGTGCCATGGACATTGTAACCCTTCGGTTCGGTGTCACGAACACCATAAATCTGGAGAACCTGGGGTTTTTCTGCCATCCCGCAGAATTTAACCTCACTCACAGGGGCTTGTCAACCGTCATCCAATGTGCTACGAACACGCTGGACAGGCAGGCTAACTAGGAAGTATAATATTATCAACTGGCAAATCAAAAGTGGAAATAAAAAATAGATGTAACAAAACAAACCAACTTTAGACAAATGGCACCAATACTGAACAGCAAATACTTGCCAATAGACATATCTGTCCATCGCAATAGATGGATGATACAACAGCCTCAGGAGTGTGCTGCTGCACCTCTGGTGTGTGCAAAGGTGACTGTAGAGTCCAATCCTGGAACACAATTCTCTACCACAGGTCGTACATACATGATCAGGGTCAGTCATGTGGGTGTTGTGTGTTCTGTCTTTTTTTTGTGCAGCTCATTTTCTCTGCCCCTCAGTAGTACGATTATCAGCTATGCAAGTTCCTCTTGTGTTGTTGCAGTGCCACATTTGGCCATCTTGTGCTATATATTCCCAGCCCATGCTGTCTATAGGGGATCTTATTTGCAAAGTGGTTAAGATGTTTGCCTGGTGTTCTGAAGGTTGTAGGTTGGAATCTGACCAAGTCGCATGTGCAATTTTGTCCAGAAATTCCTAGGATTGTTGCTGGAGTTTGTGCAACACTCTTGGCATGTGGCATGCCATTTTTGCAGAGTGGGTCGGAGCAATATGGGGAAATGAAGTCAATCCTTCGCAATTAGACCCTTTAGACATGGTGTCTATATCGAAGCATTTTAGAGACACTTTAAGATTATCATTTTTTTTGTGTGCATATCCACCAACCAGTCGTTTGTTGCCATCTAGCTTGCAAACATACATCAGCTGTTTTAGGATGCAGTTATCAGACATCCGTGCAACTTACCATCTCAACTGGACCTTCACAACAGAGTGTGTATACTTGAAATCTTGACTCTCAAGAAGTCATTGGTTGATAAGACATAAAAGATGCACTAAGTAACACAATATTTCTCCCAACACTTTGCTACCAATGACACACATAGTAGATGATGACGCAAAAGGCAAAAAAAAAATTACAACAGAAATGAAATGCTTGATGTTCGACCGTGTTTTTGCCAGAATCCGCAAAGGGAGCAAAGAATAGTAACACTGAGGCCTAAACAGCATGTCATAAGAGGTGACTGAGGTAGATGCCTAGTAAAGCTACCCTAGTAAATAAAAAGCGTAGCTGAAATCGGATGGGTTGGCCTACTTGTAGATGCATAACTTGCACAATGTATAATCGCCTTCAAACTCATATCACATACAAATCACAAAAGTAGTTTAACAAGTGGTCGAAATAGAGCGTTCAAATAGAAGAAATTATTCTTGAGAAGAATACTCAATGTATCAAGAAGAGAAGCAATCAGAAATAATACAATCGGGTCAAAAGTGGGTGTCAAAGCAACAACAGAATTCATCCAGAGACAACGTATCAAATAGTTCTGCCATATAACACAACAGGTAATAAAGGGGTTCTAAAACTGAAGGATTGACTTCATTGTGCCTGGTTCTGTCCCTCTCTGCAGAAATGGCACGCCACCTGCGGAGAGTAGTGCACAAAGTATGAACTCCGTAGCACTGGCTACAATCCTAGCGGTCTCTGGAAAAAAAAGCACTTGTGAACAGACGGCGGGTCCAGATTCAAACCTTCGACGTGCAATGCAAGGTCGTAAACACTTAACCACAGAGACCCACTGTAACAACAACAGGTAATGATACACAGAGTAAATGGAAATGGTGGGGAGAGAACATTCATGCAAGAACTGGACTCATGAAATAGCAGAGTTCCTGAACACCTCTATATACATAAGAGGGTCGCCTGAGTGGTTACCGGGCCCAAATTTGGGGTGTAAAGAATAGAATCACTGTTACCTGCCATGCATGTCGTAAGAGGCGACTAAGGAGGTTAGGCTGAAATCGGATGCACATATCCTAAACGTGTAGAAGTCTATGCGTTTAGGGGCCTACAAACCAATGTGCAACGTATACACGTTCTTGGCAAAGATCAAACATATCACAAAGAGTGATAAAGTTGGTCGCAAAGAACGAACGCAAAGAAGAAGAAGACATAAGAGGGCACTCTATCACAACTTCGACTTCACCTCGACACCGCAAGGCTACAAGAGAGATGAGCTAAGATTGTGATTTTTTGGGGGGAAAATGTCATAATAAAATTTCTGATTTCTTTTCCATAGCTAAACTGTACTTACTTTCGGAACAAACCTCATGCAATAATAGTAAAAATCAACGCAAAGGTGAAGGAACATTGAAATTTGGGATAGGGAACAGCAAAAAAGTTCAAGTCTTGACTTCTTCATCTGGTGGTGGAGGTAAGTAATGTACAAGGGAGTGGAAGATAATGACTAAATAACTGGTAATGGGGATAAAATCATGGCATGTTTGGTTATGACAATTAGGGATCGAAACATAATTCATTTAATTAGATGGGGGAGTTTTGTTGATTTGTTTGTAACCTTCTTTGCTAGATTATTTTGCTACTATCTTTAGATTAATGATTAGATTGTCTTGTTGAAGTAAACTTATCTTGTTCATAGTTTTGTTTTTGTCATCTTGTATTGATTTCATCAAAGTTAAAACTAATAAATAGTATATTTGTACCAACTGTCTGTTATCAGTGTCAGACATGGTTCTTACTCCAGAAATGGGAGAGGACAAATGCATTATGTAAGATGAGATGTTTGAGACAAATTTATACGTTACTGGTAGATAAATATCACAGTGTGGGGCTATGAGAGTGTACAGACAGTATGATAGTGGACAAACAGAGTGTATGATAGTGGACAAACAGAATGTATGATAGTGAGCAAACAGACTGTATCATAGTGGACAAACAGAATGTATGATAGTGAGCAAACAGACTGTATGATAGTGGACAAACAGAGTGTATGATAGTGGACAAACATAATGTATGATAGTGAGCAAACAGAGTGTATGATAGTGGACAAACATAGTGTATGATAGTGGACAAACATAGTGTATGATAGTGGACAAACAGAATGTATGATAGTGGACAAACAGAGTGTAGGATAGTGAACAGACTGTATGATAGTGAAAAAGAGTGTTTGCATATTTGACAAAATTTGCATATCATTTTGTTGTGTGCTATTTCTTTCTTGCTTGTTCATGATAACAAATGTTGGATTTGATTGTACTTGGAGTCTGTGTTAGGTAACATGTTTATTGTTGCTCATTAATAGATGACCAAGATCATGAACCCTTACGTCATCCACCACATTTAAAGGGAAAAGAGATTGGGATGTGGTATTCTAGACTGAGTAAGAAGAAAAAAAAGGAGATGGTGAGGATACTATCTTGATTTTGTTCTGTCATATGTGTGTCTGTCATTCCTGACATCTTTATGTGTAACTAACTAGCATCATCTCTGGTCTGAAACGTAAGGGCTTGCCAGGATCAGATAGTTATCAGAGGACTATCATCATAGCACTCGGACATGTCCATAGGTGCTCCAATCTCTGCCTCAACAAATCCATCAGCATCAAGCGACCCAACACGCCAGTTCGATGTTGATTAATCAATCTCTTTGCATATTTGGTATGTTGTTCTTTTCGGGCTGTACCAGTATCGACGCCAATCTCTCTCAATCTGTTCAGCGACTGAGATTCACAACCCAGAACTCCTTCGTTCGGAAAGATTCTCTCAAATTCGTTAAGAATGTAATTTTGGTCCATTGCAGCTCCCTCTGATATTGTAGCCATGCCAGCAATTTATCAGCTCGTTCATTACCCTTGACTCCTGCTTGCACAGGGAAATGATTTTGTTAGAAGTCAACAAGTAAAAATTAGCCTAGGTATGTCTATACAAATCAACTTCACCGTTATGTAAAAAATATTTCAAACACTATGTGGGTTTTTCATTGCAGTTTCTTAAACAAAAACATTCTTGTAGATTTTGAGTTGCTAGTCCTAACCTAATTGCCTGATAACCTGTTGGAAATATTGCTCAAACCTTATTTTCATACCTTAACGACTCTCAGATAGACTCAAGACACAATTGGGTACCAGAAAAGCACTGGGAAGTAAAGGCAGCCGGTGCAATGTTGACCACAGCACTTATTAAGTGCCAAAGTATTAAGTGAAAGGTACAGGCCTAAAATAGATCTAGAACCAAAATAAGAGTAAAATTAAAATAACATTTTAAAGCGGTATGGGTCAGAAACATAGAGAATGAATAAAATAAAATAACTCATAAATTGCAAACATTCATCAACTGGTGTTTGCGCAGAATAGAGGGACTGAGATGGTGTGATAGGGTCATAAATTAGGAGCTTATGGAGAGAACGAGTCATTCCAGTGAACTGTGAGAAGAGCTGGCACTGGTTAGGACATACCTTGAAAAAATCCGATGGCAATATAACAAGAGGAACCTTTTTCTGGAACCCGCAGAGAAAGTGAAAGAAAGGGAAGCCTAGAAATACATGGAAAAGAGATTTGGAGACAAGAGATTTATGATATAAGGAGGAACTTTAAGGAACTACAAGAGATAGCTAAAGATTGGAAGAATTGACATGAGCTGGTTGAGGGCCTATTCCCCAATCTGAGTAAAAAAGGCAGGGGAGAGAGAGAGAGGTTACTGATATGATCTGATAAACATACAACCCTACTTATGCACCTACAAGTAGGCCAGCACATCCAATTGCTTTTTATTTACTGATGTTGCCTTGTAGGTCGCAGTGGTATTATTCTTTGCTTTCCTTGCGGGACCCGTCACCACACAGGTGATGCACTTGGTTTATTGTAGTGCCATTAGTTCTTTTTCTGTATGCATTTCATCTTTAAGTTCTAAATTTTGTTTCTTGTGTTCTGATCATTGCTAAAACTACTGTTCATCCCTTTTAGAATTGTTTATTTTTTCATTTATGCTACACAGTATATATATATATAAATATGTACAATCTTAAGTACAGTTATTAGTGTAAGTTTCACTAATGGGCGTCTGTTGCTAGGCATTTCTACCTGTGCACCACTTACAGATCTGGCAGAAAAATAAACCCTTTTCATGTCCCGCTTACAGTCCTGTCAGAAAAATATTTTCACCATCTTCAAAAATTACATCAGGACCTTCGCCAGCGCTACGGAGTTCGTGCACTGCAGCTGAGATCTTCCTGTGTAAGAAAGATATCGAGCACACATGGTTACTCACCGAAGTGCAATAATAATGGCCCTATCAATCAATCAATACAACCCTACTTTATAATAGAGTATTTACTGTTTCAGTTTGGAATATCTTCATTGCACTCTGGACATTTCCATAGATGTTTCCGATCTCCTTCGCAATATCTCCAACAGCGACTAACCATACCAGTTCAATGTTGATTAATGAGCCTACTCATATATCTGTTGTGCTGTTCTTTTCTGGCCACACCAATCTTCAATCTCAGCTCTTGCAATCTAGCAGTTGATGTGGATTAATTTAAATAAAAATCCTCTTTACAGCTTCACTCTATGAGGGTGTTCAAAATGTCAGCTTTATACAATGGCTGGACTTCTAATATGGTGGTAGTTCCAGGTAACCTCTCTGCTCTCACATTGCCAATGAGACCCAATAATATTTACTGTGTTATATTGTATCAAGATGTCAGATCGGATTTGTATAGAAGAGGCAGTCACATAAGACTTGAACTTGCTGTTATATCAGCTTTTACAAGTCTCAATAAAATATGGAACTGCAAGTTATATAGTTTTAAAACTAAATTACAAATTTTCAATTCAAATGTATCAATTCTAACATATGCCAGCGAGAGTTGGAAAATGACTAAAGATATAGAAAGCAAGTTGAATGTATTTGAAAAATAATGAACATAAAATGGAACGAATTTAGGAGAAGTGATGAAATCAGAATGTCTGGTCAACCACTAGTAACAACTGTTATGAGAAGGAGAAGATGGAGATATGTTGGGCATACTTTGAGAAGAAAGGATCAAAGAATAACAAAGCAGACATTGAAGTGGGGGACAAAGGGTTGAAGAAAGAGAGGATGCCCTTTTCGAAACCCTTAAACAAACTTTGCTGATAGAGGCTAGAAAAATCGGACTCAATTTCATGGAAGATATTGAACGAGTTGCCCAGGACAAAGTGGTAGAAAGAAATTACTTGCAGGTCCTATATAACTATAACTGTACGAGAGGTGTGTATATATATATATATTACTAGTATCGGTTTGATTATTAATTTTTGGACTGAAACTAGAAGTATGGCATGGGACACATATCAATGTCATTGATCTACATTCTAAGTCAGGAAACTTGTTCTTCAAATGCTTCATATCGACCACTTGTCAACTACTCTGTGTGATTTGTATGTGATCCGAGCCTAAGAGCGATTGTACGTTGTGCCAGTTATGCACCTACAAGTGGGCCAGCACATTCGATTTCTGCGCTGCTTTTTATTTAGTAGGGCCTACATCAGTCGCCTCTTACAGCGTTGCAGTGGTACTATTCTTTGCTTCCTTGGACCCCGACACCACCTGGGCAAGTCAGGACAGTAGTGTCTGTCAGTCAAATATTCAGTTTATGTTAGTTGAAGATCTGAGCACAGCCTATGTATGTCATATTTTAATTTACTTTATCCTTTTCCAGAGAGAAGCAGAAATGAGCGTGGAAGAACTAGAAGCAAAGAGGCAAATAGACATGGAAAAACAAGCAAGAGCGAGGGAGTGGAGGATGCAGAGAAGAGCAGAGGCAGAGGAACTGAGGATGCAGAAACTAGCAGAAAGCAGGGAGATGAGCACAGAGGAACGAGAGGCTTTGAAGAAGATGCATAATGAGAAAAATGCAGCGAAAAGAGAGTTGAAGTTGCAGAGACGAGCGGAGAAAAGGGAATTGAAATTGCAGAGACAAGCAGAAAAGAGGGGAATGAGCACGGAGGATCTTGCAGCATTGCAGCAGAAGAATACAGAGAAATACGCAGCGCAGAGGGCGTTGAAGTTGCAGAGACAAGCAGAAAGCGGGAATGACCACGGAGCAGCTTGCAGCATTGAAGCAGTTTAATATTGAGAGAAACGCATCACAGAGGGAGTTGAAGATGCAGAAACGAGCATTGAGGAGGGAGTTGAAATTACAGAGACGAGTAGCTAAAAAGAAGATGAGTGAGAGGCCTACAGTATCCATTGATAGCAGGATAGAAGTGAACCTTCGTCACCTTCTGAACAATTTACAGGCAGTTGAAAGTAGTTCTGCTTCAACGTCGTCCAGGCAAAACTCTTATACAGGTAAATACAGCATTATATTTAACAATCTGGGTTCCCCTTATTAACTCGTCACCATTGTTAACAACTCATCATCTACTTCAAGTGCATTACCTATTGACTTTGTGAGTTATGTTATGATATCAGCACATTGGGTATTCCCACATGTGCTCTGTCCTCGGCTGCAGCGGCCATAACAAAGTCCACTTGGACACCGTACCCATGAGAAGTTGATTAATATACCTTCTCTCTGTATTACAAAGACGACACAGTCTGGTATGTCCAAACTCCTAATTCTCACACCCATTTCATATAAATGAGAGCTTACTGCATTGATGACATTGACTCTGTCCATACTTTTGCCAGCTTGAGTCAGGGAGTTTGCAAGAAAGTCAGCATGTTCGTTGACATGCATTTCAGCATGTCCAAGTGTGTACAGCCAAGTCAGTGTTTTGAAATGTAATCTCTGAATGCTGTCTACCCATTTCGCGTGCAGACTTCCAGATTCAATTCTTTGAAGCATATTCATCGAGTTGGCTTTGGATATTATGGGCCTCCTCTGTATCCAACATTTGAGATCAATTATGTTGTTGATGCTCTTCCATGCCATGATGTAAGGTTATTCAGTATCTTCTTTCTCTGTTGTTCTCTTTATCTCTTTTTTCTATTAATTTTTCCATTGTCACAATCTATTGCTACCCCTCTTTTCACATTGCATGCTTATTGATATAAGGGAATAATAATAATTCCTCTCGTACCGTTATATGTTACATAGGGCCTGCAAGTAATTTCTCCATACCGCTCTATCCTGGGCAACTCGCTCAATCTACTCCATGGGACTGAGACTGATATTTCCTGCCTCTCTCAGCAAAGTTTGTTTCAGGTTCTCCTTAGGTCGACCTCTCTTTCTTGAACCCTTTGCATCCCGCTGCAATGCCTGCTTTGATATTCGTTGATCATTTTCCTCAAGGTGTGCCCAACATATCTCCATCTTCTCTTTCTTATAACAGTTGTCACTAATAAGGGAATAACTGTGGTAAAACTGTAGCAATGGTGAAATGTGTAAAAACATTTTAGTGCTGCTAGGGATTTATTAGAGCATTTCAGGATTTTAGTACCTAAGAGGAGTGTCTGGCTGAATGGATTAGAGCACTGCTTCTATGCGGGAGACCCGTGTTTAATCCACGGTATGGACAATGATTTTTTTCTGTCGAGGGCATAAAGAAAATCCTAACCTGAACAGTTTCGTGGCGACTGCACTAGCAATGTGGCCATTAAATTCCTCAGGCTCATGTATTCCTCCCCCTGTCCTACACCACCCTAAAAGCTGTATTACAGGCAGTATAACAGGCATTATGTCTGCCGTATAGGAAGTCTGAATTTCTTTTGTATCCTTTGCTTGCTAGAGTTCTTTCGGTCTAAACATCGCTGTATATTGCTTTTTGTACTTTGTAAAACTACAGTACTTTGTTTTTTTTGTGTTTTCACATTGCATGCCTAGAACATGATGACCACTTCCTTTCTATTCGTGATTAACAAGGATCCTAATCACAGTAACCAGGACAGATCCATGTGTGCTCCAATCTCCTCTCCAATATCTTAACCATCATATAAAAACTAATCACACCTGCTGTGTTCATTAATCAAATGTCTCTTGTATCTAACATAGATGTTTGTGTCTGGCAAGTCCTATTTTTACTTTCATCTCCTTCATTCTGGATATGGATGCAGATTTATAACTATTTTCTAAATCATCTTCTTCTTTGCATTCGTTCTTACGACCAATTTTAATCACTCTTTGTGATATGTTTGATCTTTGCCAGAGACGTATACAGTTGCACATTGGTTTGGTAGGCCCGTAAACCCATAGACTTCTACACGTTTAGAACATATGCATCTGATTTCAGCCAAACCTCCTTAGTCACCTCTTACGACATGCGTTGCAGGTAACAGTGGCTCTATTCTTTACACCCCAAATTTGGGCCCGGTAACCACTCGGGCTTCTAAATCATCTATATGACCTGCTTCACTTATAGCATGAATGATATCTGAACTATCTATTGTCTGTCCTTCCTTGACCACTGCTTTATCAACCAGGTGATTACGTTTGCTCACTGCCTTGTACTCCTGCACGCCCTCGTACACAAATAAATGGTAAACAGGTCATTCAGGATGAGCTGAAATTAACAAGCCATTCCAGACTTATGCCGCTAGACTGGTTTTTCCTAGTTTCTTTAAAAGTTTTTTCGAAGTTCATTTTTTCTCATTTACCCTTTCATCACTTCTACATTAATTTTAGCACAACATGGAATTATCATTTACCTCTTTCATCACATCTACATTAATTTTAGCACAACATGGAATTATCATTTACATCTTTCATCACTTCTACATTAGTTTTAGCACAACATGGAATTATCATTTACCTCTTTCATAACTTCTACATTAATTTTAGCACAACATGGAATTATCATTTACCTCTTTCATCACTTCTACATTAATTTTAGCACAACATGGAATTATCATTTACCTCTTTCATCACTTCTACATTAATTTTAGCACAACATGGAATTATCATTTACCTCTTTCATCACATCTACATTAATTTTAGCACAACATGGAATTATCATTTACCTCTTTCATCACTTCTACATTAATTTTAGCACAACATGGAATTATCATTTACCTCTTTCATCACTTCTACATTAATTTTAGCACAACATGGAATTATCATTTACCTCTTTCATCACATCTACATTAATTTTAGCACAACATGGAATTATCATTTACCTCTTTCATCACATCTACATTAATTTTAGCACAACATGGAATTATCATTTACATCTTTCATCACTTCTACATTAATTTTAGCACAACATGGAATTATCATTTACATCTTTCATCACTTCTACATTAATTTTAGCACAACATGGAATTATCATTTACCTCTTTCATCACTTCTACATTAATTTTAGCACAACATGGAATTATCATTTACATCTTTCATCACTTCTACATTAGTTTTAGCACAACATGGAATTATCATTTACCTCTTTCATCACTTCTACATTAATTTTAGCACAACATGGAATTATCATTTACCTCTTTCATCACTCTACATTATTTTAGACAACATGGAATTATCATTTCACTCTTTCACACATCTACATTAGCTTTTCCACAACATGGAATTATCATTTACCTCTTTCAACACTCTACATTAGTTTATCACTGTTACTCATTTATTCATTATCATTTACAATTAAAATTCTTCTCTTTTCAATGAATTATCATTTTACTTTTCTATGTCATTACTCTCTACATAGTTAATATCTGCTAATTTCATTATTATCTTCATCCTCATGTTACAATTATCTTCTCTCTCATTTACATTATCTTTCTCATGTTACATTATCTTCTCTCATTTACATTATCTTCTCTCATGATTATCATTTATCTTCTCCATGTTACATTATCTTCTCTCATGTTACAATTATCTTTCTCTCATGTTACATTATTTCTCTCATGTTACAATTATCTTCTCTCATGTTACTAATTATCTTCTCTCATGATTACATTATCTTCTCTCATGTTACTATTATCTTCTCTCATGTTACAATTATTTCTCTCATGTTACTAATTATCTTCTCTCATGTTACTATTACTCTTCTCTCATGTTACAATTATCTTCTCCATGTTACATTATCTTTCTCTCATGTTACTATTATCTTCTCATGTTACAATTATCTTCTCTCATGTTACAATTATCTTCTCTCATGTTACAATTATCTTCTCTCATGTTACTATTATCTTCTCTCATGTTACAATTATCTTCTCTCATGTTACAATTATCTTCTCTCATGTTACAATTATCTTCTCTCATGTTACTATTATCTTCTCTCATGTTACAATTATCTTCTCTCATGTTACAATTATCTTCTCTCATGTACATTATCTTCTCATGTTAATTATCTTTCTCATTTATTACTTCTCTCATGTTACTAATTATCTTCTCTCATGTTACTATTATCTTCTCTCTGTTACAATTACTTCTCATGTTACAATTTTCTTCATTATTACTTCTCGATGTTACATTATCTTCTCATGTTACAATTATCTTCTCATGTTAAATTCCGACTTTCTCATGTTACTATTTATTCTATGTATACATTTCTCTCATGTTATTATCTCTTGTGTGACTTTAGGTGGGTGGAGAACTGCTTAGGAAGATCTGATCTATATGATGATGACTGAAGATGATGTGACTATGATGATGATGATGAGAATGATGATTGAAGATGATGATGATGATGAGTATGAGTGCTCAGTGCCAGGTGTTAAAGATGTGGTACAGTACATGAAGTCTCACAGTGACTATCCTTACACAGATGAGCCTGAAGCAGGTGAGGTAGTGTTGTAGATATGATGAAGTTTGACAATTACTATACTAACACATTAGATAAACATAGAGTAAGTTACTGGAAAAATAGAACAAGTGGGCAAGGGCTCAGCTCACATATGA
The DNA here is from genome assembly GCA_020796225.1 of Arion vulgaris. Taxonomy (NCBI): domain Eukaryota; kingdom Metazoa; phylum Mollusca; class Gastropoda; order Stylommatophora; family Arionidae; genus Arion; species Arion vulgaris. Next base: position 54,933,421 of record CM036758.1, on the reverse strand, counting down.
TATAACCCAGGGGACAAGGACCCAGGGAGGGGTCCTCACTGACAGAAATTGCCTAGTAATATTGTTTAGAAACTTTCGTATATTCATAAATGATAGTCACTATGAAATGTTACTTGATTATAGCAAGCAACACTAGACACATACATTGTTGGCATATACAGTTATAGTTAGTAAGGTAAATGGTCTGACTGAGTAGGCTGTGTTATCATGGTATAGGTATAATAAATAATAATAATACGTCTTGTACTGGTATACATTACATAGGGCCTGCTAGCAATTTCTCCATACCACTCTATCCTGGGCAACTCTCTTAATCTCCTCCATGAAACTGAGACCAATATTTCTTGCTTCTCTCAGTAAAGTTCATTTCGGGGTCTCCTAGGTAGTCCTCTCTTTCTTGAACCCGTTGCATCCACTTCAATGCCTGCTTTGATATTCTTTGATCATTTCTTCTCAAGGTATGCCCAACATATCTTCATCTTATAACAGTTGTTACTAGTGGTTCCGCCCGAGTGGTTACCAGGGCCCAAATTTAGGGTGTAAAGAATAGAACCACTTACCTGCCATGCATGTTGTAAGAGGCGACTAAGGAGGTTTGGCTGAAATCGGATGCACATGTCCTAAGCGTGTAGAAGTTGATGCGTTTAGGGGTCTACCAAACCATTTAAAAACAGACAACTTGTCATCTATAGCATCAAAGTTGGACTGCAGATAAGCTATGAAAAACAAATATAATGAAGACACCTATGGCAAGTAATGCAGATATCACACTGGAATCTAAAATGATAAAAATAACAGAGCAGTTCACCTATTTGGGTAGCAATTTTGATTGCACAGGAAATGTTAAAAAGAAATTATGATACGAATTGGCAAAGCAACATCAGCTTTTAAAAGTCTAAATAAAATATGGAACTGCAAGTTATATAGTATTAAAACTAAATTACGAATTTTCAATTCAAATGTTGTATCAATCCTAACATATGCCAGCGAGAGTTGGAAAATGACTAAAGATATAGAAGCAAGTTGAATGCATTTGAAAATAGATGTCTGCGAAAAATAATGAATATAAAATGGAACGAATTCAGGAGAAGTGATGAAATCAGAGACATGTCTGGTCAACCACTAGTGACAACTGTTATAAGAAAGAGAAGATGGAGATATGTTGGGCACACCTTGAGGAGAAATGATCAACGAATATCAAAGCAGGCATTGAAGTAGGATGCAAATGGTTCAAGAAAGAGAGGTCGACCTAAGGAGACCCTGAAGCAAACTTTGCTGAGAGAGGCAGGAAATATTGGTCTCAGTTCCACGGAGGAGATTGAGCGAGTTGCCCAGGATAGAGCGGTATGGAGAAATTACTTGCAGGCCCTATATAACTATAACGGTACGAGAGGAATTATTATTATAAACCAATGTGCAACGTATACATGTTCTTGGCAAAGATCAAACATATCACAAAGTGATTAAAATTGGTCGTAAGGAACGAACGCAAAGAAGAAGACTAGTGGCTGACCATACATTTCTCTGATTTCATCACTTCTCAATTAGTTCCATTTTATGTTCATTATTTTTCACAAACATCTATTTTCAAATCCATTCAACTTACTTTCTATATCATTAATCATCTTCCAACTCTTGCTGGCATATGTTAGTATTGATACAACACTTGAATTAAAAATTCTTAATTTAGTTTTAATACTATATAATTTGCATCATGGTATAGATAGTCTCAGTCAAAGGTTATCTACTGTATGCTTGTCTCATGTTAGACTATAGGAGCACAGTCCTGGATGGAGACAACCCAAGTCTGAACAAAGACATGTCCATGCAAGCGCAAAGACTGAAAGATGATCGTCAATTTATCAAAATGCTCAACATTCGGAGAAATCTTCCCTCGTATGCTATGAGAGACGTAAGTTTCTATGTGCAAGTCTCTCTCTGTCTCTATTTCTGTCTTTCTCTCTCTCACCTTGCTGACTGACACATATACTAGCAGCCATTAAAATAGATCAGAATGCTATGTTTTCACTTTTGATATATGTGCAAACAATAAAAGTTGATGTGTTCTTATTTGACTTAAGAAATGATTTTCACTTCAAATTGTGTATGCTTGTATGTGCTGGCAAACAAGACATGGATAAATTGTGACTTTATTAACTGTTTCCATACGCAAGATCTTTTGAAAGACATTATTGTCGCAATGTATCAGAGTTCAAAAGACATTTTTATATTTTGTTACTTTTTAATTACTTTCCTTTCCTATCCAACTTTTATATTAACTGAAAAGTCAAGTGTAAACGATAACAAACACATATCATGGTTTATGGTAGAAGTGAAACAGTTTGGTGCTCATTCTAGGATACTCTATGTGCAAACAAATCTTCTCTAACTAGATATTTTGTCATTGATGTTAATTTCGCTAATTTTGAACATTGCATGCATCCATTCACAATCGTTGGCAAAAAGAAATTCTTTTAAAGAGTTCCCCAAGGTTGTTTCCTTTCACTGGTGTTAGCTATTTTACAGATTTGATCGATATATTATTGAGTAATGTCAGTAATATCATGTTTATTTCTCAATCTAGACACTTGTCTCTGCAATCAAGAAAAATCAGGTGTTAGTCGTAAGTGGAGAAACTGGATGTGGAAAAACTACACAAGTAAGTGACTTTCTTGAGACTGGACATTTTTCACACCACATCAACCAAGAATTGTATGTCTGTCTGAGATTATTGTGATCTTGTCTCTGTTTAGTGTTTAGTTTAGTCGTCAGATCATCACCACTGCACATCACGCTTGCGTGGTCTGCGGCTCCAAGGAAGCAAAGAATATGTACCACTGCAACCTACAATGCATGTCGTAAGAGGTGACTGATGTAGGCCCTAGGGATGCTACCTTAGTAAATAAAAAGCAGTGCAGAAATCGGATGTGCTGGCCTACTTGTAGGTGCATAACTGGTACAACGTGCAATTGCTCTTAGGCTCAGATCGCATACAAATTACACAGAGTGATTGACAAGTGGTCGATATGGAGCATCCGAAGTAGATGAAGACTACATATCGAACCAATTAGTCTATAAGTGCTTCAATCTCTTCCTCGATGTGTCCTCAGTTGAGTCTTTAGGATCATCACTTGTACATAAGCCAAAAGAGTCTCTATAGTGCTTCAATCTCTTCTCTGGTCGTGTCTCAGTTTAGTCTTAGATCATCGTACTGCACATCGAACCAATTAGTCTAAGTGCTTCAATCTCTTCCTGTGTGTCTCTCAGTTTAGTCTTTAGATCATCATCACTGCACATCGAACCAATTAGTCTATAAGTGCTTCAATCTCCTTATCAGTATGTTGGCTACCAATAAAGTGCTCTTGTCTAGCTACACCACATTTGACTTGGAAGTCTTGCAGTTTGGTTAGGGTTGTAGATTCACCACTATTACTTTAATAATTTACATGCCCGTAGGGTATTTAGAATATCAGCCTGGTTATTGCTCGCCCGCTTTTTACAGCAGCCACACCTGCAAGCCTATTTGCACGTTCATTTCCCCTTACACCCATATGCCTTGGCACAAAAATAAAACTGAATTTTGTCAGCCTAGACCTCATCAGCGACTCTAACCATTGTCTTAGAGCCCAGCCTGTTTCAATCTTCCTGAGCATACTCATTGAGTCACTAAGAAAACATGCATGGATAAAAGTCTGTGACTCCAGCCAGAAAATCACTTTAGTCTTGTCCATATGATATCTCTTACTGATGTGATGGTATCTCTTAGTTACAGCATGTATCAAATAACTTTGATCTTGATGTTAAAGAAAATTAACAGATCTATTTTGATGGATCTGAACTTGATTTAAGTAAGAACAACTTTCAATCTCTTGTTGTCATGTTTTTTCACACAAATTAAATTGTATTTTAGGTCCCACAATTTATCCTGGATGACTTTATTGCTAGAGGAGCCGGCTCTCAATGTCGACTTATCTGTACACAGCCCAGAAGGATTAGTGCGATATCTGTAAGATTTACTGTTGTGTGTGACTGACTTCTCACTGACATGGCTTACTTGTCATTGACATGGTTTACTTGTCATTGTTGACATGGCTTACTTCTTATTGACATGGTTTACTTCTCATTGACATGGTTTACTTCTCATTGACATGGTTTAACTTGTCATTGTTGACATGGTTTAACTTGTCATTGTTGACATGGTTTAACTTGTCATTGTTGACATGGTTTAACTTGTCATTGTTGACATGGTTTACTTCTCATTGACATGGTTTAACTTGTCATTGTTGACATGGTTTACTTCTCATTGACATGGTTTACTTTCATTGACATGGTTTACTTCTCATTGACATGGTTTACTTTCATTGACATGGTTTACTTTCATTGACATAGTTGACTTGTCATTGTTGAAAACTGAAAAGATGACATGAATCTATCAAAGTACCTTACAGACTTGAACTGGTTGTCCTTGATGACTTGAAATGTGTAATGAGAAGCTGGAAGTCTTCTGTCTTATTATGGTGTCAGGAATCTGTTTTGTTTTTTTAAACTAGGTAGCAGAACGTATAGCTGCGGAAAGGTGTGAGAAAGTAGATACCACTGGCAAATCTAGTGTTGGTTACCAGATCAGACTTGAATCGTGAGTTGATTAGTTGTTTAATCTCATAACTGTTTGATGTCTATTGTGTTTCATCTCATAACTGTTTGTTGTGATGTCTCTCGTGTTTCATCTCATAACTGTTTGTTGCGATGTCTCTCGTGTTTCATCTCATAACTGTTTGTTGTGATGTCTCTCTTGTTTTATCTCATAATTGTTTGTTGTGATGTCTCTCGTGTTTCATCTCATAACTGTTTGTTGTGATGTCTCTCGTGTTTCATCTCATAACTGTTTGTTGTGATGTCTATTGTGTTTCATCTCATAACTGTTTGTTGTGATGTCTCTCGTGTTTCATCTCATAACTGTTTGTTGCGATGTCTCTCGTGTTTCATCTCATAACTGTTTGTTGTGATGTCTCTCTTGTTTTATCTCATAATTGTTTGTTGTGATGTCTCTCGTGTTTCATCTCATAACTGTTTGTTGTGATGTCTCTCGTGTTTCATCTCATAACTGTTTGTTGTGATGTCTCTCGTGTTTCATCTCATAACTGTTTGTTGCGATGTCTCTCGTGTTTCATCTCATAACTGTTTGTTGTGATGTCTCTCTTGTTTTATCTCATAATTGTTTGTTGTGATGTCTCTCGTGTTTCATCTCATAACTGTTTGTTGCGATGTCTCTCGTGTTTCATCTCATAACTGTTTGTTGTGATGTCTCTCGTGTTTCATCTCATAACTGTTTGTTGCGATGTCTCTCGTGTTTCATCTCATAACTGTTTGTTGTGATGTCTCTCGTGTTTCATCTCATTGTTTGTTGTGATGTCTCACGTGTTTCATCTCATAACTGTTTGTTGTGATGTCTCTCGTGTTTCATCTCATAACTGTTTGTTGTGATGTTTCTCGTTTCGTCTCATAACTGTTTGTTGTGATGTCTCATGTTTCATCTCATTACTGTTTTTTGTGATGTCTCTCTTGTTTCATCTCATAACTGTTTGTTGTGATGTCTCTCTTGTTTCATCTCATAACTGTTTGTTGTGATGTCTCGTGTTTCATCTCATATTTGTTTGTTATGTCTCTCTTGATTGATCTTTGTAACTCTTTTGACTTTTTTCTCTTGTTTGATCTTGTAACTTTGACTATTTCTTTTTTTTTTATATAGTAACTTTTTCCCCATTGATTTTGTAACTCTGCCAATTTCTCTTGTTTGAACTTGTAACCTCTTCTTCTTCTTTGCGTTCGTTCTTTACAACCAATTTTACTCACTCTTTGTGATATGTTTGATCTTTGCCAAGAATATGTATACGTTGTACATTGGTTTGGTAGGCCCCTAAACGCATATATTTCTACACGTTTAGGACACGTGCATCCGACTTCAGCCAAACCTCTTTGGTCGCCTCTTACGACATGGGTAGCAGGTAATAGTGGTTCTATTCTTTACACCCCAAATTTGGCCCCGGTAACTACTTGGCGGGAATTTGTAACATTATTTTTCATATTGAGATAATTATCTTATATGATATACTTGACAAGATAACCAATATCTAGATAGCACACTATCATATGGTGGCAGCAAACTTTTCTGTATATATACGTCATAGACTTGTTTATAATGATCAATGTATTTATTGTTGTCAATCTCTAACAGGAAACCACCTCGATCCCAGGGCTCCATATTGTTCTGTACAACTGGCATTGTCTTAAAGTTTCTAGAAAATGATCCGTAAGTCAGATTATTTAACTGTCATTGTTTTGTATAGTTCTAGTAACTAACATTATTGCTGTATTGATTGTAACTGACAGAAGTGAATGTAGTCCGTACTTGTAGGACCACACAGAATTAAGTATAATGGCAACCTCTAACATAGATATTATAGTACATGATATTATAGTAGATGATATTGTAGTAGATATTATAGTACAGTCCATTGCAAAATTTGTGAACATCTTTACCGACCGATATAAAATCATCCACTTCACAGAAATGATTGATTTTTACATTTTTCTGTAGATAACAGTGGCGACCTTGGTAAAATATTTTTTGCTCACCCAAACCTTTAGTGCTGTAAGATTTTACTTATTTGTTATTAGTTAAAATAGCAGCAACGTTGATTTGGTATACATATAGAACAGTACAGTATTCAAGAATTCCTGTAATTATGCATTTGCGTGTTAAACTTGTAATTCAGCGCAAGTGAAAATTGGGAATCCAGTGGAATTAATCATTTCACACTGTATCCGAACGATTGTCATTGACATATGCACACACCATTTATTTTTATTGATAGAAGTGGAAATAATTTGTTAACTATGTCACATTGCTTTATATAAAATATGTAATAGGGATATACCTTTGCAAACAATCGCTGCCATTTTGTGTATTACTGTAAATTCTAAGCTTTGATTATCATTTTGTTGTGTTATGCAAAATTATAAAACAAAAACACTTTTGCATCAACTAAGCTACCTACCAATTAGTTAAACATATATTTGTAAGGTCGTGAGATATATAAGACTGCTTGCAAAAATCACTGTTTTCGTCAGGTAGATTTCATACAAATTAAACCTTAGTGTGTTCACAAATTTTGGAACGAACCATAGATGTTATAGTAGATGTCATAGTAGATGTTATCGGCCTGTATGGGCTGAGTACTCTACTCAATGCTTGCCAATTACTGGTCCTATTGTGGAACAGAACAGGTCCTCAGAGATAATAGAGGCGACGAAAAACAATCTTTATGAAGTGCACACAAAAGTCAGTTCTAGAAATATCTTCTTATTCTGCTGCTCTGAGGCAAAACAGGATCAGAGAAAAGAACAGGAGAAAATAAAGAAAGTTACCACCATTTCTCTAATTTGTTTCTGTTGCAGATCTCTGAGACGAGCTAGCCATATCATCCTGGATGAGATCCACGAACGAGATCTGCAGTCCGATTTTCTGATGATCATTCTCAAAGATTTGCTGCCTAAGCGACCTGATCTCAAGGTCATTCTTATGAGTGCTACTCTTAACGCTGAACTGTTTTCAGAATACTTTGGTAAGCTCATGAGTTTTTACAAATATATTTATTTTGTGTATGAGTAATCTGTTCTTCTTCTCTTCCACCATTTACTACTTTATACAAGTGTTGGGGAGGGGATGCAGTGATCTTGTGTGTGTTTGTTCTAATGCACTTTGTAAGCTGTTATTCATTTTCTTAAGGCTGTTCTTGATGTTGTCACTCCATCTTTTTCATGGTCTTCCTCTTGCTCTGTGCTCATTATATTTTTTTCTGTGTGGCTCTCTGTGGTAGCCAACACCAGGGTTTGTTGTCAGGTGTCCAAACCATTTAATCTGTTGTTCTTTTATGAATTGCATGACTGGTTTTACATTCAGTCTTCTTGTTTTTATTTCTTCCTTTCTAATTTTGTCTCTTGTTGTCACACCTGCATCTCTTCTAAGACACGTCATCTCCATTGTTATGCTTTTCCGCTCATTAGCTGCTGTTATTGGACATATTTGGCGTTGGTAACATAGTTTTGGCTTGAAAAACGTTCTTATAAGATTTGCTTTAGTTTTTAGCAGTATCTCTTTATGTGACAACAGTGGTGTTAACTGTCCCAGTACTTGGTTAGCTTTTGTGCTTCGGTTGCTGATTTTCTTATCTTTAATAATTTGTTATTGTTTATAATATCTACTAAAATTTGATAGAGAAGTCAAATCTTCACTAGTTGACATTTATTGTAGAAGTTCCAAGGGTACGAGGCATGGACCTGGAATTTCATGGAAGCTCACTACAAGTGGTTTGGACTATAAGTTCCTTGACCACAGGTCACTACTTGAGGATCTAAACTCAAGTACCCTGAAGTCGGAGAAGACCTGTATGGCAGGACTCCAATAAAAGGAAAGTGGGCCTTCACGCAAAAATCAGTCAGAAGCGCCATACCAGTCGGCCTGACTATGCCTGAATTCATAGCGGGTGAACTAAGAAGATATTTACTGATCGTGGCATCCTGTTGGCCTTGAGAGAGACAGTTGATGTTGTGGCCATTTTGATGATTGTTAATGGTTTGCTAAGAGCGGGTGATTGAATGGTTAAACGATGTGGTGTTTCCTGATGAAAATGTTCCGTGCTTGACCCCTCGGCAAGATCAAGCCTTTCTCTGACTTCAGTGTACTTGTAATTTAGATCCCCAAGTCTCGTGTATTGCCAGGGCCCATAAGGGGAACAGAGAATAGTAACACTGGGACCTACAAGACGTTCTAAGAGGCGACTGAGGTAGGAGCCTAGGGAAGCAACCATAATAAATCAAAAGCATAGCAGAAATTGGATGTGCTGGCCTACTTGTAGGTGCATAACTGGTGCAACGTAGAATCGCTCTTAGGCTCAGATCACATATAAATCACAAAGAGTAGTTAACAAAGGGGTCAATATTGAGCGTTCGAAGAAGATCCCCCAGTGAAGGATCAGGGTTTTCAGTAGTTCAACCGCCCGAGTGGTTACCAGGGCCCAAATTTGGGGTGTAAAGAATAGAACCACTGTTACCTGCCATGCATGTCGTAAGGCGACTAAGGAGGTTTGGGTGAAATCGGATGCATTTGTCCTAAACGTGTAGAAGTCTATGCGTTTAGGGGCCTACCAAATCAATGTGCAACGTTTACACGTTCTTGGCAAAGATCAAACATATCACAAAAAATGATTAAAATTGGTTGTAAAGAACGAACGCAAAGAAGAAGAAGAAGAAGTAGTTCAACCGCATACCATGTGCACACAGAAAATTTGTGACACAAGCTGGCCTTAAAGACTGAAATTTTTACGGCACCTGGTAACTAGGGCCGCGTGTATTCAACTTTGCTATTGGCGACCCTGTCACCACAGATAATATTGCAATGTCATTAATTGTATTGTCGCCACACCTGGTTTTTTTGGCAATATTGATAGTTGCATTGGTCATCACTGATAGTTTTTACAATGTTGATAATTGTGTTGGTCATCACAGATAGTTTTTACAATGTTGATAATTGCGTTGAGATAGTTTACGTAATGTAGAATGCTGTATTCTCACTACAGGTGGTTGTTGCATGTTGAACATTCCTGGCTACACATTTCCTGTGAAAGAATACTACCTGGAAGATGTCATTGAGTTGACCAGGTGAGTCTAAGAGTACTTAACTAGTTTCTTCATTATCAACTTTGTCTTCATATAGGTCTTTATTTATTTCAATAATATACTTGGAAAAACACCTGAAATCCATTCTTATACAGAGTGTTCAAGATAAAAGTAACCCCATTGACAAATCAAAATTTGCCAGGTACACATTGCATTTTGTCTATTTACTATTTAAACCGATTCTGACTAGTTCGTCATTTCGTCACATCGTCACATTTGTTCACCCTTCCAGCACCAAAATTACACACCATCACAAAAAGATTCGCTCACTTGACCTATACTACGTCAAGCCAGCGTGTTCGTAGCATGTTGGACTACAGGTGACTAGTCCTCTGTAAGTGCGGGTTCAACTCCGCGAACTGGCAGAAAAGCTACAGGTTCCCCAGATTTACGGTGTTCGTGGCACCGAGCGAAGGGTTACGATGTCCATGACACCGAGCGAAGAGCTTTCAGCTCAAGTGCTTCTGGATCGGAAAAAAAAACAAAGACGTCAAAGTTGAACCTTCTCATTTTCATAAACATATGCCAGAATGGCTCTCTTGACCGGACCACTTTTATGTCAGTTCCTAATAATAATAAGACTAGAATCCATTAGAGTAGCGCTGTCCAACGCCGTGCCTGCGGAGCTATGGTGTCCATGTCATTCATTCATGGTCCCCTATTTTACTTTGCCAGCGTTAACGTTAATTAGATTTCTCAAGAAAACACAATTTTTCTGGGTTTTTTTTATCACTCCCATGAACTCGATCTTACCACTCTTGCAATCTTGTTTACTTTTGTAACCATTCTACTGCCACTTCACTCTACCGTTGCATTTTCACTGGAGAAAGTGTCTGCATCTCGACTATATTAACATTACTCTTGTTTTAATTAGTATTAGTAGTGTTGTAATCATCACATGGTGCCAGCACCTTCGCAGCCATCAGTTAGAGGAACCCCAATGTATCCTTTGATGGTCCTTTCGTTCGCTTGAAATATTGTCTATATATTCAATGTTGTCTCTTGTATGAACTTCACTGTCTTTTGTAGCTCATTCAGAGGTCTGTGTAGTTTTCTGTTGCATGTTGTTTTGTTAGGCCAGTGAGTTTTCCTCAGTGTATCATATTCGGCGCAGTCTTGAAGTATGTGCTCTGCAGTCTGGTGTGCCTGTACACATTGCTGAATTGCCAATCTTGAATTTTGTATACATGTGGTGGCTGCGGAATCGATTGTGTCCTGTTCTAAGGCGCAGAATGACAACCTGTTCCAATCTGCTCATATTATAGTAATCGTCTTGTGTTGATATTACCCCAATATATAAAAACTTTGGACAGCACTGCATTAGAGTCTTAGAGGTGCTATAATAGAATTGCCAACACCTGTCTCTTGAAAGATCTCTTTCCTCAGTGGGTGGACTGTGTGTTAAAGTTCTCTCCTGACCAGTCCTTGATGTTATTAAACCATGCTTTCCTTGCCTTTTCTTCTCTACCAACTCACTATTCCTGAAATTGTTTTGAGAACCATGTCTGTCAGTTTGAAATGGCAAATAAAAAGAATAATTACAAACTTGAAAAATAATACTATTACATTTAGAATTTTCATTATTTCTCAATATAATTCAGTTGAACATTGATACACTTATTCTATTGCTTTATCATTGCACAAAACTTCAATATAACTTGCATCTGTTGTCTCAAATTTCATATGAAGCCTTGCATCTTTGCTACAAAACTTTCAATATAGAAGCTTGCATCTATTGTCTACAAAACTTTCAATATAAAGTCTTGCATCTGTTGTCTACAAAATGCTTTCAATATAGAAGTCTTGCATCTGTTTTCTAGACAAAGCTGAATTCAATTATTGAATTGCTATCTGTAGATGTTTAAGAAACTTCTCAATATGAAGCCTTCATCTTTGTCTACAACGTTCAATATAAAGTCTGCAATCTTTGTCTCACTTTCAATATAGAACCTTGCACATTTGTCTACAAACTTTCAATATGAAGCCTTTGCATCTGTTGTCTACTAAACTCAATATAAAGTCTTGATCTGTTTTAAAATCTCAATGAAGTCATCAGTTATCTAACTTCAATATAGCATTTCATCTATTGTCTACAAAGCGTTCAATATGAAGTCTTGCATCTATTGTCTACAAAACTTTCAATATAGAAGCCTTGCATCTATTGTCTACAAAACTTTCAATATAGAAGTCTTGCATCTGTTGTCTACAAAACTTTCAATATAGAAGTCTTGCATCTGTTGTCTACAAAACGTTCAATATAGAAGTCTTGCATCTGTTGTCTACAAAACTTTCAATATAGAAGTCTTGCATCTGTTGTCTACAAAACATTCAATATAGGTCTTGCATCTGTTGTCTACAAAACGTTCAATATAGAAGTCTTGCATCTATTGTCTACAAAACGTTCAATATAGAAGTCTTGCATCTGTTGTCTACAAAACTTTCAATATAGAAGTCTTGCATCTGTTGTCTACAAAACTTTCAATATAGAAGTCTTGCATCTATTGTATTATCCACATTTACATGTCAGAAATTCTTCGCTACCTTTAATCGTCTGTTGTTATTGTGTGATTTTTGTAGACAAAAAGAGATAGAAATCACTCAGGATTAAGTTGGAATTGTATTGTAGATGTTTAAGAAGATTCCTCATAAAATGTCTTGACAGCTGTCCTTTTGTGCATGTCACTTCCCAACCCCAAAATGTAGCAATAACAACGTCTTGGTGGTGCATTCCTTGAACACAGTCATCAAATTTATGATGCATGAGCCTAGTGTCTGCTACTTAAACTGAACATCAAATTTGATGTTTTTAAAATCTCTAATGACATCAGTATTAACTATTAACTACCATTTTCAACTATCTCATGATTGATTGATAGGACCATCATCATTGCACTACGATGAGTAACCATTTGTGCTCTGATCTGTGTCTTACACAGGAAGATCTCAGTGGCAGTGCACAATCTCTGAGCACTGGTGAGGCCCCCAATGTAATTTAGAAGATGGGAAAATATTTTGTAGGAATGCTTATTTAAAATCTTTTGAATCAATTTTGCCAGGGCAGCGGCTATCCAGCCTGCTGTTCTCAATTTCAAACTACCATAGGTCTTTTACCGGCTCAACTCGAACACAGGACTACTTTTGTCATCAGTCTCCGATAGGACTAGAACTCGATCTCACCTACAATGAATTTAGGAATCTCTGGAAAAATTTCCAGATGGCTCCATGAGGAAGCGAACTGAGTACCTTTTAAACTAGAGGCAAACATCTAACCTTTACGCCACAGAGGCCCTATCAACTATCTCATGTTAATTTGTAACATACGTATTGCTTTATCCTCGTACATATACTCCTAAATCTGTGTGTTTTGCTTGTATGCAAATATAAATATATTGTGTTGGAAGGTATACCAGTGACACACAGGAGTCAGATAGAAATAAGCCTACGCCCAGCGCAGTTGAAACCAGAAGAAGAAACAGAAGAGACCAACTACCAAGAATGGTGCACAAATCTGTTGGGAAGGTAAATTTGTTTCATCGTGACATGTTTCCTTTGTTGGTAGTGCATTACTTGTTCCGTTATAAACTATGCGTTTAGTAATAAACTACATTTTTTATCCTTATGGTTTACACCATTAGTATTTGTTAATGAACATTACTTAACGATTTTTGTTATTACCATCACTTGATATTTATTATTTTGAAAGATAATGTGAACAGAATTCATTATGCAGTTTAAACTGCATTATACAGCAGCAAATGATGATGTACTTTATTTGTAAACTTTGGGATTGTCACAAACTGTTTTTAGAGTTTATCGTTCAAGATAGCTACAAATTGTGATGGTATCACCCCTAAATGAAATAGATTAGCTTGGCAATTGTGTGGTGTAGTTATGGACTTGTTCAGATTCTGGGTATATCTAGTTGATTTTAAAAAACATCTGCTAAGAAACGACATTTAAAATGTTTAACTTAGTATCTATAATTTTGTTAGTCATAAACTATTTGTTTAGTTAGTAGAATACTTGTATAATTTTAAACTATTTAGATATGCTGACGATACAGTGTTGCTGTCAACATCGCAAAAAGGGATTGAGAAATTAATAAGAAAAGTGCAAGAGAAAAGTGAAAAACAAAATATTTATCAGATTGCGGAGCAGACAAAAATAATGGCAACTGGTAAAAAAAGCATGACAAAAGATATTTTTATCAACAGAGAGAAAATATAAATACTGCTAACAACTGAAAATTGGATAAAGGAAATTAAAAGAACATACATGTCCTTACAAAAAATTAAACAACTAAAAATGGAATGGAACTGATAGGAAAACAAATATCAGTATACGAAGTGCATGCATATTCCCTGTGGCAACATATGGGTGTAAAGCATGGACATCTGACAAGTCAGTGGAAAAATATATGTGCTTTTGAATATAAGTATTACAGAAGAGTCCTATGTATGCTATGGACAGAGAAGAGAACAAATAAATCTATCCAGAAAGAACTCAAAAGAAAACTGGATGATGCTATCAATAAGAATACGAAAATTGAAGTATTTTTGACATATTAAAAAATCAACAAAGGGTTGAAGATCATTATGAAAGGAGGCATCCTGGCAAAGAGAAAAAGAGAAAGACCACAGAGAAGATAGATTCAAGATGTAACTGGTGATTTGAGTGTGATGGCTGCCCAGGCCTATGAGAGAGAAATTCCGAAAGACTTAGGGTGCTAAAGTTGTGCTGAGAACAAGCTGTTGCATTATAAACTAGCTTGTTTGACCATAAATCACCCATGTGGAGCCGGGCCCGCAAGGAAGCAGAGAATAGTACCACTGCAACCTACAATGCATATCGTAAGAGGTGACTGATGTAGGCCCTAGGATGTTACCTAGTAAATAAAAAGCATTGCAGAAATCAGATGTGGTGGCCTACTTGTAGGCGCATAACTGGCACAACGTACAATTTGCTCTTAGGCTCAGATCACATACAAATCACAGAGTGGCTGACAAGTAGTCGATGTGGAGCATTCGAAGAAGACGACAAAGTTTGGCCATAAACTGTTTAGTAATAAATGATTTATATAGGATTAGTTGCTTCTTGAGCTAGACAATTAGTTGTAAGTTGCTTGTTTGTGAATATGTTGCATAGCTGTTACAACCAATGTTGATGATGTTGGTGTTATTGGTTGCAGTTATAGTGGTAACACAGTGCAGGTCTTACAGAACTTTGACTACAATCGGATAAACATGAACTTGCTGCAACATATTGTCTGTTTTATATGTAACAACATGGAGGTTAGTGTGTGTGCAGTCTGGGAGGTGAGTGTGTGTTGTGTCTGGGAGGTGTTTGTGCTGTCATGGAGGTGTATCTGTACAGTCTGGGAGATGAGTTTGTGTGCAGTCTGTGAGGTGAGTGTGTGCTGTCTGCACACATAGAGGTGTGTACTGTATTAACACAACTAGAATAAACTGATTGCTTTAAGAAGCACAAATAGACAAATTATTTGCTCTTCAGGAAACTAGTCATGGCTGTCACTGTGCTGATTTTGAACATAATGGCACACACAAAAAGAAATCTATTAATATTAACCTTCTGCGATCGCCGCTGTCAATTCAGGTGTTAGCCAGGTATTATAGCCATGTTAGCCTGGTATGGCGCTTCTGACCTTTTTTTTTTTTTGCGGAGGCCTGCTTATACCATTGACTGTCCCCGCCATGCAGGCTGGTTTTCGCCGACGTTAATATTAACTGTTTATTATTATTGATTTGAAAATATGAGCACCATCATCCAAAAGAAATGCTAGAGATGGATCGGACATGATATGTATGGAGACTAACTCTGTCAGAAAACAGCACGAGATTGACATCAGAGGGTAAATGAAAATGTGTAGACACAAAATGACCTGGAGGAGAACAATAGAATAGAAATTAAAAGAAATGAATCACAGCTGGAACTTAATACAGAGAGTGGCTAAGGAAGAGAAGATATGCATTTGTTGCTGTGCCATGGATGTCACAGGTTATAGAGATTATTGCTTTTGAGCCTCTTCTTTCTCAAGCGCTCCATATTGACTACTTGTTAAATCACTTTGTGATTTGTATGTGACCTGAGCCTAAGAGTGATTGTACATTGTGCCAGTTATGCACCTACAAGTAGGCCAGCACATCCAATTGCTGCGACGCTTTTAATTTACTATGTAGCTTCCCAGGCTCCTACCTCAGATGAACAGTTGAGGGTGGTAGAAAGATAGGAGGGTAGAGAAAATCCTGGTTTGACAACAAGAGCTGGTCAGGGCAGAGTTTTTCCACACTCGCCCGAGGAGTTGAAGACGGATTCATGACATGCTTTTTGTGCTGATGTCTCCACAGTGACACCCTACGACCCTAACGGGTTATGGGTTTTATTATTATATTACCTCAGTTGACTCTTCATGACATGCCTTGTATGTTGCAGTGTTACTATTCTTTGCTTCCCTTATGAGCCCCGGCGTTGGTTTGAACTGATTCCTGTGTCTCTTTGTAAACAAAAACAAAATTAATGTTGATAATTAATTTTGATATAGTATAAACAATAGGACTTCCAAGTTAACCAAGTTAATATTGCAACAAAAGCAAACGCAATGAGAAATAACCAAACATCAGAAAATACAATTATGTTACAAAATAAAATCATAGAGGAGGTTAAGGATTTTGTATACCTGGGAAGTACAGTATTGCAGGATGGTGATTCAGAAAAGAGCATCATTGGAAGAATCAAGAAAACAAGTCAAATTTTTGCTAGACTCAAGAATATCTGGAAAGTCAAAGGGTTAAATCTTTAAAAAAAACTTGAAATATATAGACAGTGTCCTGGGAGTGTTATAATACAGTAGTGAGTGCTGGAAAATGACACAAAATTTATACACAAGTTGGAGACATTCTAAAATAAATGTTTAAGAAGAATCATGCAAACTTTCTGACCAAATACAATAGCAAAGGAAGAGCTTTTAAAATGAACAAACTGTGCATCATTGAAGACCATCATTAAAAGATGAGATGGATTGGTCAAGTGTGTCGTATGCCAGTAGCCACATTGGCTAGAACAGCTCTCCGATGGACATTGGAGGGAAATAAAGACTGAATGAAACATGGAAATGAACGGTGAAAGAGTGTTGAAAAAGTGACCTGTTGTGGATAACAATTAATAGAGAACTCATAAAATTGCAATAATTAACATGGAAGCATTATGTGTCTAGCGGGACATGAAGAGGTTCTAGATAGATATTTAGTACTGTAGCCTGTGCCATTATATACAATAATAATAATTCCTCTAGTACCATTATACATAGGGCCTGCAAGTAATTTCTCCATACCGCTCTATCCTGGGCAACTCGCTCAATCTCTTCCATGGAACTAGACTGATATTTCCTGCCTCTCTCAGCAAAGTTCGTTTCAGGGTCTCCTTAGGTCCATTCTCTTTCTTGAACCCTTTGCATCCCACTTCAATGCCTGCTTTGATATTCATTGATCATTTCTCCTCAAGGTGTGCCAACATATCTCCATCTTCTCTTTCTTATAACAGTTGTCACTAGTGGTTGACCAGACAATTATATACAATGCTATGATTAAATACTGTCAAATCTTATAAGTCTTGACACCCATATGATATCTTAGTGTTTGCGTAGACATTGTGTAGATGATAGATTATATATTCTTGCAGGATGGAGCTATCTTAGTGTTTGTTCCTGGCTGGGAGGAAATTCGAAAACTGCATCAGATGATACAGAGCACACAAATGTCAAGATCTGGTATGTAAATAGATAGTTTTTGCACCAAAATCATCTCTGATATCAGATTTGCTGTCCATTGATCATCTCTGGTTCAGTAAATTGCTAGCACTACCTCTTTCATATCATAATTGTTTCTGCCCCATGTTTCTCTCAAAGTTGATGCCATTAACTGTTCTTTAGTATTATTTTCATTAGTGCTCCATGCTCCCTCTCTCTGGAGTTATCATAGTTGCTGCCTAGCTGAGTGCAGCACATTTTAGAGTTACTCCCCTAGACGCTTTCTGCTATATACAGCGGGCCGAAATACACAGGCGAGAATGCCTGATATAGAGGCTTAATCCTCCACCAACCTGCTGCCTTGCAGGTTGGCTGGGGACAGCCCAAGGCTGACGGAGAACCAGTAAACGCAGACTAAAACCGGACACATTTCCAAAGGATAAGCACCAAATGGCGCAAAAGATGTGATGAAACCCATCATTGCTAAGGCTGCATGAATCAGATTTCCACATGAATGAAATTTATGGGAAATCTGTACATCGGTCTGGGCGGTGATCAGTAAGAGAGAATGAGAAACAATAAGGATATTTATAATTTATTTAAATCTTCACTAATTACCAACATCATGAAGGTTAATAGAAAATAGGATGGATGGGGCATGTTGAAAGAATGGCAGAGAACAGAGACACTAAAATTGCATATATACAAAAAAGATGGAGAAGAGACCACAAGGTAGACCAATAAAATAATGGAGAGATAACATTGAAGTAAACCTAGAAATACTAGAAGTCAACAATTGAAAATAGAAAACTAAGACCAGCGATGAATGGAGGTGGATGATATCTGCAGCAATTAAGCAAGGTTGGAAAGTTGTGGAAGAATAAGAAGATTTCTATTCACTTTTTAACTATCTGTTATGTTTGTTTAAATTTCTTGTTTCAGATTCTCCTCGAGTTCTCTTTCTCCTTGTTGCTACTTTTGGGGGGTTAACTATATTGTGGCTGTTTTTCCATGAATACATTTCCTGCTCTCTGTTGTGTTATCTTGACTATTTTCTTCTAGTGTAATGTTGGACATTTTTATATTTTCTTTGTTTAATATTTTTACTAGTTTCCATAGTTTTCTTTTTGTAACCATGTGGGTAATTGGTAGAGTAACTAGGTGCGATAGATAGGCAATAGGCTCAGGTGGGTAATTGATCATGGAATCTGGTGGGGGATAGCTCATGGGAACTATGTGTGTGATTGATTATAAGAACCAGGTGGACAATTGGTTATGGGAACAGGGTGGACGATTGGTTATCTCATATATATTGTTCATGTGACTTGTTCTGCCCAAATGTATATTCTATT
This sequence comes from Arion vulgaris, assembly GCA_020796225.1. Lineage (NCBI taxonomy): Eukaryota > Metazoa > Mollusca > Gastropoda > Stylommatophora > Arionidae > Arion > Arion vulgaris. The sequence continues at coordinate 54,914,569 of CM036758.1, read as the reverse complement.
CTCTCTGTCACTCCCAGGCTCTATAAAAGTGATCCCTCTACATTCTCTGATGCCAACTGCCAACCAGAAAGAAGTGTTTGACCGACCAGCCCCTGGTGTCAGGAAGATTGTCATTGCTACCAACATTGCTGAGACCAGGTAAGATGAGCTACCCTTCCTGTTGAAGCTTTGTTTGCTAGTCTGCAAACATTCATCTGGTTCTGGTCTATGGTTCAAGCTTGCTATGTTTGGTTTCGACAAGTAATATTTGCTTTTTAAGTATTAATTAGTTAAGTATTTTCATGATAAAAAGAGGTGCTGACAATGTCGGAAATGGTGACTCTGCTTTGAACGCTCCATAACGACCACTTGTTAACCACTCTGTGTGATTTGTATGTGATCTGAGCCTAAGATTGATTGTATGTTGTGCCAGTTATGTGCCTACAAGTAGGCCAGCACATTCGATTTGTGCGATGCTTTTTAATTACTAGGGTAGCTTCCCTAGGTCCTACATCAATCACCTTGTGGGTCACAGTGGTACTATTCTTTGCTTCCCATGCGGGTCCTGACACCACTCAGGTAAATGGTGACAAAAAGAAATGGTCACTCTAAAAGGATAACAACAGAGCAAGCTGTTAAACTTGTTTTGAATGATTCCGAAGATGAATTAGACTTAGACTGTGATTATTCTTATTATACAGATATTATTATATTACTATTATAAGGGTATTGAAAATAAGTGAGATGATCATTTAGAGGGCAAAGAATTGTTTTAATCGATTGATATTGAAGTCCTATATGTTCAGTCTAGAGAACATGCTACGTTACCTTGGAGTATTCAGGAGTATGAGCACGTAATATATTGAAGTCTTATATGTTCAATCCAGAGAACATGCTACGTTACCTTGGAGTATTCAGGAGTATGAGCACGTAATATATTGAAGTCTATATGTTCAATCTAGAGAACATGCTATTACCTGGAGTATTCAGGAGTATGAGCACGTAATATATTGAAGTCTTATATGTTCAATCCAGAGAACATGCTACATTACCTTGGAGTATTCAGGAGTATGAGCACGTAATATATTGAAGTCTTATATGTTCAATCCAGAGAACATGCTACGTTACCTTGGAGTATTCAGGAGTATGAGCACGTAATATATTGAAGTCTTATATGTTCAATCCAGAGAACATGCTACGTTACCTTGGAGTATTCAGGAGTATGAGCACGTAATATATTGAAGTCCTATATGTTCAATCTAGAGAACATGCTACGTTACCTTGGAGTATTCAGTGACGTGACTTCACATAATATATCAAGCAAATTTAAAATAATTTAGTATTCTGCAAATATATAATAAACAGGAATAATGGAGATGATGGGGCAAATCAATAAAACTTAATTGTGCTAAATTATCACGTTTTTAATATCACTCCGATATGCACTGTTTTTGCTCAGGGGCTCAGAAGGGGTTTTTAGGGTACAGGTGGCCAGTGTTCAAAGAGTTAAACTTGACTGTAAGGTTGGATGTTATGTTAAACTTGACTATATAAGATGGATGTTATGTTAAACTTGACTATGTAAGACAGATATTATGTTAAACTTGACTATATAAGACGGATGTTATGTTAAACTTGACTATATAAGACAGATGTTATGTTAAACTTGACTATGTAAGACAGATGTTATTTTAAACTTGACTATGTAAGATGGATGTTATGTTAAACATGTCTATATAAAACGGATATTATGTTAAACTTGTCTATATAAAACGGATGTTATGTTAAAACTTGTCTATATAAAGACGGATGTTATGTTAAACTTGACTATATAAGACGGATGTTATGTTAAACTTGTATTATGATTAAGCATATAGCGGATGTTATGTTCAACTTGACTATGTAAGAATGGATGTTATGTTAAACTTGACTATGTAAGACAGATGTACGATATGTTCCTCCAGCATTACCATTGATGATGTTGTGTACGTGGTTGATGCCGGTAAGATCAAGATTAAGGGATTTGAACCAGAGATGAATCTCAGCTGCTTACAGCCTCTCTGGGTCTCCAAAGCAAACGCTAAACAAAGAAGAGGCCGAGCTGGAAGGTAGGAGCAATTTCTCTTTAAATTAAATGTGTCTTCTATAGAATATGGATATGTTGTTATTTCTAGTGGCTGATATCAGCTGTCAGCCGGTTATGTTATGTATCAGACCATGTGACTTGGTTGTCTCTCTGTCCAACATCCTGTCATGATTTGATAATGTTGTTATGTTATCTATATCTCTCTTGTAGTATTCTCTCCACTCTTTGAAAGATTTTTTCTTCAAGCTAATTTTAAAAAAATATGTCCATCTGATCCGTAATTATTTTTAGATGATATAATGAGAAATATGTTGAGTAATTTGTATGTGATGTAATGAGAAATATGTTGAGTAATTTGTAGGTGATACAATGAGAAATATGTTGAGTAATTTGTGATACAATGAGAAATATGTTGTGTAATTTAAGATATGATGAGAAATATGTTGTGTAATTTAAGATGATATGATGAGAAAAAGACTTGTAGATGATAATATTTCTGTGTTCCAGAGTCCAATCTGGCCACTGCTTTCATCTTTACACCAAAATTTCCCGTTATGAGTTGCTTCTTGATAGCCATCCCCAGAAATGTTGAGGACGAGACTGGAGGAACTGTGTTTGCACATTAAGGTTAGTCTTGAACAATCCCACTTGTTGTTCTTCTTTGTGACCACTCCCATTTGTACTGTAGTCTCCAGATCTGACATTCTTTCCAACACAGCCCAGATGGATAACACACTCTCCATTCTCCTAGTAATAGTTGTCCTTCACACACCAGAATAATGGTTCTCCCCACACCAGAATAATGGTTGTCCTCCCCACACCACTAATAATGGTTGTCCTCCCCACAGTCCCAATAAGGTGGTCTTTCCATGCACCTAAGAATAGTGATACACTCCACAGCCCTAATAATGGGTGTCCTCCCCAGATCAATAATACTTGCTCTACTCTCACACACAATAGTCTAACTGTGTGCCACTCAAGTCACAATTATTTATAATCCAGTACATGTCGTTGTGCACATATGCCATACCCCTGTACCTGTCATTGTTGTGTACACACTCCTGTACCTGTCATTGTTGTGTACACACTCCTGTACCTGTCATTGTTGTGTACACACTCCTGTACCTGTCATTGTTGTGTACACACCCCTGTACCTGCCATTGTTGTGTACACACCCCTGTATCTGCCATTGTTGTACACATGCCACATATATTTCTAATCCTAGTACCTGTTATTGTTTGGACTACTGGTTGTACATTTCGGTGTGTGTTTTCTCTCTAACAGCTGCTAAAACTGGGATCTATTGTGCCTTTCGTCAGCAAGGCCATACAGCACCCATCCATGGAGGCTATCACACATGCCATCAACACACTCAAGGAACTGGTAAGTCTGGTTATTTTCAATCACTTTCTCTTGGTAGACACTTGGTATTCAAGTTGTTATATTCGTTGTTGTTATATTCTAACCGTTGTTATATTTGTTGTTGTTATATTCTAACCGTTGTTCTATATCTTATGTTGTAGTGAATATAGTCTAAGTTGTTCTATATCTTGTGTTGTAGTGGATATAGTCCAACAGTTGTTCTATATCTTGTGTTGTAGTGAATATAGTCTAACAGTTGTTCTATATCTGGTGTTGTAGTGGATATATTCTAACAGTTCTATATCTTGTGTTGTAATGGATATAGTCTAACAGTTGTTCTATATCTGGTGTTGTAGTTTATATATTCTAACAGTTGCTCTATATCTATGTTGTAGTGGATATAGTCTAACAGTTGCTCTATATCTATGTTGTAGTGGATATAGTCTAACAGTTGTTCTATATCTTGTATTGTAGTGGATATATTCTAACTGTTGTTCTATATCTATGTTGTAGTGGATATAGTCTAACAGTTGTTCTATATCTTGTATTGTAGTGTATATATTCTAACAGTTGTTCTATATCTGGTGTTGTAGTGGATATAGTCTTAACAGTTGTTCTATATCTATGTTGTAGTGGATATAGTCTAACAGTTGCTCTATATCTATGTTGTAGTGGATATATTCTAACCGTTGTTCTGTATCTTGTATTGTAGTGGATATATTCTAACAGTTGTTCTATATCTATGTTGTAGTGGATATATTCTAACAGTTGTTCTATATCTGGTGTTGTAGTGGATATAGTCTAACTGTTGTTCTATATCTATGTTGTAGTGGATATATTCTAACTGTTGTTCTATATCTATGTTGTAGTGGATATATTCTAACTGTTGTTCTATATCTATGTTGTAGTGGATATAGTCTAACAGTTGTTCTATATCTATGTTGTAGTGGATATAGTCTAACAGTTGTTCTATATCTGGTGTTGTAGTGGATATATTCTAACAGTTGTTCTATATCTTGTGTTGTAGTGGATATATTCTAACCGTTGTTCTATATCTATGTTGTATACAGAATGCCCTGGACATGAATGAAAATCTGCTGCCTCTGGGACAACATCTAGCAAGGATGCCTGTTGAGCCTCAGACAGGAAAGATGATTCTCTTTGGGGCCATGTTCTGCTGCCTGGACCCTATTCTGACAGTTGCTGCCAGCCTCAGCTTTAAGGATGCATTTTCTATACCTCTAGTAATAGACATGTCTGATTGATTTGTTTATGACGTCTTAGATAAAAGTTGAAGGATCTTAACTACCAGGAGATAGTAAGAGAGTTCAAAGGGCAGTGAGAGTTCTGGTTAAAGATAAATATAGATGGTTGAGCTGAGAATTCTTGTGTCTTTTACTATGTCTGTAGACCAATGTTGTCTGTATTTCTCTCTGTCTATCTACCAATGTTGTATGTCTTTTTCTCTGTCTATCTGCCACTGTTGTATGACTTTTTTCTGACTTATCTACCACTCTGCCTATCAATGTCTGTTTTTCTCTCTGTCTATCAATGTCTATTTTTCTCTGTCTATAAATATATTTTTCTATCTATCAATGTCTGTTTTTCTCTCTTCTATCAATGTCTGTTTTTCTCTGTCTATCAATGTCTGTTTTTCTCTCTGTCTATCAATGTCTGTTTTGCTCTCTGTCTATCAATGTCTGTTTTTCTCTCTGTCTATCATTGTCTGTTTTTCTCTCTATCTATCAATGTCTGTTTTTCTCTGTCTATTCTCTGATGATTTTTGAATGTTAGTCTCTTCAGAATATTCAGAAATAATTCTTCTATTACCAGGGCAAGGAAAGTTTGGCTGATGAAGCACGCTGTCGCCTGGCACAGGAAACCAAGAGTGACCATGTTATGCTCATTAACACGTTCAAGGTCAGCTCACATCATTGCACATTAATATTATATTCTACCTCTGAACCCAAGTCACTCGTATGATAAAACCCCATTCCCTTGGGTTGATCAACCAAAAAAAAAACACAACAGAATTATAATAAAAACTAGTTACTGTGACAAAGCGATGTACTGGTCATCTCCAACATTTCTGTTTATTCTGCTAGTCCTCAGATCTAGTCTATCAGCACTGTGATGACGGACACATCATGCCCGTAAAATACATCCTTGGCACCCTTCTTTATTCCTCCAACTTTAACTTTAATCAGAATTTCAAGAAAAATATGTGTATGATTGGTTATTGGTTACTAAACTGACGTCATTGCACTCCGGGCAGACCCATAGGTGCTCAGTCTCCCCAACAGATATCGAAGAGTATGCATACTGATCGTTCCCGTGGCTCGCTGATTAAACATACCTCTCACTCTGCCTCTAAGGCATCCAGTTCGACTTGAACAACAGGTAACTCCAAACTGCCTAAAGCGCTTGATTGATTCAACATCGATTTTAGTGTCCTCATCCAACAGACAGTCCGAAGAGACCAAGAATATCCCCTTATCCATCTTCAACTCCCCAACAATCGATGCTGTTGGTGCAAGCCTGTTCGCTCTCTCATTACCGTAATGTGTATGATTAAATGGTATATTAAAAAAAAAAATAGGCTTTTAGTTAGAAGTAAGTTTTCATCTGTTTTTATTTATGTTACTATTAATATTACTTTATTATTACTATTAGTATTACTGTTGCAACTGCCACATGGCGGCCACGCAACCGCAGTCATTAGTCAGATGAGTGAGCTCGAATATATTAAAACGTCAGATAGCACTGATGTAGACCTTGCTTTCAGCTTCAGATCTTTGATAATATTTACAACACAATCAAATCTTGGACTTTCTTATTGCCTGCCAGTTCTTTTAGATATTCTTTAAATGCTCCATATCGACCACTTGTTAACCACTCTGTGATTTTATGTGATCTGAGCCTAAGAGTGATTGTACATTGTGCCAGTTATGCGCCTACAAGTAGGCCAGCTCATTCGATTTCTGCGATGCTTTTTAGTTACCAGGGTAGCTTCCCTAGGCCCCTGCCTCGGTCGCCTCTTACGACATTCCTTGTAGGTCACAGTGTTACTATTCTTTGCTCCCCTTGAGAGTCCCGGCAACACACGGGTAGTTCTTGTAGATAACATTTCACATTAATTATGACTGTTATAAAATGACTCTCTCAAATATTCCGTAATTACTATAGAAAATATCAGAGATAGTTACAATGTTGTATACGCAAATTTACTTTATACATTATGTGGGACACACACTCATACACTCCTAAATCTAAGACTTTGTTAGTGAATGTGAGAAAATGTCAGATTTGGCTAGAGAATGAGAGAAAATGTCAGATTTGGTCTGTGAATAGAAGAAAACATCCTGATGTCTATGATAAGGTGATGTACAGAAACCTAGAGATCCGAGATCCTTACCGATGTAATACTATAATATACATATCTTTGTCTATATTGTCTGATGTCTATGATAAGATCTTCTATCTTCTACCAGGGTTGGGAGCAGAGTTTGAAGCGTGGGAACAACCGAACCTATTGCTGGGACCACTTCCTGTCTGAGAACACATTACGGGTATGCAAGTTATTTTCTCTGTTATCTGTGGCTTGACTTGCTGTGTGCTTATCTGTCTGTGCTGTCTTCTTCTTCTCTCGTTCGTTCTTCACGGCCAATTTTATCATTCTTTTTGTGATAATTGATCTTTGACAAGAACGGCTTTTTACGTTGTGCGACTATGCGCCCATGGTGATTAGGCCTGCCCACCCGATTTCAGCCAGCTGTTTATTTACTAGGTAACTTGCCTAGAACGATCCGTTTGCCGCATATTTTGGCTTGGATCTACGCCTTTACAATCATCTTTTTGCCGTATATTTGGGATCTACACCCTTTCTGACTGTGAGGTCATTCTGGATTAGGAATATTTCTCAGTCTTTTGGAGCACATAAGCTTGTCCTGGGACGGTGTCTTACTTGCATAATACACTGTGTAAAGTTTCTGCCTGCGCCACTGTTTGGATTTGGACAGCCTGTCAAATCTTTACATTTTCGGCCGTACTTTTATGACCACTTTAGAGTTTATTCCAAAGTAGGAACATTCTCAGCCTTTTCGAGGCGCATGTCGGCACTTGGCAATTTGCAGTTACTATTTTGCATTTTCCCTGGCCCCGGGAAACACTGGACTGGGGCTAAGCACAAATAATATACTGGGTTGTTTCATTAGGCACTAGCAACACAACTGAAATTTTGCGCTCACCAACATCACCCACCTCAGTTCTTCCGGAGATGTTAGTTGTAAATGCAACAGTACCTTGCCTGGTTGTCCCAAGGAGGGCAGTTTCGTTAGGTACTAGAACGCAACTTTAGGATTTGCGCTTGTCCAACCTTACCCGGTAAATTTATCTGCGCTAAGTCTTTGATACGGAGTTTACCGCAATCTTCCAGTGAGTCAACACAATACGTTACATCATTTTCAGAGACACTTGTCGAGACCTTTGATTTGTACTGGATTCAAGCCTCTGCTGGGCTTTCCAGTTTTCCCTGCTCATCTGGGTGGTCTGCTCACCCCTACGTTTGCCATGTCTTCCCGTCGCTCCGACACCAGCACATTGCGTGTCTGCCCTGCCTTTGGGCTCACCTGTGTATCGTCCGTATGTGTGTTCGCTCCATTTTGGTGTCTGCCCCACCGTGTTTATCAGGTTTCTTACCGTGCTTACATTTACCGTGCCTCGAGGCTGCCATGACACGCAGCTCGACTCAGGGCTCCAAGTTTCACCCCATGTGGGCCAACTTCTCTGGATGCACCTCTCATCCCTTCATGTTCATTTGTACGGCCCTTCTCATCGGCCGGGAAACTGATTATTGTGGTGCGACCGTTGACTTGTTACGCTTCGTACTTGGGTCTCTTGCCCGTAGGTGGCAATTGTGGTGCTGTCATTTACTCCGGGGGAGTTAGCATTCGTTAGCTGACAACTCATGCACTGCTGTTTTCTTACGTTTCTGGAATAATTTTTGGCAGTTTTTCATCGGACATCGGCCAGGAGATGTGTGCATTTTGTTCAGGGATTTTTGTACCTGCGTTGCTTTTCCGTGCTTGCACTACTACCACTACCTGTAGCTCTCTCTCAATCCCTACCCGCTTAGCCAGACCGGAACCAGTGTCTGTTACCATTGTCACCACAAGGAGGTGGGGTAGGATCTTGAATAGTGCCAGCTCACTAATCCTGGCGCGGCATTGTCCCCAATGTGCCTTTGACCCCGTCTATCCTGTCTGAGAACACATTACAGGTATGCAAGTTATTTTCTCTGTGACCTGACTCGCTGTGTGTTTATCTCTCTGTCCTGTCTGTTTATTCTGAAATCTATTGAGTTCATTGTGTTTGTGATACTCTGTGTGAGTGTCTACAGGATATATATATGTGTCCAGCTATGGGGAACTATCGAATAACTCCCAACTGAAATGTAGCGTCATAGAGGCAACCCATCTCATGGTTTAGACGAGCATACGAAACCGAACGCAAAGAAGAAGAAGAAAGTATGTATCCAAATAAAAATTCCAAAGGCAAAGGATTAACTTCATTACACTGTGTTTCCCCATATGGCTCTGTCCCTTTCGGCAGAGGTGGCATGCCATCTGCCGTGAACATTGCACAAAAAAATGAACTAGGGATCTTGTGAAAAAATTGCATGTGTCTCGGTTCGTATTCGAGCCCTCAACCTTCAGTGCAACAGGCAAACAACAACCACTTCACCATTGAGACCCCTGTATGTGTGTGCGCATGTACCTAAGTTCAAAGTTCAAATGGACTTGACATTATGTAAATATTTATTAGACAGATCATCATTGTTGAGGTGGTTGTAGTAACAGTAGTAGGGCCAGGTCTTTTGTGTTGAAGGTTGTACCAAGAAGACTAGGTCTTCTTTAGTGAAATAGTTGTACCAGCAATACCAGAGGTTCTTTGTTAAGAATGTTGTACCAGTAGAACCAAGTCTTCAATCTATGTGTGTTTTGTGTGACGTTCTCTAACCTACTCATGCTTAAAGTGATAGTTAGAATCTTGCAGACTAAGTGCCTGCTTGCGGTATGATAGAGATAGATGTCAAGAGATAAATGTCACTGATATATGATATGGAGTAGAGATAGATGACAGAGATAGAAATATATGACATAGGACACAGATGGCAGAGATAGAGATAGATTGCAGAGATAGATTGCGGAGATAGAGATAGATGGCAGAGATAGAGATAGATGGCAGAGATAGAGATAGATGGCAGAGATAGAAAACAGATGACAGAGATAGAACACAGATGAGAGAGATAGAACACAGATGGCAGAGATAGAAAATATGCAGGTGCAGAGATAGAATAGATGGCTAGAGATAGATGGCAGAGATAGAGATGAGAGGCAGAGATAGATGACAGAGATAGAACACAGATGACAGAGATAACAGATGCAGAGATGAAATATGACAGGCAGAGATAGAACACAGATGGCAATAGATAGTGGCAGAGATGATGGGAGATAGAACAGAGACAGAGATAGGAGATAACGGCAGAGATAGAACACAGATGGCAGAAGAGATAGAACACAGATGGCAGAGATAGAACACAGATGGCAGAGATAGATGACAAACATAAAGATAGATGATAAACATAAAGATAGATGACAGAGATATCTGAAGATAATGAAGAGATATAGCAGTGAAAGATGATAGTGATCAGTGATATTTGTTTATGACAGTTATATGGGACAGTGATATACGATACTATGTGTTTATTATGTGGTTTTGAGAGATGTGTGTACCAATCATATGCTGAAAGCTAGATGTATGTCTGTGTGTATCATATAATATTGAGAGATATTGCTACCAACACAGTTAGTGATGAATGGTTCTCATTTAGTTTTACAATGTCCCCATTACTGCTATCTGTCATCAGATGTTGAGAGACATGAAGAAACAGTTTACAGAGCTTCTATTCAATACTGGATTTCTGAAAACTAAAAGTCCGAAGGATCCTCACGCCAATCTCAACAGTGGTATGTATTACTGGCAGAATATAGATCATGGTGTAAAGGGCTGTGACATGGTGTAAGTGGCTGGGACATGGTGTAAGTGGCTGTGGTATGGTGTAAGTGGCTGGGACATGGTGTAAGTGGCTGTGGCATGGTGTAAGTGGCTGTGGCATGGTGTAAGTGGCTGTGGCATGGTGTAAGTGGCTGTGGCATGGTGTAAGTGGCTGTGGCATGGTGTAAGTGACTGGCATGGTGTAAGTTGCTGTGGCATGGTGTAAGTGGCTGTGACATGGTGTAGGGCTGTGACATGGTGTAAGTGACTGTGACATGGTGTAAGTGGCTGTGTGACATGGTGTAAGTGAGCCTGTGACATGGTGTAATGGCGTTGACATGGTGTAAGGGCTGTGACATGGTGTAAGTGGCTGGGACATGGTGTAAGTGGCTGTGGCATGGTGTAAGTGGCTGTGACATGGTGTAAGGGGCTGTGACATGGTGTAAGTGGCTGTGGCATGGTGTAAGTGGCTGTGACATGGTGTAAGTGGCTGTGGCATGGTGTAAGTGGCTGTGGCATGGTGTAAGTGACTGGCATGGTGTAAGTTGCTGTGGCATGGTGTAAGTGGCTGTGACATGGTGTAAGGGGCTGTGGCATGGTGTAAGTGGCTGTGGCATGGTGTAAGGGGTGTGGACATGGTGTAAGGTGTGTGTGACATGGTGTAAGTGGCTGTGACATGGTGTAAGTGGATGTGACATGGTGTAAGTGGCTGTGACATGGTGTAAGTGGCTGTGACATGGTGTAATTGGCTGTGACATGGTGTAAGTGGCTGTGACATGGTGTAAGTGTATGTGGCATGGTGTAAGTGTCTGTGGCATGGTGTAAGTGGCTGTGACATGGTGTAAGTGGCTGTGACATGGTGTAAGTGGCTGTGACATGGTGTAAGTGGCTGTGACATGGTGTAAGTGGCTGTGACATGGTGTAAGTGGATGTGACATGGTTTAAGGGGTTGTGACATGGTTTAAGGGGCTGTGGCATAGTGTAAGCAGCTGTAAAATGGTTTAAGTGGCTGTGGCATGATGTAAGGGGTTGTGGCATGGTGTAACCAAACGCCAGTCTGGTTCCAGGGCCAGCAAGGAAAACAAAAAATGGTACCACTATGACCTACAAGGCATGTCTAAGATGCGACTGATGTTGGACCTAGGAAGCTACCTAGTGAATAAAAACATCACAGAAATCGGATGTGCTGACCTACTTGTAGGCGCATAACTGACACAACGTACAATCGTTCTAGGCTCAGATCACCTACAAATCACACAGAATAGTTAACAAGTGGTCAATATGGAGTACTTGAAGAACAAGAAAATGTAATCAAAATATCTTTTAGATGACTAAGATGTTATTGTTCCAAGCTCTGCTAAACAAAAACATTTCATAGAGTTTTTGTTTAACAAGTGCAACATAAAGACAGCGTGCAGCAGAAGCTTGCAACAGACAACAACTTGCAGCAGACAATCGAACATAAACCAATACACCTAAAGATTAAGGGGAAAAAGTGGTGATGGGTTGGACACTCCCTCAGAAAACAAGTCAACAACATAATCATATATGCACTTGACTGAAACATACAGGGGATGAGATATATGAGAAGGTAGCCAACTTGATGAGAAAACTCTGAAGAAAGTGATCAGAGCGATTGGAATTAGGTGAGCAGATCTGAAGTCACAGAATATAGTTTGGTGGAGAATTACAGTTTCACTCTTATATTCCACTAGGAAAAAGAAGGTTGGGCATAGGTAGTGGTAGATCTGGCATTCCATCAGTTGGAAAGTTTGCTCAGTATGTCTATGTGTGATGTATGTGATGAAATCTGTTGATATATTCTTCTTCCTTGATTGTTCTCATGCGGTTATAGCAGGATACAGTCCAGAGAATGGAATGTGCTTTGTTGCAGTGTTCAGTGTGAGCTGTGGTATCTGCACCTTACGGTTTGACACATCCAACTTCAGCATAGCTTTTTTGTGTAGCTTCCCCCTCTTCGATCTCCACAAATTTAGACTTCTTGGTAGTCATCTCTTTCCGGGGCTGCCACAGGATGGCGGAACAGATTCTTGGTCAGCTTTGTTCTTACGCTAACACTAGTAGCCAGCTATGAATCGCTGACCACTACAAACCCATGCAGCTTATATGTAGTCCCCTGAAGCGGAACAGAGCATCTGGCCCTTGCTGACATATAAGACATATTGTTTATACATAAAATCTTCGTCATCTTCAAAATTGAGGATTCTCGTTGATGCTCCAGAGTTTGTGCTCTTTCACTGAAATCTTCCTGTGTAAGAAAGAGATCAGAACACATGTGGTCATTCACTGAAGTGCAATGATGATGGTCCTATCAATCAATCAATCAATCAATCAATCAGACCTTTAGCTAATGATGTATATGAACAGACATGTCTTAGTACTAAATATTCACTGTTGTTGTTTATGCTTATCTGTATGTTTACATCTGATACAGACAATCTGGGACTGATCCGAGCTGTGCTATGTGCTGGACTGTATCCCAACGTGGCTCAGATTACACATGTTCCAACAATGAAAAGTTCACTTAACAGAAAGGGGTGAGTGTGTCTATGTATGTATGACTGAGAAACAGGTTAGTTTGACTGTCAATATGTGTGTGTGTGTGTGGCTGAGACAGGTTGATGTGACGGTTTGAATGTCTGTGTGTGAAAGAGGTTGCTGGAACTAGATTTGTGTGTGTGGACTGGTGGTGATTACTGTGTCACTGATGATAATCTGTGTATGAGAGATGTTTGTTGATCGTTGAGAGGAACTTTGTTGTATGGGAGAACGCCCGAGTGGTTACTGTAAGAGAGAGAGAGAATGGAAGAAAAGTATTTATTTAATAGAGGAGTATGTGTGTGAGTATGGTGGTGGGAGGTATTGTATGTCAGGGAATGAGAGTTGCATGTGTTCGTGATAGAGAATGTCTTTGCTTATCTGATTCTTGTAATCAATATATAATCAATATTCTTATACTCAATAGATCAATCATCATGGTAACCAAAGATGATCAGAAAGTGTATGCTCACCCAAAGTCAGTCAATGTGAGACAAAGCTTCTTTGAAAGCAGGTGGCTAGTCTTCTACCACAAGCTGAAAACTAGCAAGGTAAGGGGTGTCTAGTTGTTGGATGATGTTACAGTACTGTTAGGTAGATGTGTCCATTTGTTGAATGATGTTACAGTACTGTTAGGTAGATGTGTCCAGTTGTTGAATGATGTTACAGTACTGTTAGGTAGATGTGTCCAGTTGTTGAATGATGTTACAGTACTGTTAGGTAGATGTGTCCAGTTGTTGGATGATGTTACAGTACGGTTAGGTAGATGTGTCCAGTTGTTGAATGATGTTACAGTACTGCTAGGTAGATGTGTCCAGTTGTTAGGCGTGGCTAGTTGTGAAGTGTTGCAGTAGGGAAAGTGGGTGTGGCTATCAGCTGGGAAGTGTTACAGTGGGATAAGTGGGTGTAGCTAGCAGTAGTGCTTTGTGATGTATTTTGGGTGTATGTTGGGCGTGTGTGCGTTCACTTGTGTGTTTAGCAAGTGTTCTTTTGGGGATGTGATATCATTGATTGATTGATAGGACCATCATCTTTACCCTTCGGTGAGTAACCATGTGTGCTCTGACCTCTTTCTTACATAGGAAGATCGCAGCGACAGTGCACAAACTCTATAGTACCTGCGAGGGTTCCCGATGTCATTAATTTTGAAGATAGTGAAAATATTTAGTACGATTTTTATATTATACAAATTTTTCTAATGAATTTTGCCAGGGCAGAGGCTTTCCAGCCTGGTCTTCTCGATTTTGAACTGCCTAGGGTTCTTTTACATGCTCAACTTGAACACAAGATCTACATTGTATTGTCTGTCTCTGATATGACTAGGAACTCTATCTCACCTACACTGAGATCAGGGGTATCTAGAAAAATATCCAGATGCTCCACGAGGACAGACCGATACCTTTGGAGCAGGCGAGCACCTAACCTCTACGCCAAGAGACCCCCAAATCATTGAGCATTGTAGATGATTATTTAGTGTATGGACATATCCTTATAATTGTTGTTGTCATTGTGATCTACTTTCAGGTTTACATCCATGACAGTACCATGGTATCTCCATATGCATTACTTTTCTTTGGTGGAGACATCAATATTGTGATGGTAGGTGATCGATAGATCTACATTGTGATCATAGGTGTATATCTGATAGCACACACAGGCAACAGTTTAATATATCTGCTGTTTGTTATTGTGACGTTCCTTTGTCTTGTCTTCATTGAGTGTGACATGTTTGTAATTCTTCATTGAGTGTGACATATTATTTCTACTACTTCATTGAGTGTGACATATTTCTACTTATCCAATAACTTTATTATGTTCAGGAAGACCAGACTGAACTGGTGACTGTTGATGACTGGATCAAGTTCAAGGCAGCATCATCCACTGCTCAACTAGTCAAGGTGAGAAATCTCATTGTCCTTAAATCTATTATTGTTAGCATGGAATGAGGTTCACACAATCTATTAGTAGTTCAGCAGATCTATGTCAGGTAATTCAGACTGAGATCTATGTCAGGTAAGCTCAGACTGAGATCTATGTCAGGTAAGCTCAGACTGAGATCTTATAGTCGAAGTCAGGTAAGCTCAGACTGAGGTCATGAGTAACCAGGGTCAGTAAGCTGAGACTTAGGTGTATGTCAGGTGAGCTCAGACTAGGTCATGTCAGGTAGCTCAGACTTAGGGTCTGTGAGTCTTTCAGGTAAGCTAGACTTCAATGAGGTGCTCAATGTCTAGTGTAGCTCAGACTGAGGTCATGTCAGGTGAGCTCAGACTGAGGTCTATGTCAGATAAGCTCAGACAAGGTCTATGTCAGGTAATCTGGGTGACCATATATCTTAATGTTTCAATGCTATGGAAAACATTGCACTGTGTACTTCATATTGTGACCTACATTACACAACTATACCTGTTATTGTGACCCATATTATATAACTATACCTGTTATTGTGACCCACATTACATAGCTATACCTGTTATTGTTGCAGGACTTAAGACAGCAGCTAGACAGACTTCTGGCTAGTAAAATAATCCGTCCTGGTGCAACCAGTTGGGATATATCTGGCCGAGGAGCTCTCATGACTGCTATAGCTGATCTGATCACATTAGCAGACGATGACTATGCTAGTGGATTCAGTATGGGGGGTAGTATCGGTAAGAAACCAAATCAGTTAGAGATGTCCCAGTTTGGTGAGCAGTATTGACAAGAGCTTCATGCAGATGCTCCAGTTTTTCTAGGCAGTTGTGACAAGAAGTTGTGACATTTGGAGTGCAGGACGGCTCTAGTTCTGTGTGCTTTGGTTTGTCTGACAGGAAGTCAAATGTCAACTAAATGATGGTCTTTGGGAGGGTGTGTGACATTGTTGACATAAGTTATGACAGTTGGACTAACTTCATTGAAGGATATGGCAGTGTTGACATAAGCTATGACAGTTGGACTAACTTCATTGAAGGATGTGACAGTGTTGACATAAGCTATGACAGTTGGACTAACTTCATTGAAGGATGTAAGAGTGTTGACATAAGCTATGACAGTTGGACTAACTTCATTGAAGGATGTGACAGTGTTGACATAAGTCATTAAAATTGAAAGGGATTATGTGTGGGGGACAATATTAATTTAATTGATGACTACCAATGGGGCTACAGTTAGAGAAAGTCATGATAAGTAACAGATCTTTACTTTTCATTAAGATTGATGAATCTTGTCAAATAGTCCAACTTATATATGTCCCAGTAGTTAGATAGTCCAACTTATAGATGTCCCAGTAGTTAGATAGTCCAACTTATAGATGTCCCAGTAGTTTGATAGTCCAACTTATAGATGTCCCAGTAGTTAGATAGTCCAACTTATAGATGACCCAGTAGTTAGATAGTTCAACTTATAGATGTCCCAGTAGTTAGATAGTCCAACTTATAGATGTCCCAGTAGTTAGATAGTCCAACTTATAGATGTCCCAGTAGTTAGATAGTCCAACTTATAGATGTCCCAGTAGTTAGATAGTCCAACTTATAGATGTCCCAGTAGTTAGATAGTTCAACTTATAGATGACCCAGTAGTTAGATAGTCCAACTTATAGATGTCCCAGTAGTTAGATAGTCCAACTTATAGATGTCCCAGTAGTTAGATAGTTCAACTTATAGATGTCCCAGTAGTTAGATAGTCCAACTTATAGATGCCCCAGTAGTTAGATAGTTCAACTTATAGATGACCCAGTAGTTAGATAATCCAACTTATAGATAACCCAGCAGTTAGATAGTCCACCTAACACATCAAGACTTAACACATCTATTACACAATGAACTAGACAACTGCAAAGGCAATAGACTTAAACGTGGCCAGTCGTAGCTTGGCCGCGCAGAGGAGGTCATACCAGGAGGTATGTGCCATTCAGGACATCAACCATGGAGAAGAGTGGATACTAATACCCACTGAACACAGACAATCCTTTGTAGTGATCACCACGATAAACAAACCAAGTAGTGATTCGCTGCCCACAATAGTCAACGTATAAGTCGAAGCAGTAATAAATGAGTACACATCGGAGGAAGATGCTGTTGTCTTCACTGATGGTTCTGTTATTGGGCACAGTCGAAGTGCATGGGCCTTTATGGCTAGAGCTGAAGGAAAAATCATCAAAGAGGCAAGTGGCGCATATACAACAACTACCAGCAGCATGACATGGAGGTTATGGCGGTGACAAAATCCTGGAGTGGCTACAGACGCATACATTCACTCACGTATGCATGCTCAGCGACTCTTATGAGCATGATACAGAAGATCAAGGCCAGTTATGTGCGAAGGTGGTGGATGCAAGTAATACAAAACTTGTCAATCCAGATACTTACCTTCATCTTTGTCCCGGGCGCGCTAGGTGGCGGGCAATGCTCGATTGAGAATGGGTCTTCTATGGCAAAGCGACATGATCAACGGTCTCAGAGAAAATATACGCTCTGAAGATTTCAACGACGAAGATAAAGGGTATTCTCTATCTCGATTGCGCAAGTTGTGCATACCGATAGTTGCTGCAAGATGGAAAACCCAAAGAAGAAAACCCATTGATACATCAATCAACACAGTACAGGAGTTGTTAGCCTAAACACACTGAGATACATGCTTGGGAGAAGATCGGAGCAATTATGGACATGTCCGATAAAGATGATTCTAAAATGAACAATAGATGTCCTAGTAGTTAGATAGTCCAACTTATAGATGCCCCAGTAGTTAGTGTATATTGTTGCTAGTGGTGACAGCTGACAGTTTAATGACAACCTGATCAAACATTGATGTTCTGACATCAGTTATCTTAGAATATATTGACCAAAGATGTCAGTGACTATGACATGTCTAAACTTGTCAGAGACATGGATCCGATCTGCCTGATTGTTTATTGACTTCACAAACGTAATGATTGATTGCTTTGTATGTAATATGTGGTTTATAATAAATATGACTTTACTTACCAACAAGAAATTGGGGAGTTATAATTGTCCATGTGTGTTTTATATATGTCCATGTGTGGTATATATGTGTGGTCCGTGTGTCATATATGTGCATGTGTGGATTTGTACATGTAGTGTAGATATCTCCTAACATCTCCCAGGTAGACTATAGTACACATCTTCCATACAGACAAGAGTGACATATAAGACACGCTACACACTATACAACCTTCACATCTGATCCAATAATTAGAAAACAAATCATGAACACTTTGTAATACATTGATATATATATATATATATATATCTCTTTTATTGTTATGATCAACAATATGAAACATGTCATCTAGTTCTACACTCGCACAGGCTAAACCTGAACATGTAACAACACATCAGCACAGGCTAAGACCTGACACATGTAACAACACATCAGCACAGGCTGAGACCTGACACATGTAACAACACATCAGCACAGGTTGAGACCTGACACATGTAACAACACATCAGCACAGGTTGAGACCTGACACATGTAACAACACATCAGCACAGGCTGAGACCGACAAATGTAACAACATATAGACGTACAACTAATGTGCAAATAAGGAAGACCGAATTAGCTGAATTAAAAATGTGAAAACAATTCTACGTTACCTCATGTCAATATTTGTATCTTTATACATACAGAGAGGGGAGGGGGTGATTTCACTAATGTCAGGATATAAATTTGATTAGATTACACCCGTGTGTTGCCAGGGCTCGCAAGGGGAGCAAAAAAATAGTAACACTGCAACCTACAAAGCAGTCGACTGAGGTAGGGGCCTAAGAAGCCACCTAGTAAATATAAGCGTCGCAGAAATCGAATGTGCTGACCTACCTATAGCACTTAGGCGCATAACTGGCACAATGTACGATCGCTCTTAGGTTCGGATCACATACATATCACAAAGAGTGGTTTAACATGTGGTCGATATGAAGTGTTTTAAGAAGAAAAAGATGAGATTAGCTAAGTCAGTTTTGACACAGTCTGCATCTGTTGTGTCTGCATTCAAATAATACAGACACTACTCAACCAGAGAATCTAAGAATAACTTCTTTCTTTTCTCCAATCCAGTTTTTGTCTCACAGCATCAGGATAAGAAGAGATTTGTAGAACAGGCTTTTATGTGCGCTTCATGAAGTGTTTTTCACTGCCTCTGTTATTTCTGAGGTCCACAACAACAGATGTAGACATTGCCTGATGGATGTAGATATTACCTTACAGGTGCAAACATTACCTGACAGGTATAGACCCTATCTGACAAATGTAGATAGTACAGATGTAGACACTAAGAATGGAGCAAACCACCTGGCAGAATGACCAATGTCCAGCATGTCAGCTTATAACATCACAGTCTCAGATACATCATGGATTCGGAGATTGTCGTTAACAGACATGGTCAAATATTGGTGGTATACAAACAAGTGTGAGAGTTGGGGAGACGGACAAGTGGCAGGTAGATAGACAAATATGGGAATTGCAAAAACTTTTAAATTACATGCTGACAGAATGCTTTGTGACTGTGCAGGTAAAGACGCAAGCAATCTAAGAAAATAAAATAAAGATGTATCCAGGAATATGGCATGCAAATTGTTTGTGTGTCACTGAACATGCCAACAAATGATGGCTGAAACATGCATGAGTTATATTATATGTAATATTATCTAATACTCAAAGTACAAATGAACATGTTGACACAAGATACTCGCCTCTAGCTCATAGTTTTCTTATCAAAATTAAAACATTTTCAATATAACATGGGAATAACTAAAACATTCTAAATGCAAGAAGACAAGGGACATACGGTTAGTCTATGTTGCTAAAGCCGACTTCGGCAAACATGAAAAATGAATGTACTTTGTGCACAGTGCGATTTATATCTTTTCTAAACATGTTGTAGTTAGCGGGATGATGATGATCTTAGGTTGCATCAGACCTTCTAAAATATTCCAAACTGGGACAAAATATCTCCCAACTGTGTCTGAAGAGTCTGTTGCTAGACTTGACATTTCGGTTGCTAGTTTTGACATTTCTTTTGTTAGTCTCAACTCCAAAACATTTACTTCTTCTGTGAGAGGATGTTCAGTTGATAGCCACATCCTATGCTCATTCTGAGCTATTCTCTGTAAGCGAATGATGCCATTCTTGACTGGTTTGTCTATCTTAACGTTGATGTAAAAGTAATCTACTGATACATGACTAAGCTCACTTGCGAAGCACTTAGTCTGCTCCAGCGACGTGCATTCATATTGTTGTCTGTACTTGACCTGAGATATTTCACATAGACTGGATGGACAGTTTGTAATATCATTGTCAGACTGAATAGAAATCTTGAGCATTTGAAAGATGAACCAGTATCCATGTAGACCAGTCAAACATATTCAACGCATCGTGATTGTCATTGACTGTCATATCAAATGTATCTTGTTCAATGTTGGACATGTACTGATCTTTCAAGTTGGACATTTCAACGTCTGTTCAAGTTTGGCATGTTCAACTGATCTTGTTCAAAGTTGGACATGTTCAACTGATCTTGTTCAATAGTTGGCATTCATCTTGTTCAAGTGGACATGTCATCTTGTTCAAAGTTTGGCATGTTCAACTGATCTTGTTCAAAGTTGGACATGTTCAAATGATCTTGTTCAAAGTTTGGCATGTTCAACTGATCTTGTTCAAAGTTGGACATGTTCAACTGATCTTGTTCAAAGTTTGACATGTTCAAATGATCTTGTTTACCTAGAAGATCTAATCTGCTGACAAGAATGTGCAAAGATTCATCATGTCCGTTGTTGGCGCTCTCGTTCCAGTTTCTTTTAATCAAGTAACGATAACTGTGAGAGAAGTCAGTATCCTTATCCTGCTTCCGTCTGTTAACTTTGGTACTTATGTTCTGACGTGTTGGAATGTTCTGTTTACTTGTTATTATGCGAGCTTTGGCGGCGTGATCTTGTGATGTCAAGTAAGAGACGTGACCTAATGTATAGTCAGATTGCGAACAAGTATAACGAGATGCTAAATTGTTGGAAGAAATCATATTGATATTTTTGTCTGAAATTCGTGAAACTCCCATTTGTTTTGTACCGAAGTCCGAAGCAGTTTTTGTGCTTGGCATATTAGTTGATGAAATGTCATTATTGTGGTCGCTGGTGACCCAACTCATGTTGATGTTGTTAGGTCTTCCGTACAAGAACGGTTGGAGATCTATTTTACCGACTTGGAAGTAGCTGTTACTACGGGGACCTGCATATAGTCTGAGCAATTCATCTTCCTTTCTCAACGCAGATGATTCACTATATGGTAGAGCATCTGTCATTTCCTGTTGAAGAAAAGCAGATTTGAATGGACGTCTGCTCTGCAGATACGAGAAGAAACCTTCATATCCATCGGAACAGTTTGCTTTCTGCTCTAAATCCGAATTATCGCTGTAAATATGGCGATCAATTGCAACTTTATCGCTGTACATATAGCGATCAACAGCAATTTTATCATATCCGTAATCACTACGAATCGTTCGGTTGTAACGATCTTCAATTTTCTTGAGACTCAACTCGGATTCGATTGTACTTCGCTTGTGAGACGATACGGAGCCACTCCCGTTTAAGCTAGAGCTGGTAGTCGTGTGGTATATTGTGTCGTCGGTATCGAATAATTTTGACTTACATTCATTGACAACAACTTCCAGGTCTGACCTAGATCTATCAGAGCTGGTTTGTTCCTGTGACATAGACTCTTCCTTGATCGGGGTTAGTATGTTTGGATGTACGCACTCACTTTGCGCAAGAATACCAGAGCTGGCATCTCTCATCCCACGTTCTCCTGCCCTGTTTATTATCATAGTGTTTTTAATTGCGGCTTCTCTAAGTGGTTGTCCATGGAAACGATGCGATGGTCTGGTTACTTCAATGCTAATTACAGGATCAGATTTTATTTGTCCTTTCTCCATTGAAATATTCTCACAGACAGTCCTATTTACTGGCTCTCCCCTTGCATGTTCCCCGTGTTCATGTCGTTTGTGACCAGGGACACCTGTCCTGGTATTAGATTTGTCCTTTACCCTCTTATCTTTATGTCCGCTATATGTTCCTATGCTTTTTTGCTTGCTGTCCGTTTCTCTAGTTAGCCCATCAGACCAATGGTTTTTGTGATCAGATGAATCTGTACTCACGGAATAGTTATCGTGGTTTATTCTGTCGCCCTGCCAATGGTGTTCGGTCATCGTGCTATTCTTTCTTGTCTCCTCTGCAGATGACTCGTCAAACTCTTGTCTCTTCTGTCTGGATGCACTCACCATGATCTGGTCGCATTCTGTTTCTTGAAAACTTACAGATGTCCTTCCAGCATCTGGTACCACATCGGAAATACAAGGCTGCAATAATTTACTATCAGTACTTCCTGTATATTTCTTTTTGCGTCTGCTTCTAATCTCGATAGTTACTGTTCCTGTTTCATCTTTATTGTTGAATTGAGGAATTCGAATAACTTTGAGGTCAACATTTTGCGGCAGTCGTGATATCCTACTCTCTAGACTGGACTGTGATCTTTTATGAGCAGACGATGTGAGCATGGATGTGCTTGTGGGTTTCCAGGTCGCCTCAGGGCAAGATTCTGGTTTACGCGAACCACATCTCCGAGAAGAACGACGTGACGGCTGTCTTCTCACCGGTGAATCATGTCTGCCGGTCGTATCATCTACTATGTGTGTTCTTGTGTAAGCACTAAGCGTTTGGTCAGATTTGGAAGATGTTGAATCAGAATACTGGATGTTGTCCCGTTTTGTATAATTTAAGTGTGCACTGGCTGACCTACTTCTTCTGTCCCAAGATGGCTTCTTCTTTCTCATTCTGCAATAAAATTCTCGGCGTCGCCAAGGATCTGAAGAGAATAATTTTCTCCTTGATGAGATCGCACGCTTCTTTCTAAGCTCATTGATTTCAACATCTTCTTCGAATAGATTATTTGTCAACTTTGTTGTTATGGCTGTACGATTTTCCTGATCCGAGTCTGTTGTCTCTAATGTTGTTGTGTTCTGGCTAGTGCTATCTGAGACTGCTGGCATTGGAGTCACTGCAACATCATCTTCTGCAACCGATGGCATCGACACAGTCTTTGTTACTTGTGTCACGGAAAAACAACAGCTACTTTTGGTTTCTTTGTTTAGCACTGACTGGTAGGAACTGCTGTTAAGTTGTGTGTCTGTGATATCTGGAAGCTGGGATTCATCCTGTTTTCGTGGGGCTTTGCTGTAGCCGGTTATTAGAGCACATTGCTTCCGACTTGGCGACACCCATCTCTGTAACGTTCTATCAAAGATTACTTTTAATTTACCATCTATTAAAGTTTTCAAAAGTCCGAAAGGGTTGTCTTCGTGTCGGTATGTTCTTAGTTGGTATGCTTTACTATTGACATCGTCTGATAGTGCACATACGTCCGAATTAATATCACTTAGACTATGAGACTTGCTGATTTTGCTAAACAAATCACATCCAGTGTCTAACGATACAGATCTTGTTGAATGAGATTTGAACGATAACGATCTCACAATGTGACAACTGTTGACATTTTCACTGTCACTAAGGATAATATGTTCTTCGCTTATCGGAGAACAGTTCTCATCAACTGATTTGACATCTTGAGTTTTATTGCTATTGCTGTCGTGTCTTAAATGGTCTTCACAATTGTCCAGTAGTGGTGAGACATTCCATAGAGTTGTGAAATCTGCTATTTCTCGTTTAAGTTTAGATGTCACATCCTGATATCTCTCTCTACAGCTTATGTGTAAACGATGTTCCTGCTCGGCTGGAACTATCTCTCCTTGTCTGTATTCTTGTCTGGACTGTCGCTCCATGCCCGGTCTACAGTCTTGTGAACTCCATGAACGCCTGTTCTGCTTCGATGGGGTCATGAGATAGCGAGACGGTAAACTGGGATAATGATGACACTTGTTAATATTACGATTAGAAATATGACGACTTTGAAGAAATAACGTAGTGTCTTTATCATATTGTTCTTGATCTTCTGGTACGTTAGTTGGCCACGTGTCACTTAATGATTCCTGGTGATGGTAGTCTAACCATTGATTAACTTTCGAATTGTTGACACTGGGCACTCCAGACGAAGCTACCATTTCTTGAAGGAAGCTTGATGTTATAACATCATCAGAGAGTTCATTAAGTGAGTCAGTATCGCTACCACTTGAAGTTAGGTCAAGCTGTTCTGTGTCACATTCACATGAACAAAGATATTGTCTGCGACATTCACTTACGTCAGACCATGTGATATTCTGATCAAGAAGAGATTCTGGGTTGAGTTCTAGTTCTTGATCTTCTTCTGGTGTTCTTGAAGTCATCATCTCTATTAGTTTATTATCAGCACCATCACTAAGATGTTTCTGTGCATCACGTGACCACAACTTGTCACTGAAATTTTCAAACTTCTGTATCATTGTTGTCTCTGCTTTGAGTGGTTCAGCTTTGTGCTCGCCTTGGTCGACAACGTTATTCGATGTACCTATAGCTTTAATTAATTCGTTGACAGTAAAGATGCGATATTTATTTTCACAACAATTTCTGACACCAGCTCGGCTTCTTAGCATTTCATCCGATAATTTGAAACATCCACCAGCCTCCTGACCAGAAACTCGAATAGACATATTAGCTGGTTGGGTAAGTCGATGACTTATTTTAACGCCTGTGTTCGATTGTTCTTGAAGTCTGTTAGATTCTTGATCAACTAGTTTGTTAGAAGATGAATCGATGTTCAAAAGCTGACTGTTATTGTTAGCGTATGTCGAGTTGTGTGAGATTTCTGTGTCCATGTCTTTGCGTTTATGTTGCTCTGATGAAATAACGTATATCCTCATTTTGTTTCCAGTGTCTGCATGAAGACCCATAACCGTTTCAAAGTCCTCTTCCGCTGTATCCATATCGTCAACTATGGTATACCTATTGGCCACATTCATTGATTTAAGTTGAATTATCGCTCCCGGCGAGTGATTATTTCTATCTGCAGTCCTAAACGGACGCATTGTGTCTACAGGATGACCATAGAAAAGTGGTATTAATGTGAAATCCTGACTAATGTTCAGACTTTTAGAAATGGCCGTTCGAATGCGATGTTCGTCTCTGAGAGTTAATCTTGTCCTACATAAAGTTATCTTGCAATTGTCTGTATGTCCCGATCGGAACATTGGTTTCTGCAGTTTGTCAATCCCAGGGCAATACAATTGATCGGTTTGACTATTTGGGCAATGTTGTCCTACATGAATATTTGACCACATCTCGTGTTCTTCTGTACTTGGGTGGTACACATCTGCTTTCAACTTCCTGTTGGATGTTTCTGCGCCGTACAGCTGCTGTACACTATCGGGTATCATTTGACAAAGTCTATCACTATCATGAGTTAAATATTTATTGTGTTCCGATAAAAACCGACACTTAGATTCCCATTTTTGGACGTCAGTTGAAGTAGGATTAGGTCTCGGGATTCCGTATGATGTTCTTAGTGATAACGCTGTCTCATTGATAGACATAACACATATATTTAAATATGTGGTCATTCTGGTCAAATTAGATGTGTCCTTCATTTCCCTCATCCACCTTGTCAGATTTTCCACCTCTTGATCAGAAGATCTCAATGATGGGCAATTTAAGGACATTCTTGTGGCATATAACAAAGCTAGAAGACTGTTTTGTTTGATAATTTCCATGACGTAATCATTATGCCCGCTGACGTTAAGAGATTGAAGAGACTTGACTAAGTCTGTCCAATGTTTCCTATCTTTATGATGATCAGTTACAGTTGAATCATTGTTTCCCTCAATCGTTTGACATTTGTGTGTGGTCTTCAGACTGGATGCTGACAAGACCAAGTTACTGTCCAACAGCTTGATGGCATCCAAGTTCCTGACCAGGATAGGGCTGTCTCCATTTCCTGAAGAAGAATTACTATTTCCTGTATAGTTTGATGAGAAATTTTTATTCCTCTCTTTGAAATCGACTTCGATTGCATTAATAAAGTTATACCCATCATCAGATTCTTCCAGATTCTGATCTGTTGATGTCGCCGGCGTGGACCATCTGATGTTTTCCTCATGTTCAAACTGATACTCGTGGAATTGTTGTGTTGGCGTAACATTCACAACTTTTCTGAACTCTACCTCATGACCAGGAGCGTATCTTCTTGAATGTGCCAGCAGACACGCCATTGAGCCTAGTTTAGGATTCTCCTCTGAATGCACACGTGTCATATGCTCTTGGGTTCGTGGATAAATAGTTTGTCTGCAAGACACATAAGCTGATGTTATGTTGTTGTCGACCGAGTGGTGGCTCTGGTTGAACTTACGTTTATTTCCAGACGGTGGTCGCTTTGTATATTCGTGAGTGTTGATGACAGTTTGTTCTGCAGGACATGTATCCCTAGAAGAATTCAAATACTGAGATCTTCCTGAGATTGATGACCTCGACAAAGGTGACAAAGTACTCAAAATGCCTGGTTTTCTAGTGATCCCACAGTTTGGAGACACCGTCTTCACAACCTGTATCTGCCGCTCTTCTTGAACGTGTAAGGGTAGATCAGGCGTAATTATCTGACCAAATAAATCAATTATTTCTTTGTTGTTGGGGCTTGACTTTTGACCTCTCTTGGCCGAGTTTGAACGCGATCTATAGTCACACGCAACAACGTTTCTTGAGCTTTGCCCATCTCCGGTTCTACGTAAAATCAAAGTGGGCCGATGGTGTAACCTAGGTGACAGTACCGGGGATCGGATACGCGGAGAATTAAATGTGCTTCTGCTCCGCTGTCGACCGCAGCCGCGGTTCAGGAAATATAAATTTGAAGGATGAAGTCTGAGACTCTGAGCAACGACATCATCGCAATATCCAGACAATCGCCAGTGTCCATTCTTATCGTCTTTGTTTTCCGGTTCGTATCTATCCATACAGCTGTCGGAGAGAAAGCTCTCTAGACATTTTGTCTGTGGCACCAGGCAATCCTTCTTATCTGCTGTTGAACGGCATGCATGCGACTTGCTGAAACTCTCATTCTCATCACTTTTTTCACTCCTGACGCATCTGGAACCCGACTTCGCCCTCATTTTGACTTCGCCTGCATTTTTGTACATCATTTTTTGCGGTTGTTTTACAAACCCCTCAGGGCATCGGAAGGTTATTCGACCACGGAGTTTCCTAATGCCTGGTGCTGAAAACCTTCTCTCACACACGACTCCTTTGCAAGTTTTCATCTTGTCTTCTGCCGACAACTCATTAAAATCATAATCTAGGTCTCCAGGACTCGGAGACAATGTACATTCACTGCTCTCATCGCTATGTGAGCTGTCACTTGTGGACGTCTCGCTCGTATCAGAAGACTGACTTGCTGATTCTTGCGGGTAGTAGGAACGCTTCCTCGTCATATCCCCAATGTTCTTTGAGAAGGCAGTTGACTTACAGCTACGATAAGGTGACCGTTTGTCTGGTTGTCCCTGGTTGTCCCTTGAATCCATCTTATGTGCGGACCTTGACGAGGCATGCTTGGTAGATAAAGGTTGAACTTTGTATTTGGCAGTGGAGGAAGAACGCGAGGTTGGTGGAAGACCAGTTTGTCTTCGTTTCAAGTCGCTCCATCGAGTCTTGTGCTCGTCAGGTCTATCATCTTGTCCTGAGCGGAGATCAGCAGCCCTCTTTTTCTGCAGTCTTAATGACGATGTATCAGTTGATGTTTCATTATACCGACCAGGAAACCGAACGGACGCTTCGCGGCCGTGACGAGAGAACACTGAACCAATCATTGTGCTACTGCGGTCCGTTCTTTCCCCGGTAGAGCGACCTGTACCATCATCATCATCACCACCAGCATCGTAAACGTTATCTACATACCGACTGAATTTTGTTTGCTTAACTTTGTCATACACAGACCCTATTTTGCTTGCTGCGTGTCTCCTATTGTCACGCTCGCCGCAATCTGAGCTCGGATCAGAATCGTGCCCAACCCGTGAACCATCTCTTTGAATTAGTTTTCTTTCGCAACTGCCAGGATGCTGAGACGCATATTACTTTTTTAAGACCAGATTTCTTGTACGCCCACGATGTGTGTCATGAAGCTGACTTGATTCTGTCGTTTCGTAGTCTCGTGCATCCTCATTAGATGAGCACTTATGCCTTCTTGAAGTTGGGTGTCGACCATCTTTACAAGCTGTTACTGTTACTTTAAAACTGGAACATTCAGATTGAGGCGACGATGTACCATTTCTAGGTGCCACACTAACGTGATATTCTCCAGCTGACATTCCAAATTTCTCTTCTCGGCACTCATCACTTGTAGGTGGAGTCATTGCTGGGTCTTTTCTAAGCTGACCACGAGCCGTCATGGACTTCTTGGGCGAGGCGTTATCTAAGTGCGAATATTCTGGTATATCGTTTAGGCATCTGTGTTCATATTCTTCATGAAGATTATCGAAGTCGGTTGTATCTTCTACCGACTCTTCAAGGGACGACACTAACGATCCCTCGTGACTAGGGTAAGTATATTCACTGTACGGAATGTTTGTGCGCGCAAGTGTCTCCAAGTCACCATCGTTAAGATCTTGATAAATGTGTTCGCCGTTTCTCCAGTCTCCGTACAAGGTAGTTGACATTTGGTGTGGTCCTTCTTGTTCACTTTCAAATCTACTTTGTTTTCCACTATCTTTGCTTAGATCGACAGGCTTTTCTTGAGAACGCATGCTGTGTAATCTCTCACTGACGCGTGTGGGATAAATACCTTGAACTGGTTGTGGCAGACCGGCCTGGTCTTCCGTGGTGTTCAGTAGAACACGATGTCCAGGAGATCGTACTTTCACACGCGCTGGAGCAGTGTTACATGCTGACCGCCTGCAGTCAGAATTTGGTTCAGCTTTCATAATGACAGATATCTCTTGTATGTTACCTTCTACTAAACATCGATCCCTGCAGTCTTTCAGACTAGAAGCCCAATCATCTGCTTCTGTGACTTCATCTCTTCCATCGTGCACTGATCTTCTGTAGTCATTTACTACTGCAGATTCTCGTCCATGTAATTGTTTATAACTTCCTTTCTTGTCACGGATGCAGACACCTTGTTCATCTCGTTGAACAATTAAGCCTAGATCACGATCATGTGTAGACGGTAGTCGTTCTGCATGCGTTTCTGCTGTGCTCCCCGTCACAACGCGGACGTGGGTTTTGTCTGATGCAGCCAATGCATGTATGCTGTCGAGTGTTGTAGGTGTCTCATCCGCAGGAAATTTAGAGCGTGGCACGTCGTGATGTTGTATTGCGCTTGCCATAGACATTGAACGTATCTTATCTCCGTGTTGTGTTTGCTCTGACATCGTCATAGTTTGTTGTCTATCAATTGTTTGATTTTGTTTCTCAGATGGTGCCTTCGAATACATACTTAAAGTAGATTCTGGTTTATGTGGAATAGCTACAGACTGTCTCAAATCAGAAATTCCTTGTGGTCTCTCTGATGCCTCTGCAGGTGTATTCCTTCAGGTGCAGAAAATGATGCTTTTCTGAAAGTCTTGGACTGGATACCTTCATATGGCTGTACGCTGTCTTCCATAGTTACGATGTTCTCGTCCTCTTGTGATGCCCCTGATAAACGCATTGAATGTGTCCTTTCACGAAATGTTTCTTCTGTTTTAGTCAATGTTTTCTTTCTATCGGGAACGTGATGTTCCTTCTCTGACGATGCAACGGAATACCTGTCCCCTCTAGGATCTGCAATAGCTGAGCCAGGTACAGATTGCCTTTGTCCAGAAATATCTTGTGTTTTTTCATACATCGACATTTTACGTATAGTTTCCTGAGGTTGCATTGATTCTTCCACAGACAAAGGAGACATGCTTCCATCGAAATGTTGCCCTTTCACTGTTGGTGCAACTGAATACCTACTCGCTCTAGGATCTGCAATAGCTGAGCCAGGTACAGATTGCCTTTGTCCAGAAATATCTTGTGTTTTTTCATACATCGACATTTTACGTATAGTTTCCTGAGGTTGCATTGATTCTTCCACAGACAAAGGAGACATGCTTCCATCGAAATGTTGCCCTTTCACTGTTGGTGCAACTGAATACCTACTCGCTCTAGGATCTGCAATAGCTGAGCCAGGTACAGATTGCCTTTGTCCAGAAATATCTTGTGTTTTTTCATACATCGACATTTTACGTATAGTTTCCTGAGGTTGCATTGATTCTTCCACAAACAAAGGAGACATGCTTCCATCGAAATGTTGCCCTTTCACTGTTGGTGCAACTGAATACCTACTCGCTCTAGGATCTGCAATAGCTGAGCCAGGTACAGATTGCCTTTGTCCAGAAATATCTTGTGTTTTTTCATACATCGACATTTTACGTATAGTTTCCTGAGGTTGCATTGATTCTTCCACAGACAAAGGAGACATACTTTCTTCAAAATATTTATTTTCCCCGGCAAATGAAACTGAATATCTGCTCATTCTGGGATCTGCTACTGTTGTGTCCGGTACGGATTGTCTTTGTCCAGAAATATCTTGTGTTTTTTCATACATCGACATTTGGCGTATAGTTTCCTGAGGTTGCATTGATTCTTCCACAAACAAAGGAGACATGCTTCCATCGAAATGTTGCCCTTTCACTGTTGGTGCAACTGAATACCTACTCGCTCTAGGATCTGCAATAGCTGAGCCAGGAACAGTTGATATTATGCTTTGGCGAGGATCTGCGCCATCTTGATAGCCTAAGCTCTGTCTTTTTTCTATAATTTCTTGCACCTTTTCTGACATGGACATGGAACGAATACTTTGTTGAGGTGTTGTTGTTTCTGATAATATCATAGTACGTTTCCTGTTATCATATTGTTCTTGTGGGTAGATGCTAGCACGAGGATCTGTAATGTCGGTGAACGTTGCAGACAGTCTACCATCATGTCCATCTAATGTTCGTCTGCTTTCTTGAGGGTGAGCCATTTCTGAAATCAATGTTTGTTTTCTTTCATCCTTTCTCTCCCCAGTTAGACGAGGATCAATAAAGGCTGAAGTTTTTCTTCTATCGTGTTCTTGTTTAACTTCTTCTGACATCATCATTGTTCTTGTTTTCTCGGAATCTTCCACTGTTTCTGCCATTGTCATTCTACGTGTTCCACCATCTTCTTCCAACGTTTCTGCCATTGTCATTCTACGTGTTCCTTCATCTTCTTGTACTGTTTCTGAAATTGACATTGTACGTTTTCGTTCTGTATCTTGCTCTGTTTGTGACATTGCCATTTCACGATTAGTTACAGTACTCCTATGAGATTTTTCTGACGGTAAGGAATACATACTTTCGTCTTGTTCTTTTGTTCCAGAAAAGGATATTGATTGTTTCCTGTCTGGAGATTTCCTAGATTTGTCTGAAGTCACCATTGAGCGGTAGCTGTCTGGGGATTGTGTTTGCTCTGAGAAAGCTACGTTTTGACCGCGTTTATTACTGCCTGGATATGTTGATCTTTCTGTCATTTCTATGCTATGCTTACTTTCAGGATATTGTGTTTTCTGCGAGAAGGCTACGCTCTGGCTGTACGCAGTGCCAGGGTATTGTGATCTTTCCGACATTGTCATGCTCTGTCTACTATCAAGAACTGACAGGACAGGAGACATCACCGAGGACGGTTTTCCTTGAGAATATTTTTTTCTACTTGATTCAATTTCCAACAATTCACCTTCACCCAAGAGTTCAGTTTCAGGAGTTCGTGGAGATCGTCTGCCTTCTGTTTGGGCTATGCTTAACAAGTCCTGAGACTGTCTATCGCCTGTTAAACTAAATCTATCTGACAAAGAAATTGTTTGTCTTCCTTCAAACATCATTTCTCCATTTGAAATATCAATTGATTGTTTACCTTCAATCCACTGCGGTTGTTCAGATGTTATATCGGACTGAGACTGTATGTACGTACCCACACTCCCATTCTCTAGTTCTGCGCCGAGAGACACATGATGCCCTGGCGAATACCTTCCGTCTGGAGTACGTATTCGTAAAGATGATTTGATAGGTAAGAACTGTCCAGGCTGTGATTTTGACATTATCAGGGATTGTGTACTCTCCACTGTCATCTGTCCATCATTTACCTCAAAAACATCGCTAGTGGTGCTCTCTTGATCTTTGTCGGAGTGCTTACTTTTAGAGGTTAGACCTGCTTCTGAATTTGATGTGGAATGGCCACTGTCAATTGAGCTAATTCTTTGTTGAGATACCACAGATCCGTTGTGAATAGTTTGAGTTTCATAAATGACCGATGGATCTTGACTTGAGCTTGTTAACTTCATTGTTTGACCAAAAGATAGAGTACTGTCTGCTGCTGTACGTTCACCATAAACAGAAGAGTGTCCCATCATCAGTGAGCTCCTATCAGACTGCATCGATCGTCGTACTGACGATATGCGTGTTTGAACTGAACCAGTAAATGTGGTTTTGCTGGCGTTAATCCCATCTTCAGTGGGTTGTACCGATTGTGCTCCTTCATTGTAGGTTTTACCTGACACGTGGCTACTTCTTCTTGATGTATCCGTCAATTCTCCTTCAGATTGTCGTCTGCTTCCAATGGAAGGTGACTTGTGATTCACGTCTGGTGTTGGAGGAGGTTCCCCGGGAGAACCTGGTTTTGGCCTCTTATCAGCGTCTTCTTCTTGCTGTTCCTCTTCGTCTTCTTCTTCTTCGCATATTTCTTCTCCATCGTTAGGATGCAATACGCTGGGGATATAAATAAACAGCATACTGAAGAAACATATAAACAGCATAACGGACAAGCAATATATATATATATATATATATATATATATATATATATATATATACACAGATAAACATCATACTGAGGAAGGAGAAAATACAAAATTTAAGGAAAAACGAAAACTATTTTGTAAAAATAAAACAAATATAATTACTAAAATAAACATACTTGAGTCATACAAAGATAAATGGTTAGGGTAGTACGTTTCAAGTCATGTTGATACAGGCTAGTGTAGTGTTAGTGTAGTAAGTTTCATGTTGATACAGGCTAGTGTAGTGTTAGGGTAGTAAGTTTCAAGTCATGTTGATACAGGCTAGTGTAGTGTTAGGGTAGTACGTTTCAAGTCATGTTGATACAGGCTAGTGTAGTGTTAGGGTAGTACGTTTCACGTCATGTTGATACAGGCTAGTGTAGTGTTAGGGTAGTACGTTTCAAGCCATGTTGATACAGGCTAGTGTTGTGTTAGGGTAGTACGTTTCAAGTCATGTTGATACAGGCTAGTGTAGTGTTAGGGTAGTACGTTTCACGTCATGTTGATACAGGCTAGTGTAGTGTTAGGGTAGTACGTTTCAAGTCATGTTGATACAGGCTATGTGTGTTAGTGTAGTAAGTTCATGTTGATACAGGTTAGTGTAGTAAGTTCATGTTGATACAGGCAAGTGTAGTGTTAGTGTAGTAAGTTTCATGTTGATACAGGCAAGTGTAGTTTAGTGTAGTAGTTCATGTTAATACTGGCTAGTGTAGTGTTCATGTTGATACAGGCAGTGTAGTGTTAGTAGTAGTTCATGATGTTGATACAGGCTAGTGTAGTGTTAGGTAATAAGTTTCAGTCATGTTGATACAGGCTAGTGTAGTGTTAGGGCAATACGTTTCATGTTGATACAGGCTAGTGTAGTGTTAGTGTAGTAAGTTTCAAGTCATGTTGATACTGACTAATATAGTTTCTCTGACCAACTCCAGCAAATAAAAGTTCCAATGGATGAAACTATCCAGTTTTCAACAAATGATATATATATATATATATATAATTATGTAGCATATCCTTTGTCGAACCTTTAACTCATCCATACCCGGCTGAAAGACTCTCCAACTCTAACCAGTTCTCCAGTCTCCTCCATAGCTGTGTTTAATGTTTCTTTGATATCAAGCTGTGCCAGAGTTTTCTTTGCCGTCGCAACTCGCAAGATCCTGGTTTCTGGAACCATCCCCTGTTTCCTGGAACCATGCCCTGTTTCCTGAACCATGCCTGTTTCCTGGCTCAATGACAACTTTATAAGAGAACACTTAGAAGAAGTGAGAAACTATTACAGTGCTATGTAGAACCAGTTCTCACATCAGGACGTCAATCATGGACAATAACTTACAAGAATAGTAAATTACTAGAGACTACAGAGATGTGGTTTTACAGAAGAATGGTGAAAATATCATGGACAGAATATATGACAAATCATATTGTTGTCAAGTACGCACGCGAGAACAGATCGATTATGTAAAACATCAGGAAGAAACAATCAACATTATTTGAAAATAAGAAGAAGAAAGTTGAATACAGTTTGACAACGGGCAAGATACGGGGACAAATAGAGGTCGACAGAGGGAAAATATTCTAAACAGTATAACATCTTGACATTGTGTGAAAAGAGTATCAGAACAAGTATCTAGATAATTGGGGAAGAACATGATAACCTACGTCTTCTGGCATGCCTCTTGATGATGATGATGAACCAATAGGGCGTCATTACGTTTCATAGATAAAGCAGATAAGCACAAGGAGTTTTTTTCAAGAATCCCAGAGGAAGCAACGGAAGTAACGAATATGATCAACAAATAAACAGGATACAGGTATTAAGAGCTTCTGAAAAAACAAATAGACAAACACAGGATTCGAACCACTTACCCTAGTCCTTACGACACCAATCGCCTAGCCTAGCAATACGAGTGTTTTTACGAACACAACCAATGAGCCATTCTAAAAAAAATGACTCACGGGGAGTGTCTTTCTCAAACGCTACGTTACAGCCAGACACAGGACAATCAGGAAAGGTTCGATCGAACAGTGTTTGCACAAACACATGCTATAAGCTTATTGTGCTTGTATATATTGGAGACGAGACAATATCATACATACACACATGTATACACATATAACAAACACACATATATAGTACAATAAGCTTACAGCATGTGTTTGTGCAAACACTGTTCTATTTGGGTTTGAGAAAGACACTCCCCCGTGAGTCATTTTTTTATAATGACTCATTGGTTGTGTTCGTAAAAACACTCGTATTGCTAGGCGATTGGTGTTGTAAGGACTAGGGTAAGTGGTTCGAGTCCCGTGTTTGTCTATTTGTTTTTCGGAAGCTCTTAATACCTGTACCCTGTTTATTAATAGATAAAGCAGACATTGAAATAGGAGACAAAGGGTTCAAGAAAGAGAGGACGGCCTAGGGAAACTCTGAAACTAACTTTGCTGAGAGATACAAGAAATATCGGACTCAATGCCATGAGATTGGAAGATATTGAGCGAGTTGCCCAGAACAGATCGGTAGGGAGAAATTACTTGCAGGCCCTATGCAACGTATAAGGGTACGAGAGTATTATATATATATATATATATATATATATATATATATATATATATATGTTTCCTAGAAATACACTCAAAGTATCGATACTTGGCTGACGTGTGATTCGATTAATATGAATTATTAATAGTTGTGACATAAACATCATACAGTTGTATGCGCGATACTAGTATCGGTAATTGATAGATTAGAACTGGACAAATAAACCAATGTTAACAATACCTGTTTAATCCCATGGAAGGTGTGTACAGTCCCTGCATACCTGGAAATCGAAACTGTTGATTTCTACGGGCTATAGTGCTGAGCTGGCTACCAAATGCCTGGAGAGAAGAATATGTGGAAGAGAGATACAGACACAATATTATACAAACGGTGTAGTCACAACAGACAGACAGACAGACTATCAAAACATCAGCAAGATTCGTAAATCTCATTATACAGACATCAAGACATCAGCTAGATTCGTTACTCTCATTAGACAGACATCAAGACATCAGCTAGATTCGTTATTCTCATCAGAAAGACATCATCAAGACATGACATAATCTGGGTATTCTAAGCTGTCTATCACATATATCGTATTATCAGACACGATGTAGTAATATGATAACTGTAACACTAGCAGTACAACGCTAGACATTACATATGATAACTGTAACACTAGCAGTACAACGCTAGACATTACATATGATAACTGTAACACTAGCAGTACAACGCTAGACATTACATATGATAACCTTTGCATTAGTTTCAACAGACAAGACAGACATTGCATTTGTTAACTTTAGTTCCAACAGACAAGGCAGACATTATATGTTAACTTTAGTTCCAACAGACAAGACAGACATTACATATGTTAACTTTAGTTCCAACAGACAAGGCAGACATTACATATGTTAACTTTAGTTCAAACAGACAAGGCAGACATTACATATGTTAACTTTAGTTTCAACAGACATAACAGACATTACATATATTAACTTTAGATAAAGTTTCAAGAAACAAATATTTATAACAATTTTACTTACTTCAGCCACAGATTTGAACAAACTCGAGCCACCTGATTCTGACGTCGGTCCTTTGGATTTGTCTCTTCTTTTACAAAATGGAGAACTAAACTTTTTTTCATTTGTCTCTTGTCGGCGTGATGTGGGGTACTCACTATCTCCCTTAGCTGAGTCACATGGATGTTGAATTCTTCTAGGACGAGGAGGTTCCTGATCTTGTTCTTGTTTTTCTTTGTCTGATTTCGGAAAACATGGGTCAATAAAATCACCTTCAAGCGTTTTCTTTACTGGAGGTGAAGTATCTTCACTTGTTATTTCATCTTTTGGTCTTGTTTTCCTCTCGGTGGGGATATCACCGGCAGACTTTCCGCTTGATTTTGGAGACTCAACAGACGGTAAAACCTCAACCTCGATATCTCGAGCTTTTAAACACGGCCTCGGGGCACTTGATTCACATGGTAGTGGTGCCATTTCCTGTTTATCTTCAGCTTTAACTTTGATCGCCTTCGGAGATTGTTTCTTTTCCTCCTTGGCCCGTTTTGTTTGTTGTTGACCACGGGTTTTAGATTTCTTGCTTTTACCTTTACGTTTGGGTGCTACTACCAGCGACCTTGGACTGCTTTCTATTTTCTTCCAGACTGATTTCTGTACGTTGTCTGCAGATTTGTGTGCTATCTGTGCATTAGATGGTGACACCAATTTGCAATCTGGTTTAGGTAACTGACATGGGCTGAATATCTCCGATTTTCTATGTTCAGAAACAGATCTCGGAGAAGTCTGTGTCTTTTCTTTAGCGTCAATACGAACATTACTGGTCGTTGCACTCTTAGACGTTTGTCTAATTTTGGCTGGTTCAGATTTTGCACGTTGTTTTTGTTGTGCTTTATAAGGAGATACAGAGTTGTAGATAACAGTCCCATTGCGTTCATTGGAGGAAGACAAGGCATTATTGTCAGAAGTATTGATTGATTCGAATGTTTTAATGATTGCAGAAATGTATTTCTCATTGATAGCATCTGTGTCAGGTAGAGGTTCAATGCCATATCTCTTGATCGCTTGAGACAAGGACAGCTTTTTTAACTCCGTCCATGTTGCTATTATTGCAGGATTTTTTATTGCACTGAAAGCACTGGTGCTACCAGATTGTTTATCAGAATACTGCCTTTCATCTCTATCATGGTTCTTTGCAAAAGACCACTTTACCCCGTGAGGGTTTTCTCCCAGAGATTTAGATCGAGAGATCACCAGTGGTTTGTCTATGGAATCGCGACCAACTGTTACACGAGAATGCGACTTCTTGTTGGTAACAGCGGTTGGATCTATGGAACTATGTATTGCAGTTGCTTGACCATCATGCAAGTTAGAAGGTTTTGCTCGCTTGTTGGACGAGGACTGCTTTCTAGAAGTTATTCTATAACTTGCTTGCCTGGCCGGCACTACAACTGTATCGTGCGACATTGCGTCTCACTTCAGCGGGCACTCACATTTTCTGGTCTGTTGGTAGACGGTGGCATCCTGCAGGCTGTGTATGGCGCTCCTCACATTTTGATGTGTCTCGGCTGCTAAGTTTAGCCATTTTCTGCTTTGTGATTATTGCCGGCCATTTGCAATCTTCACATTCGAAGACATAGGAACTACGTCACGACTCATAACACAAATAATAAAATAAGAGAAAGGTTTACGTTTTGTGTTTGAGGATTCTACACATGATCATCATCATCATCATGTGTGATGACTAGTGAGGTTAACGATTATTTCTCTCTCTCTAAACAACTCAGTTCTGCTGATAATTTGAAATATCAGATAACTGCTGCTATTATGTAGTCACATGCCTGTTCTAACCATCTAACCATGCAGTCTCATGACAAGAACCTCAGATGCCATTTCGGATGTCACATTGTAAGGATCTACCGTAGATGAAGTGTTTTGGTAGAGTTCTTGGAGCACCAAGAAGAGACCGGATTCGAAATAAGGACATTAGAAAAAAAGTTGCTACAACATCAGTACTAAACATCATCAAGAAACAAGAAAAAAGTTGCTACAACATCAGTACTAAACATCATCAAGAAACAAGAAAAAAGTTGCTACAACATCAGTACTAAACATCATCAAGAAACAAGAAAAAAGTTGCTACAACATCAGTACTAAACATCATCAAGAAACAAGAAAAAAGTTGCTACAACATCAGTACTAAACATCATCAAGAAACAAGAAAAAAGTTGCTACAACATCAGTACTAAACATCATCAAGAAACAAGAAAAAAGTTGCTACAACATCAGTACTAAACATCATCAAGAAACAAGAAAAAAGTTGCTACAACATCAGTACTAAACATCATCAAGAAACAAGAAAAAAGTTGCTACAACATCAGTACTAAACATCATCAAGAAACAAGAAAAAAGTTGCTACAACATCAGTACTAAACATCATCAAGAAACAAGAAAAAAGTTGCTACAACATCAGTACTAAACATCATCAAGAAACAAGAAAAAAGTTGCTACAACATCAGTACTAAACATCATCAAGAAACAAGAAAAAAGTTGCTACAACATCAGTACTAACATCATCAAGAAACAAGAAAAAAGTTGCTACAACATCAGTACTAAACATCATCAAGAAACAAGAAAAAAGTTGCTACAACATCAGTACTAAACATCATCAAGAAACAAGAAAAAAGTTGCTACAACATCAGTACTAAACTTCATCAAGAAACAAGAAAAAAGTTGCTACAACATCAGTACTAAACATCATCAAGAAACAAGAAAAAAGTTGCTACAACATCAGTACTAAACTTCATCAAGAAACAAGAAAAAAGTTGCTACAACATCAGTACTAAACTTCATCAAGAAACAAGAAAAAAGTTGCTACAACATCAGTACTAAACATCATCAAGAAACAATATATTAAATGAAAAAAGTTGCTACAACATCAGTACTAAACATCACCAAGAAACAATATATTAAATGGTTCGGCCACATAAGCAGATTACCACCAGAAAGTGCATCTCAAATGACAATGCTATTCCGATACAGTGGTTACAAAACGAAAGGTCGTTCATGCAAAATGTGGCCACAAAAAAACCCAGAGACAGTGAAAGGCACCATGTATAAATCTCGCACAAAAACCAGTTCCAGAAATCTCTTCTTATCCTGACGCTGTGAGGCAAAACAAGGTTAGAGAAAGAGAGTTTGTAATGATTCAAGTAAATATTAGAAGAAAGAAACAGACACACACAAAATAAATGTGAATGCTGAGATAACAGTGAACAGAAGGTACATGTCTGGTAGTAAGATAAGATTAGTTCTAACTTCTCGGTGACCACACTTTGAGAGCTTCAATTATTACTGGCAGTTATACTGATGTTGTAAAGTGACCCCCATACAGCTCGTGCGGGTAATCACGAGCTGGAACTTTCAGATTATTATCGTATAGATAAGAGGCAAGTGACATGTACGTGGTTAAGTTACGTCTGGTCATATCACAGTTTTTAATATGGTACACACACATATATATATATGAGACAACAGCATAAGAGAACAACAGCACACAAGGACAACAACAGCACAGGAGGACAACAACAACACCGGAGGATAATAACAGCACGGCAATACAACAACAGCACAGGAGGACACCAACAGCACGGGAATACAACAACAGCACAGGACAACAACAGCACCGGAGGATAATAACAGCACGGGAATACAACAACAGCACCGGAGGACAACAACACAGTAGGATAATAACAGCACAGGAGGACAACAACAAGACCGGAGGATAATAAAAGCACGAGAATACAACAACAGCACGGGAGGACAACAACAGCACAGGAGGACAAAACACACCGGGAGGATAATAACAGCACGGAATGCAACAACAGCACCTGAGGACAACAACACACGTAGGATAATAGCAGCACAGGAGGACAATAACAAGACCGGAGGATAATAACATCACGAGAATACAACAACAGCACGGGGGGACAACAACAGCACAGGAGGACAACAACAGCACAGGACAACAATATCACATGTGGAACACAATATCACCCATTGCCTAGCCCTAAAGAAGAGCGTTTTTAAGAACACAACCAGTTAGCTCTAAACAAAAGAGCTTCACTAAATCGTGTCTTTCATAAACAGCGTCGACTGTTTAACACAGAATAATCATATCAGATTCGATCAAACAATGATTGCATAAACACATGCGATATGTTTTTTTATGTGCTTCTATATATGAGACGAAACAACATCATACATACACACAAGTATACACATATACCATACATACACACATTGTACATTAGTAGATTCAAGTCGATTATAACAAGAGAATACGACGTTTTAAGAAGCCCAGGGAAGCACCGAAGCCAATGAGTATGATCAATAAATAGACAGTCACAAAGTATTAGGGGCTTCGGGAAAAAACAATTACAAAACAGAGGAGACAAACCATAAACCATTATTTCTTTTGGCTCCCATTTCTAGCTCTGCAGACCGGCATTTTCTGGTCAAAGTTGCCAACTGTCGGAGTCAGCAGTCATGTTCAGAGTCAGGTTGCTTGTCAGCTTCAGAACACGCCAGGGCAAGACTTGGCCACAGCGGTGACAATGAACGACTGTTCAAGTGATGCTTGCAAAATACATAAACCCAGACACATACACACACGTCACATCATATGATGCAACAAGATCAACAATACGTTTTAGGGTTTAGTCCTAGAGATTAGCCCCACCAAGATAACACATTAACATAATGTGACATATTTCTTTGTTCCGAACTCAAGTACGAGTTTTTATAACGAAAGATAGCTATGTACACACACACAAAAAAAAGATCATACAGATCAGGTAGACCAAGTAAAGGTTGGATAGATCACATTAATAATATCAAGACCACACTAAATAAACATGGATAAAACACAACAAGGGTGACTCACCTGGCTACGGAACGCAAATCAAAGCTCCTACTACAGTTAACGGCAAGAGTGGACAACCAATTTCATCATCCACCTGAGGAAAGATAATAGACAATAAATAGCTCCGTTACTGAAAGATGTACCACGTCTTAAAGGGGTGTTAACCTCCTGGAAAAAACGCCCACCTGCCCAGCGTGTTCGTAGCGCGTTGGACGACGGGTGACAAGCTTCCTGTGAGTACGGTTCAATTCCGCGGGCTGACAGAAAAGCCACAGGTTCTCCATATTTACGGCGTTCGTGGCACCGAACCGAGGGGTTAAGATGCCCATGGCACCGAGCCGAAGAGCTGAAAGCTCAAGTGCTTCTGGGTCGAGAAAAAAACTTCTGGAAAACAGACAAACAAACAAGGGGGAAATATTTTAAAATAAGTAATTAGCGAAAACGCGAGATATGACTATTACATAATGTATTTTAAAACTGTTGAGTTCAGTTAAATGAGGACCATCGTCATAGCACTGTCATGAGGACTATCGTCATAGCACTGTCATGGCATTCAATAAATGATCAGATCCTGCCTGAACAAGTCCAGCAGCGTCCAGTGGCCCAACACGTCAGTTCAGTGTTGATTAATCATTTTTTTCGTATATTTGACATTTCATTATTTTCAGGCTGTACCTATCTCTCTCAATCTAGTCAGCGCGGGGGATTCCCAACTCTGAAACTCCTCTGGTGGGATAGACTTCCTCATTACGTTCAAAATGTCATTTTAGTTCATTGCAGTGCCATCTGACAACGTAGCTGTGCAAACCAATCTATCAGCTCGTTCATTATCCCTGACTCCGGCGTGACCAGGGACGAAATGACAGTTATTTCTCTGACCCCGCTCTGTGCCAGTACACGAACCCCGCGTCGACTTACCAACCCTCACAGACAAATGATGAAAAACTTGGCAAGTTGAAAAGTTCTTATATATAAAACATGCACTAACAGAGAATGTAGGAGATGAGCAATTAAATCATGAAAATAATCGAAATAATTCAAACTTAATTCAACAATATCCAACAATTATTAAGATTCGAAGGAATAAACAAATGAATGCAATGTTTTCTTCTTCTTCTTCTCTTCAACCATTTACTTCTTTATAGAAGTGTTTGGGCGGAGGGGTGGGGTGGGGGTTGTGATCTTGTGTGTGCTTGTTTTAAGGCACATTGTAAGCTGATATTCATTTTCGTAAGGCTGTTCT
Organism: Arion vulgaris; assembly: GCA_020796225.1. NCBI lineage: Eukaryota > Metazoa > Mollusca > Gastropoda > Stylommatophora > Arionidae > Arion > Arion vulgaris. The sequence continues at coordinate 54,872,041 of CM036758.1, read as the reverse complement.
TGATGGTGTCGCTCCATCTTTTGTGTGGTCTTTCTCTTGTTTTGTACTCATTATACTTTTTCTGTGTGATTCTCTATGGTAGACGATACTAAGGTATTCTTGTCAGGTGTCCAAACCATTAATCTGTTGTTCTTTTATGAATTGCATGACTAATTTCACATCCAGTCTTCTTCTGATTTCTTCATTTCTAATTTTGTCTCTTATTGTCACACCTGCAGCTCTTCTAAGACACCTCATCTCCGTGGTTATGATTTTCGCTCATTAGCTGCTGTTATTGACCATGTTTGAGACCGAATTCAATGAAATAATGAATTCTTAAAGTGTATTATAAATCAAGCAATGATGATCAGTACAGAAACATGGACAATGTGATAGATTTAAAGTGTATCATGCAACTAACAATGATGTACAGTAGAGAAACATGGACAATGTGATAGTCTTAAAGTGTATTATGCAACTAACAATGATGTACAGAAGAGAAACATGGACAATGTGATAGTCTTAAAGTGTATTATGCAACTAACAATGATGTACAGAAAGCGCGAAACACGTACAAATAAAGTACTGTAGTTTTAAAAAATACAACAACAATGACAATACATAGCAACGTTTCGACCAAAAGGCCTTTATCTATCAAACGATATAACAGGAGTGAGGAATCTCACAGCACACAACATATAGACTACGACAGATATGATTTCCAACAGTAATAAAATGAAAATCTATGACTAAAAACGAATAACGAAAGAAATGCAGAAAAACTAGAAGTACAGTACAGAAACATGGTCAATATGATAGACCTAAAGTGTATTATACATCTAACAATGATGTACAGTCCAGGAACATGGTCAATATGATAGACCTAAAGTGTATTATACATCTAACAATGATGTACAGTCCAGGAATATGGTCAATATGATAGACCTAAAGTGTATTATACATCTAACAATGATGTACAGTCCAGAATATAGGTCAATATGATAGACTTAAAGTGTATTATATATCTAACAATGATGTACAGTCCAGGAATATGGTCAATATGATAGACTTAAAGTGTATTATACATCTAACAATGATGTACAGTCCAGGAACATGGTCAATATGATAGACTTAAAGTGTATTATATATCTAACAATGATGTACAGTCCAGGAATATGGTCAATATGATAGACTTAAAGTGTATTATACATCTAACAATGATGTACAGTCCAGGAATATGGTCAATATGATAGACTTAAAGTGTATTATGCATCTAACAATGATGTACAGTCCAGGAACATGGTCAATATGATAGACTTAAAGTGTATTATATATCTAACAATGATGTACAGTCCTGGAACATGGTCAATATGATAGACTTAAAGTGTATTATACATCTAACAATGATGTACAGTCCCCCCCATGAGGCCATTACCTTGTAGTGGTGGGGGGGGGCTTGCGTGCCTCAATGATCCAGAAAGCTATGCCGGCAGGAACGTTCTGTTCCTGGAAGGGTTACCCATGCCGGACAGGTCCAAGGTGAGAGGTCAGACTAAATGTGGCCTCCTGGTCCTCCAGGTTGGGGTTGGGCGCAGTGCTAACAACTCTGCCCCATAAAAAAAAAAAATGTTACAGAAACTTCAAAAGGAAAAAATGCTCTCGATGTCCAGCGGTCTTGAGACAGAGTACCACTGTCAGCATGAACAGTATGGGTGAAAGCCGCAAGGAAGCCCACGCTGGGAATTCAAGTCTGCTGGATGTCAAAACTAAACTAAGAATAGGATTCTGGAACGTCAGAACAATGTTCGAGACCACAAAGACATCACAGGTGGTAAAGAGATGCAACACTATAAATTACACATTCTAGGGGTCAGCGAAAGTAGATGGACAGGCTTTGGACAGACGACAACTAGAACAGGTGAAACCATCTTATACTCAGGAAGAGACGACGGGAATCATTCAGCAGGAGTTGCACTAATAATAAGGAAAGGATTGAATAAACATCTCTTAGAGTGGCACCCGATTAATGAAAGATTGTTGAAAGCCCGATTTAATGGGAAACAAGGAAAGCTAACTATCATTCAATGCTATGCACCCACTAACGAAGCCGAAGAAGAGGACAAAACACATTTTATAGAAGGTTACAGGAAATAGTGGACAAGGTTCCAGCTCAGGACGTTTTGTGCATAATGGGAGACCTAAACGCAAAAGTTGGAAACAATAACAGACACAGAGAAGCAATAATGGGGAAAGAGGGATGTGGCACTGCAAATGAAAATGGAGAAATGTTGAGCAATTTTTGTCTAGAAAACAGACTGATCATAGGAGGCACATTGTTTCCACACAGGACCATACACAAGTACACATGGATATCCCCAAATGGAAGAGATGAAAACCAGATAGACCACTTTATGATCAACAGTAAATGGCGAAAGACATTACTTGATGTAAAGGTGAAAAGAGGAGCTGACGTGGGCAGCGACCACCACTTTGTCGTTGCCATGATCAGGCTCAAACTCAAGAAAACATATATCCAAGACAAGAACAGAATACTTTAATGTTAACCTATTAAAAGACAAAAGATTGCTACAAAATATATAGTGGAACTAAAGAACAGATTTCAAATCCTGTCAGAGCAGTCAGACACAACACCAACTGAAAGTATCCAAGAAAAATGGAATGCGATCAAAGGCACATATAAAATAGTTAGCAGTAGTGTACTGGGAACCAGTAAAGGACAACATAAAGAGTGGATAAGTGGCCAGACCTTAGAATACATCCAAAAGCGAAAGGAGAAAAAAAAAATCTCATCAATAGCATTAGATCAGAACGTCAAAAAGATAAGGCAAGAAAAGAATATACAGAACTAAACAAAATGGTAAAAAGAAGTGCTAGAACAGACAAGAGACAATTTATGGAAAAGACGGCAGAAATAGCAGAAAAAGCTGCTAAAGTACATGATCTGCACACACTGTACAAGATTACCAAACAATTATGCGGAGGTAAAAGACACAACCATAACATGCCAGTCAGAAACAGCCTAGGACAACTGTTGACAACAGAGCAGGAGCAGGATATGAGATGGACATCCCACTTTGAAGATGTGCTAAACAGACCTGATCCTGAACATCCACCGGATATCCCACCGGCCGCACATGATATTGATATCAACCTCAAATTGCCAGAAAAGCAAGAAATAGTAAAAACTATTGGATCCCTGAGAAACAACAAAGCACCGGGAAATGATGAAATGACAGCAGAGCTTTTCAAGATCGATCCCATCTTAGCTGCAAACATATTAGAGCCATTGTTTGCAGATATCTGGGAGAAAGAAGAATTGCCTAAGGATTGGACTAGGGGTACTGTGGTGAAAATCCCCAAGAAAGGAGACCTAACAGATTGCAATAACTGGAGAGGAATCACGTTGCTTTCAATCCCAAGTAAGATATTCTGCAAAATTGTCATAATGCGAATACAAGAAGCAGTAGACAAGTGTCTACGAATGGAGCAAGCAGGATTTAGGAAAGGAAGAGGAACAAATGAACATATATTTACCCTGCGTAACATTTTAGAACAATGTAGCGAGTGGCAAAGGACTATATATATCAACTTCATAGATTTTGAAAAGGCATTCGACAGCGTCCACAGAGACAGCCTATGGAAGATACTGAGACAATACGGCGTACCGCAGAAGCTTGTCAACATCATAGCCCTCTTCTATAAAGATTTCTCCTGCAACCTAAAGAATTCCAACAAAACATTCCCAGTAAAATCTGGTGTAAGACAGGGATGCGTAATGTCCTCTCTTTTGTTTAGTATTACAATTGACTGGGTGCTAAAAATGCCATAAAACAACAAGCACCAAGAGGAATAAGATGGACCCTTTCGAGATGCTTGAGGACCTGGACTTTGCAGACGATATAGCCCTGGTGTCACACAAATATGAACATATACAAGAGAAAAGTACAATACTTCACAGCACGGCAAAGACAGTAGGCCTCAAAATAAACACAGGAAAAACAAAAATTATGACAAACAGTGAAATCCAACAACCAGTAATGTTAGAAGATGAAACACTGGAAAGGGTTGAGCAGTTTACATATCTTGGTAGCGTACTGACACTAAATGGTGGCACAGAGGAAGATATAAAATCACGTCTGAGTAAGGCCAGAACCGCTTTTGCCAGAATGAAACCAGTATGGAAGTCCAAAATCTACAATAGGACCACAAAGCTTAAACTCTATAAAAGCATTGTTTTGCCAGTTTTGCTCTACGGATCAGAGTGTTGGAGGATGACCAAGAAGATACTAGCAGGCTGTCAGTTTTCCACCACTCTTGTCTTCGCAGAATCTTGGGAATCTTTTGGCCAGTAAAAAAATCCAATAACCAACTACTCCAAGACACAAGACAAGAGCCAATGAATGACATACTCAAAAGAGAAGATGGAAATGGCTCGGACATGTTATGAGAATGAGACAAGAAACGCCTGCAAGGATAGCCCTCACTTGGACACCAGAGGGAAAAAGAAAGAAAGGCAGACCACGGACAACATGGAGGCGCATGATGGAAGAGGAACTGGACACCGCATCTCTGACGTGGGGCTCTGCGCTGAAGGTTGCACGGGACAGGAGAGCATGGAAAGTCCTTTCTGAAGCCCCATGTGTCACTAGGCATGACGGATTAAGTAAGTAAGTAAGTAAGTAATGATGTACAGTCCTGGAACATGGTCAATATGATAGACTTAAAGTGTATTATACATCTAACAATGATGTACAGTCCAAGAACATGGTCAATATGATAGACTTAAAGTGTATTATACATCTAACAATGATGTCCAGGAACATGGTCAATATGATAGACTTAAAGTGTATTATACATCTAACAATGATGTCCAGGAACATGGTCAATATGATAGACTTAAAGTGTATTATACATCTAACAATGATGTCCAGGAACATGGTCAATATGATAGACTTAAAGTGTATTATACATCTAACAATGATGTCCAGGAACATGGTCAATATGATAGACTTAAAGTGTATTATACATCTAACAATGATGTACAGTCCAGGAACATGGTCAATGAACAAACAGTAAAAATACAACATTGAAGATATACTGATTTCATTGATATGGTCACCATCATTGCACTTCGATGAATAGCCATGTGTGCTCCAATTTGTTTCTTACGCAGGAAGATCTCAGCGGCAGTGCACGAACTTCGCAGCATGGGCGAGTGCACCCGACATATTTTTGAAGAAGGTACAAGTTTTTATATGTATTTTATTTTAATCGTTCTAATGAATTTTGCACAGGCAGCGGATTTACAACCTAATCTTAATGATGTTCAAGTGTCAAGGTTTTGTTTACATGTTCAATTTGAACACGGGACCTACGTTTTATCGTCGTTCTCCGATTGGACTAGGAGATCAATCTCACCTACATTGAGATCGGGAACCTCTGGAATAATATCACGATCGCTCTAGGCGGGGATCGAACAGAGTACCTTTAGCGAACCTTACCATCCTGCCAGAGATATGCCTTACCATCCCACCAGAGAGAAGCATTACCATCCCGTCAGAGAAAAGCCTTACCATCCCACCAGAGAGAAGCCTTATCATCCCACTAGAGAGAAGCCTTACCATCCCACCAGAGAGAAGCCTTACCATCCCAACAGAGAGAAGCCTTACCATCCCACCAGAGAGAAGCCTTACCATCCCACCAGAGAGGAGAAGCCTTACCATCCCGCCAGAGATAAACATTACCATCCCACCAGAGAGAAGCATTACCATCCCACTAGAGAGAAGCCTTACCATCTCACCAGAGAGAAGCCTTACCATCTCACCAGAGAGAAAACTTACCATCCCACCAGAGAGAAGCCTTATCATCCCACCAGAGAGAAGCCTTACCATCCCACCAGATAGAAGCCTTACCATCCCACCAGATAGAAGCCTTACCATCCCACCAGAGTGAAGCATTACCATCCCATCAGATAGAAGCATTACCATCCCACCAGAAAGAAGCCTTACCATCTCACCAGAGAGAAGCCTTACCATCCCACCAGAGAGAAGCCTTACCATCCCACCAGAGAGAAGCCTTACCATCCCACCAGAGATATGCCTTACCATCCCACCAGAGATATGCCTTACCATCCCACCAGAGATATGCCTTACCATCCCACCAGAGATATGCCTTACCATCCCACCAGAGATATGCCTTACCATCCCACCAGAAAGAAGCCTTACCATCCCACCAGAGAGAAGCCTTACCATCTCACGAGAGAGAAGCCTTACCATCCCACTAGAGAGAAGCAGTACTATAAATGTAAAAGAAACATTAGGGAGGAGTGTCTGCCCTAATGGATTAGAGCGCGGTTCCCATGCAGGAGACCTGTATTCAATCACAGCCAACTCTAGATAACTAGGTCAGACAACTAACTTGGGGTTCCCTGACCTAGATCAGAAAAGGAAGCCTGAAAATATAGATGTTTGATAGAACACTGCAAGCTATTTCGCAATTGTACTCAATTCTGTGAGTCTATGGTTATTTATTGGTAAAAATATTCATAATATTGATATTCCTTATTGTTAAACTTAACATGCATAGTATAGCTTCGATTTAGCATTTCGTGTTGATTTTAAAATGAATTCGTCTATATACACCAATACTGGAATGCGAAGTCACGTGGTGTAGTTGTGGTCTGATTTCCCATAATTCTTACCTGAGTACGAAGGCCCATAAGTTTATAGTTGGCTCTGGTTCAATCCAAGGTAAGGTAAAGGATTTTTCTGTCGGGGCATAACAAATAATCATAACCTGAACAGTTTACATTACATTCCTCAGGCTCTCGTGCCACCTGTTCTACACCGCCCTAAATAGCGGTTACTACAGGAAGTAACGACAGCTTTGTTAGAAACATTAGAAGGCGTACACTACAGGAAGTAATGACAGTTTTGTTAGAAACATTAGAGAAGGCGTACAACTACAGGAAGTAACCACAGTTTTGTTAGAAACTTAGGTACTCCAGAAGTAATAGTTTTGTTAGAAACTTAGAAGGCGTACAACTACAGGAAGTAACCACAGTTTTGTTAGAAACATTATAGAAGGCGTACTACTACAGGAAGTAACGACAGTTTTGTTAGAAACATTAGAGAAGGCGTACAACTACAGGAAGTAACGACAGCTTTGGTTAGAAACATTATAGAAGGCGTACTACTACAGGAAGTAACGACAGTTTTGTTAGAAACATTAGAGAAGGCGTACAACTACAGGAAGTAACGACAGTTTGTTAGAAACATTGAGAAGGCGTACACTACAGGAAGTAACGACAGTTTGTTAGAAACATTATAGAAGGCGTACAACTACAGGAAGTAACGACAGCTTTGGTTAGAAATATTAGAGAAGGCGTACAACATATTTTAATGATATATCTCGGGGTATGAATCCGGATCTAATTAGAAACATGTCAACGTTTGGATATTGTGTGTGTGTATAGGTTTGTTTGTGTTCATAAAGTGGGGTCGTCGAATCATTGATTCTCTTTGCGAGAGATGGTGGTAAGGACTTCGTGATCTCAACACGAACACTTATTGGTTCACACATTCAGTGTGTCTCATTAATCTTTGTTCGCAACCTGGTTGTAACATCAATAACTGCTCAATCTGTCTACCTAACTAACAAAGTTGTGAATGATGGAGTAAACACCGTGGGCGATAAACTTTGCTATGATATAAAGTGTTTTAAAGCCGAAGGATTGACTTCATTACACCTTGTTTTACCCCATATGGCTCGGTTTTTCTCCGCAGAAATGGCACGCCATCTGCCGAGAGTATTGCACAAAGCACGAACTCCGTAGCTCCAGCAACAATCCTAGGGGTCTCTGGAAAAACTGCACTCGTGAACAGAAGGCCGCGGTCCGGATTCGAACCCACGACCTTCGACTCGCAAGGCAAAGGGCTTAACCACTCAGCCACAGAGACCCCTGCTATGATATCTTCTCTGTCAACATCGAGTTCCTAGTCATATCGGAGACGGACGATAAAACGTAGATGTTGAGCACGTAAAAGAATCATTGGCAGTTCAAAATCGAGAAGAGCAGGCTGAAAAGAAGCTGACCGTGCAAAATGTCATAAAAAGATGATTTTAAAACGTCCCTACAAAATATCTTCACCATCTTTTAAATTACATTCAAGACCCTTGTCGGTGCTACGAAGTTCGTGCACTATTGGTGAGATCTTCATGTGTAAGAAAGATATCTGGTCACACATGGTTACTCGCCGAAGTGCAATGATGATGTTCATATCAATTAATCCAAAAACCAAAATTGCCAGATTTTCTTCTTCATCAACAAGTTGTCTACCTGTGTAGAATGTTCTCCAACAGTTGATTTTGAAACAATGTATAATAGCACACGAAAAGAGAAATGTCTTTCGTCTGGTCTCTCAGCAATAGCGCACACAAGAAATGTACTTAGACTGCACTACACGTGTGTGATCGTCTCTTAATCTCCGACGGACAATACAGACTTACTTATTCCTCTGCGCTTCTACTGGAGCATAAGTCCTCAACAGTTGTTCGCCACTCTTCTCGGACCTGGCTGTTTTCTGCCAGGATCTGCCAGGATAATCGATCACTCTTCAGTTCATCAAGAAGAATTCATCTCCAGGTCTGTTTAGGGCATCCTCTTTTTCGTTTTCCTTGCGTATAAAACTCAAGTGCTTGTATAGTGACACTCGACTGTGTCTTCCGTAGGGTATGCCCGACCCAGCGCTGGATTAGCCTAGTAGCAGAAGTAGCAAATGCTACGGGCCCCGCGCTTCTGGGGCCCCGCGCCTCTGTGGCAGAGATAAAAGGAAAAAATAACCAAGATGTCATATCAAAAACACGCAAGTTGTCTGAATTTGTTAAAGTCGTGTGTGTGTGATGGTGCTGAATCCAAAGAAATCGAAGCAGAAAATACAGAAGTCGCGTCTCACTGTGTAGTAGACGAAGGCAGTGCTATAGAAGAACATCATTATCATTAACATCAGCAACTCTTCACTATTTAACCACATTTTCCACAAGACAAACTGAAGTCGAATGTACAGCAAGTCCTCATAATTTAGCCATATCATCTTCAAGCCTAAGAGAGGCAGAAAGCACAGCACATGCTTCCAATGTAGCAACATCTTCTACAAGTTTAAAAAAAACCAACGAAAGTAAAATGAACTCCAACGATATTGGTGAATGGCCAAGCAGCTTCAATTGAGATTATTGGATTGCGAAAGGAAGTAGCGAAGTGCAACATATGAACAGTGGTTACACCCGAGTGGTTACCGGGGCCCAAATTTGGGGTGTAAAGAATAGAACCACTGTTACCTGCCATGCATGTCGTAAGAGGCGACTAAGGAGGTTTGGCTGAAATCGGATGCATGTGTCTTAAACGTGTAGAAATCTATGCGTTTAGGGGCCCACAAACCAATGTGCAACGTATACACGTTCTTGGCAAAGATTAAACATATCACAAAGAGTGATTAAAATTGGTCGTAAAGAACGAACGCAAAGAAGAAGATATGAACAGTGATTTCTTGTCTTCCAAAAACAAAACATACGATAAAGAAAACAATCCACGATTTTGTCGAAAGTCGTTTTTCACATATACACATACACCAACAAACAAAACTTACGTGATAGATTGGTTGTGTTATTCAGAAACTAAATGACAACTTTTTGTTTTTTTTGCAAAGTTACTGATTCAGTCTGTTCGTCACTGTTTACGAAAAAAGAATTTGACGACTGGAAAAACGCAAATAATTAGTTGAAAAGACATGAAGAAAGCACCTCCCATAGACAAGCGATAATTTCGCTGTCAGTTTGCAAAAAGAAGGATGCGCGTGTCGATTCTCAACTTGTAAGCCAAATTGAGACCGAACAAAAATATTGGCGGACACTTCAGAGCTACTGTAAGCATTTCAAATGTATGTCTAGTTCATGTGTGATGTTTTTGGTATACCGCATATAAGCTAAAGTGAAAACCAGCTGTTTGTTTTCATTGCAATAATTTCCTTGCAATGTCATGACGATTAAAAGATCACATGCAAAATATCACCTCTTTACGTTAAAGGGTTCCGGACTTACAGAATTTCAAACATGGGCAGGAGTTTTGAAACTCACTATAACTGCAGCGGAAAACGTTCCTTTTCAACATTAAAGTGTATAAAAAGTGAGTTAAGGAACATGATGGGACAAGATCGTCTAAATAACCTCTCCTTAATGAACATTGAATGTAATTTACTTAGAGAAATTGATTTGTTTAGTATTATCTCTAAATTTGCTCACATTAAATCGAGACAAGTTTGTTTGTAAAAGTTGTGTTTTATTATTTATTATCATACAAAACCTAGAGCCCCGCGCTAAAATTTGCTACCACGCCCTGCGCTGGCTTAATCCGGCACTGGCCCGACTCATCGCAATTTTCTCCTATTGACCTGGGTCATCATGGGTTCCTGTCTGGTTCTTGTCCACAAGTCTGTGTTTGCAGCTGTATCATTCTATCACTGTCTGAGAATCCACCGAAGACAGCGGTTGACAAAGGTCTGAATCTTATACTGCACATGTATATCTTGTCTTATTCTCGCCCAGACTACTACACATGTGTTATATTGTCTTATGATCGCACACACTACTACACATGTGTTATCTTGTCTTATGATCGCACAGACTACTACACACGTGTTACCTTGTCTTATGCTCGCCTAGACTACTACACATGTGTTATCTTGTCTTATGCTCGCCTAGACTACTACACATGTGTTATCTTGTCTTATGCTCACCTAGACTACTACACATGTTTATCTTATCTATGTGCCTAGACTACTACACATGTGTTATCTTGTCTTATGCTCGCCTAGACTACTACACATGTGTTATCTTGTCTTATGCTCACCTAGACTACTACACATGTGTTATCTTATCTTATGCTCACCTAGACTACTACACATGTGTTATCTTATCTTATGCTCGCCTAGACTACTACACATGTGTTATCTTATCTTATGCTCACCTAGACTACTACACATGTGTTATCTTGTCTTATGCTCGTCTAGACTACTACACATGTGTTATCTTGTCTTATGTTTGCCTAGACTGCTACACATGTGTTATCTTGTCTTATGCTCACCTAGACTACTACACATGTGTTATCTTGTCTTCTGCTCGCCTAGACTACTACACATGTGTTATCTTATCTTATGCTCACCTAGACTACTACACATGTGTTATCTTGTCTTCTGCCCACCTATACTACTACACATGTGTTATCTTGTCTTCTGCTCACCTAGACTACTACACATGTGTTATCTTGTCTTCTGCTCGCCTAGACTACTACACATGTGTTATCTTATCTTATGCTCGCCTAGACTACTACACATGTGTTATCTTGTCTTCTGCCCACCTATACTACTACACATGTGTTATCTTGTCTTCTGCTCACCTAGACTACTACACATGTGTTATCTTGTCTTCTGCTCGCCTAGACTACTACACATGTGTTATCTTGTCTTATGTCTGCCTAGACTACTACACATGTGTTATCTTGTCTTCTGCTCGCCTAGACTACTACACATGTGTTATCTTGTCTTATGCTCACCTAGACTACTACACATGTGTTATCTTGTCTTCTGCTCACCTAGACTACTACACATGTGTTATCTTGTCTTCTGCTCACCTAGACTACTACACATGTGTTATCTTATCTTATGCTCACCTAGACTACTACACATGTGTTATCTTGTCTTATGCTCACCTAGACTACTACACATGTGTTATCTTGTCTTATGCTCACCTAGACTACTACACATGTGTTATCTTGTCTTATGCTCACCTAGACTACTACACATGTGTTATCTTGTCTTATGCTCACCTAGACTACTACACATGTGTTATCTTGTCTTATGTTTGCCTAGACTACTACACATGTGTTATCTTATCTTATGCTCGTCTAGACTACTACACATTGTTACTTATCTTATGCTCGTCTAGATACTACACATGTGTTATCTTGTCTTATGCTCACTAGACTACTAACATGTTATCTGTCTTATGCCACTAGACTACTACACATGTTATCTTATCTTATGCTCGCCTAGACTACTACACATGTGTTATCTTATCTTATGCTCGTCTAGACTACTACACATGTGTTATCTTATCTTATGCTCACCTAGACTGCTACACATGTGTTATCTTGTCTTATGCTCGCCTAGACTACTACACATGTGTTATCTTGTCTTATGCTTGCCTAGACTACTACACATGTGTTATCTTGTCTTATGTTTGCCTAGACTGCTACACATGTGTTATCTTGTCTTATGCTCGTCTAGACTACTACACACATTTGACCGTGGCTGTATCTCATATATACAGCCAAGACAAATTGACAACAATAAACAGCTGTTCGAAAGATAAAGTCAAACTCTGATGTCACACTCAGGTCCCATGGTGATGGGGTCAGTGAGGGATAGGGGGTCAGGGAGTAGTAGGGGGTCACCGAGGGCAGGGAGTCAGGAGAGGAACTAAAACAAAAGCCAATGAAAGTAATCGTAATCACAGAAGTGTCCATTCAATTGTAGCACGTGCAACTGGTGAGATCTACCTGACAGGTAAATATGACTGCTTTCTACTTGTAGTATACTAGTTTTTGTGTGTTTATGTATTTGTTATATGTTTTATGAATATATTTATATAATTGTTGTATGTTTTATTTTATGAATATATTTATATAATTGTTGTATGTTTTATGAATAGAGTTATGTAATTGTTGTATGTTTTATGAATATATTTATATAATTGTTGTATGTTTTATGAATATATTTATGTACAACATAATATGTTTGGGATGTGTACTTTTTGATGATCTTAGATTACAAATTATCATACACTACAAGATTTCAGCTCCCATACTCAGACTGCTCCCTGCGCTACTAGATCCCAGCTCTGACTCAAGTCTAAGTCCTCCCTACAAGATTTCAGTATTCAGACTGGTTAGCAAGTCATGCTGTGTAATAATCGTGTATACTAGATTCTCCTCGTTACTGGAAACTTCACAATAATTGTGCGTATAGTGTTTATTAAGAAACACCTAATAGTTTTAGTTAAACTTACAATAATTGTGTGCTGAATCTACAACCCTAACCAGACTGAAAAGAATTCAAAGTAAAAAATGATGTAGCTAGACAAGAGCACTTTACTAGTAGCCACAGAAGAATAGCAAACAAACAGAACTGGTGTGGTTAGTCGCCACACGCTAAGATATTAAGGAGGCGATCGGAGCACTTATGTACTAATTGGTTCGATAATTAGAGGGAGCTGCAATAGACCGAAATGACATTTTTAACGCATTGGGAGATTCTTTCCGAACGGAAGAGTTTCAGTGTTGTAAATCCCAGTAGCAGACCAGATTGAGAGAGATGGGTGTCAATATGGGTGCAGTCCGAAAAGAACGACATACAAAATATGCGAAAAGATTGATTGCTCAACATCGAAATGGCGTGTTGGGCCGCTGGACGCTGCTAGATTTGTTGAGACGGAGAATGGAGTACCTACGGAAGTGCCCGGAATGCTATGATGATAGTCCTCATATAACTGATAAATGGTTCGATGTGCAGTGATGACGATCTGGCGACTAAACTAAAAAAAAACTAAACAATAATTGTGCACATAGAGAATCGTATTACAGCGTAATGTTAGTAACTTACATTGATTATTTGCTTAGTTAAGGAGATATACGATTGAACGATGATAGAAGAACTAACAGATATACGATTACGAACGATGAACTCAGAGAAAGAACTAAACAGATATACGATTACGAACGATGAACTAGAAACTAAACAGATATAGATAAAGATAAACTAAAAGAATATAGATACGATTACGAACGATGAACTCAGAGAAAGAACTAAACAGATATACGATTACGAACGATGAACTCAAAGAAAGAACTAAACAGATATACGATTACGAACGATGAACTCAGAGAAAGAACTAAACAGATATACGATTACGAACGATGAACTCAGAGAAAGAACTAAACAGATATACGATTACGAACGATGAACTCAGAGAAAGAACTAAACAGATACCAGTGGGGAAAAAAGCTACGGCAATGGATGACACACATTGAGAAGACTGACTGGAAGCATTGCAAGACATAACCTGTTTTGGAACCCGCAGGGAAATTAGAGTAGGGGAAACCTCTGAAGTCGGACAAGTCGGCGACACTGATAATTAGGAAAGCATGCGTTCACGCAAAAATCAGTCAGAAGTACCAAGCACCCTGACTACGCATGAATTCACAGCGGGCGAACGCAAGAAGAAGAAGAAGAAGAATAGGGGAAGGTCTAGACATACCTGGATAAGAAAGCTGGAGGCTGATATTAAAAGGATAGACAAGACGTGGACAGAATTGGAAGGGATGGCAAGAGAGATGAATGGCTGGAAGAATTTTGTTGAAGACATGTGCTACGTGGAAGTTGAAATGTGAAGAAGATTAGGAGATATTCGTTATATATTATTAAGTTAACTTCAGAACAATTGTGTGTCCAGTTAGAGAGAGGATACAATATAGATTAGCTAATTTCACAATAAGTGTGTACATTGTTGGAGAGAGAACACACCATGTCTCTCTCCATCTACATAAACAACTTACACAGCATGTCTCTCTCCATCTACATAAACAACTTACACACATGTTCTCTCCATCTACATAAACAACTTACACAGCATGTCTCTCTCCATCTACATAAACAACTTACACAGCATGTCTCTCTCCATCTACATAAACAACTGAACAAAAGTTGTTTGTTTAGATGGAGAGAGAAGACTCGATGGAAGCTAATTTAATAATTATTGTGTGACCTATTTTTTCTCAAGCACCATTGCATATTTTATTTTTAATCAGGTAAATCTCGATCAAAATGTTTTCTAAGGAGGCCATGATCGTGGCCATTCTGTCGTTGGTGCTGGGTACCATTATGCGAGTAGATTCAGCTGTAGTATCGCCTACCATCGATACAAGCAGTTATCACCATTACAATGATATGAATAATCTCTTGGTCAACTTGGCTGCCAGCTACCCAGATTTGGCGCGTGTTTACGACATAGGAACATCAGTTCAAGGTCGGAAACTATTGGTCATTCAGGTGAGTACAACATGAGAGTTGAAAGGTTAAACTATTGGTCATTCAGGTGAATACAACATGAGAGTTGAAGTGTTAAACTATTGGTCATTCAGATGAATACAACATGAGAGTTGAAGTGTTAAACTATTGGTCATTCAGATGAATACAACATGAGAGTTGAAGTGTTAAACTATTGGTCATTCAGGTGAATACAACATGAGAGTTGAAGTGTTAAACTATTGGTCATTCAGGTGAATACAACATGAGAGTTGAAGTGTTAAACTATTGGTCATTCAGGTGAATACAACATGATAGTTGAAGTATTAAACTATTGGTCATTCAGGTGAATACAACACGAAGTTGAAAATTAAACTATTGGTCATTCAGGTGAGTACAACACGAGAGTTGAAAGGTTAAACTATTGGTCATTCGGGTGAGTACAACACGAGAGTTGAAAGGTTAAACTATTGGTCATTCAGGTGAGTACAACACAAGAGTTGAAATATTAAACTATTGGTCATTCAGGTGAAATACACAAGAGTTGAAGTATTAAACTATTGGTCATTCAGGTAAATACAACACGATAGTTGAAATTAAACAATTGGTCATTCAGGTGAGTACAACACGAGAGTTGAAAGGTTAAACAATTGGTCATTCAGGTGAGTACAACACGAGAGTTGAAAGGTTAAACTATTGGTCATTCAGGTAAGTACAACACGAGAGTTGAAAGGTTAAACAATTGGTCATTCAGGTGAGTACAACACGAGAGTTGAAAGGTTAAACTATTGGTCATTCAGGTAAGTACAACACGAGAGTTGAAAGGTTAAACTATTGGTCATTCAGGTGAGTACAACACGAGAGTTGAAAGGTTAAACTATTGGTCATTCAGGTAAGTACAACACGAGAGTTTAAAGGTTAAACTATTGGTCATTCAGGTGAGTACAACACGAGAGTTGAATGGTTAAACAATTGGTCATTCAGGTGAGTACAACACGAGAGTTGAAAGGTTAAACTATTGGTCATTCAGGTGAGTACAACACGAGAGTTGAAAGGTTAAACTATTAGTCATTCAGGTAAGTACAACACGAGAGTTGAAAGGTTAAACTATTGGTCATTCAGGTGAGTACAACACGAGAGTTGAAAGGTTAAACTATTGGTCATTCAGGTGAATACAACACGAGAGTTGAAAGGTTAAACTATTGGTCATTCAGGTGAATACAACACGAGAGTTGAAAGGTTAAACTATTGGTCATTCAGGTAAGTACAACACGAGAGTTGAAAGGTTAAACTATTGGTCATTCAGGTGAGTACAACACGAGAGTTGAATGGTTAAACAATTGGTCATTCAGGTGAGTACAACACGAGAGTTGAAAGGTTAAACTATTGGTCATTCAGGTGAGTACAACACGAGAGTTGAAAGGTTAAACTAGTGGTCATTCAGGTAAGTACAACACGAGAGTTGAAAGGTTAAACTATTTAAGACATTGCTAATGAGAGTGAAAAAATATAACTAGAAGTCTGGTTGGAATAAATGTTCGGGCGTTCAAGGCACGTCAGCTTGTTTAGTATGTCAGCTGACCGTCTGTTGCCGGTGCTCGAAAGGGGAGCAAAGAATAGTAACACTGCGATCTACAAGGCATGTCCTAAGAGGCGACTGAGGTAGGGGCCTAGGGAAGCTACCCTGGTAAATAAAAAGCGTTGCGAAAATAGGATATACTGGCCAACTTGTAGGCGCATAACTGGCACAATGTACAATAGCTCTTAGGCTCAGATCACATACAAATCACAGAAAATGGTTTAACAAGTGGTTGATATGGAACGTTTGAAAAAGAAGAAATATGTCAGCGTCATCGTACTTGTAGTTCTGGGCAATGACTTCTAATTTTTCATTAACTCTGAGAATAGCTTGTCCTGAGCAGAAGTTTGCCACCCCAACAGTCCTTCAACATTTCTCTCTCTCATTGACCAGATGTCCCGCCTCTGCAGCCGTCATGTTTAAACCATCAGTTACATCCTGAATCTATCTTTTCTGTGGTCTTCCGCTTCTCCTCTTTGCCGGTATGCCTCCTTTCATGATGGTCTTCCGCTTCTCCTC
Organism: Arion vulgaris; assembly: GCA_020796225.1. Classification (NCBI taxonomy): domain Eukaryota; kingdom Metazoa; phylum Mollusca; class Gastropoda; order Stylommatophora; family Arionidae; genus Arion; species Arion vulgaris. Next base: position 54,854,809 of record CM036758.1, on the reverse strand, counting down.
TTTGCCGGTATGCCTCCTTTCATGATGGTCTTCCGCTTCTCCTCTTTGCCGGTATGCCTCCTTTCATGATGGTCTTCCGCTTCTCTCTTGCCGGTATGCCTCCTTTCATGATGGTCTTCCGCTTCTCTCTTGCCGGTATGCCTCCTTTCATGATGGTCTTCCTCTTCTTCTCTTTGCCGGTATGCCTCCTTTCATGATGGTCTTCCGCTTCTTCTCTTTGCCGGTATGCCTCCTTTCATGATGGTCTTCCCTTCTTCTCTTTGCCGGTATGCCTCCTTTCATGATGGTCTTCCGCTTCTTCTCTTTGCCGGTATGCCTCCTTTCATGATGGTCTTCCGCTTCTTCTCTTTGCCGGTATGCCTCCTTTCATGATGGTCTTCCGCTTTCTTCCTCCCCTTTGCTCGGTATGCCTCCTTTCATGATGGTCTTCCACCCTTCATGTCTTTTATGTCCAAAATACCTCCATTTTCTCAGTCTTTTTTGTAACATCAGCCAGTTTTCTTTGATTTTGAGTTCTTTCTGGATATATCTATTTGTTCTCTTCTCTGTCCATGATATACGAAGGATTCTTCTGTAACACTTATATTCAAAAGCACATATAAGTTTTTCCACCGCCTTGTTAAATGTTCATGCTTCACGTCCATATGTTGCCACTGGAATATGCATGCTCTTAGTATTTTAGCTTTGTTTCCATGTCAGTCCCATTCTATACTGTTTTAGTTGTTTAAATTTTTGCAAAGCCATGTTTGTTCTTCTGTTAATTTCCTTCATCCCATTTCCATCTGTGGCTAGCAGCGAACCAAGATATTCAAAACTGTTCACATTTGCCACTGGGAATATGTATGCTCTTAGTATTCTGATCTTTGTTGTCCTTTTGTTTTCACATGTACAATTCTCATTTAGTGTTCATGGTGACATGTTTGTATTTCACAATTGGTTCTATATGTTCTATGAAATAAATCTGTCATACACGGTTCCATTTGTTCCATGAAATAAATATGTCATACATGGTTCTATTTGTTCTATGAAATAAATCTGTCATACACGGTTCCATTTGTTCCATGAAATAAATCTGTGATACACAAATTATTGTTTTTGTCTTATATCTGTCTCTCAGATCTCAGATAAGGTCAACCAACGAGAGGTTGGTGAACCTAGGTTCAAGTACATTGCAAACATGCACGGCAACGAACCTGTTGGGCGGGAAATTCTTCTCTATCTGGCACAGTATCTGCTCTACAATTACGGCATTGATCCTGCAGTGACCAGTCTCGTGGACAACACGGACATTCATCTGATGCCCAGTATGAACCCAGATGGGTTCGAGAGGTCTGCGGAAGGAGACTGCTATAGTGTTTCTGGCAGGACTAACGCTAATGGTACATATACAAGTTTTGTTCAATCAATCTGTTATTTTGTAATGTAATTCTTTCAATCACTCAATCACTCACTCCCACTATCTCTGGCACCCTCATTACACACTCATTTACACATGTACACACTCATTGAACTATCTGCACACTCATCGACCCACTTACGCTCTCACCAACCCACTAACACACTCATCGACTCACTAACACACACATCGATCCACTAACACATACATCGACCCACTAACACACTCATCGACCCACTAACACACTCATCGGCCCACTAACACATACATCGACCCACTAACACACACATCGACCCACTAACACCCTCATCGACCAACTAACACACTCATCGACCCACTAATACATACATCGACCCACTAACACACACATCAACCCACTAACACACTCATCGACCCACTAACACACTCATCGGCCCACTAACACACTCATCGACCCACTAACACACACATCGACCAACTAACACACTCATCGACCCACTAACACACTCATCGACCCACTTACACATACATCCACCCACTAACACCCTCATCGACCCACTAACACACTCATCGACCCACTAACACACTCATCGACCCACTTACACCCTCATCGACCCACTAACACATACATCCACCCACTAACACCATCATCGACCCCCTAACACACTCATCGACCCACTTACACAGGATGTCCACCTGAACACTTAATTTTACATTTACGTAAACACCAGGTGTGGATTTGAACCGTAACTTCCCTGACCAGTTCTCCACTAACACTGGACCTATACAGCAGGAGACAATTGCGGTCATCAACTGGCTTCAGACGAAACCTCAATTTGTTTTGTCTGCAAACTTACATGGTGGATCGTTGGTGGCCAATTATCCGTACGACGACTCTGCCTCACATATCAGTTATGTGAGTATGGGTTTTTGGATCGTCCTCTTATTGCTGTTCTTTGTGTGTTTGTTTGTATGTGTGTGTGTGTATGTGTGCTGCGTCTGTGTGTGTATGTTTATATGTATGTATCGCCCGAGTGGTTATCGGGGCCCAAATTGGGGTATAAAGAATAGAACCACTGTTACCTGCCACGCATGTCGTAAGAGGCGACTAAGGAGGTAGGGCGTTGGGCTTGCTACCCTACACCGTAAAAACACTAGATGGCTACAGAATGGAGAGCGAAACGAGTAAACGCTGGCTGAAACCGGACACATTGCAGAAAGATAAACACCAGATCTCCAAATGGTGCTGAAGATGTGACGTAAAACACACCAATGCTAAGGCTGCATAAATCAGATTTCCACATGAATAGAATTTATGGGGAGGTCTGGTACATCGGTCTGGGTGGTGATCGCGAGATATATATATATATATATATATATATATATATTTTTAAATGTGTATGTTTCTATGTATGTTTGTATGTTTGTGTGTTCGTGCGTGCGTGTGTGTATGTAATTATATTTGTATGCATGTGTGTGTATGTTTCAGTTTGTTTGTGTGTAATTCGAGACCCCAATAGTTTGAACTTAATAACATCGACCGTCATTTATAGGGTCGTTACAGCATGAGCCCGGATGATGTGGCATTCCGAAACCTGGCTCAAGCTTATGCCAGCTCACACCCTACTATGCACTTAGGTAACCAGTGTGATGGTACAGATAACTTCCCAGGTGGGATTACTAACGGCGCCGAATGGTACGATGTATCAGGTATGTTGTCATCTGTGTCGTTTGAGTTTAACATTTTCTTGTTCTCAACACCTGCATCTTACTTTTAGCTTCCATTGATTGATTGATTGATTGATTGATAGGACCATCACCATTTCACGGTGAGTATGTGCTTCAATCACTTTCTTTCACAGGAAGATCTCAGCTGCAGTGCACGAACTCCGTAGCACCGGTGAGGGTCCCTGATGTAATTTTGAAGATGGTGAAGATATTTTCGTAGAATTTTTATTTTTAATCTTTTCTAATGAATTTTGTCCTGGCAGCGGCTTTCCAGCCTGTTGTTATCGATCTTGAACTGCAAAGTGTTCTTTTACGTGCTCAAATTGTACACAGGACCTAAGTTTTATCGTTCGTCTCCGATAGGAACTAGGAACTCGATCTCACCTACACTGAGATCAGGAATCTCTGGAAAAATATTCAGATTGTTCAACAAGGGAGAGAACCTGGTACTTTTGGTACGAGAGACAAGCACCTAGCCTCTACGCCATATAGACCACCCTTTCATTGCTTATACAGGGTGTTCAAGATTAAAGCAGCCCCATTGACAAATCGAAAGTTGCCAGATAATCTATCGCGTTATATTTATGTACTATTTAAACCGGTTCTGACTAGCTCGTTTTACGTCACATTTGTTCATCGCCCCTTCCCGCACTACAATTACATACCGTCACATAATCTTGACCTATACTACGTCATAACTGAACCTTCTCATTTTCATACATATATGCCAGATTGACTCCATTCACAGGCTGCTATTATCTTGAACACCCTGTAGAATATTAGAGAAGATCCATTTCCAGGAAACAAAAACAAAAAGAGAATTGTAAACAATTCACATGACAAATCTACAATTCACTTCACAAATCAAGAATTTGCATGGCGTCATAATGACATGATGATGACGATACTCGTCCATCACGGGTGATAATGACCACACAAAATTTCACCCAAGGGAATGTAGTTGCGTTATGTTTGTCTGTGTGTGCGTAGATGACTAGTGAGCCCGATTCGGGCTTGAAATGTTCGTGTACAGTGTGGGCAAGTATACTTGCACTTGTGGGAAGTTTTACTGCCTTTTTGTTTTAACGTTTTTGTTCCAACCGTGCTGTTCTACCTGCCTCGCAGACCGAGGAACCGTGTCGAAGAAGTGTGCACCAGGCTGATCTGACTTGAGCAACATTCTCCTATAGTCCGTTCAACTTGTCATGCCCACAGATAAAAATTTGTATCTTTGTAACCATTTGATGAAATAACTTGAAAACTTGCATGTGAACTACACATGTTCCCGACGCTACAAAATATTTTTTGCCATTCAAACAATCATACCATCTAGAAGTTTCCTTCTTTCTGCTATGTATTTAACGCCTTTGTTGGCATGGTTGAAGAAAACTCATGTTTACAGCAATTTAATACATTTATGACAAAAATAGCAACATTCAGGGCGAAATTCACGGTTTTTGAAAAGTTCTTGCATTTTTCGGCCACCATAACGACTCGGGCTTGAACTTGGTAAAGAATTGACGTCATTAGTGCGAGACGGACATTTAGTTAAAGGCGTATATCGAAAATAGTGTGAAGTTATTTTGTAATATTGTTGACTTCTATATTGTTGACAGTCATTGATTTAACATACATAATGAGTTTGAAGTGCAAATTTATTACAATGCAAAAAGTGTCATTAATGTTATACGCGCATTTCCGACACTATTAAAAAAAACCCAATAATACAACTATGTCTACATTTCTTGTTTATTTCATGATACCATTGAAGTATCAACATTGGCCCCAATGTATGAGCTGGGATAATACACCTTTGAATGAGACTTGACATCAAATGTCATATGTGTGCGTTTACTGTAAAACTAAAATGCTGTATCAGACTTGCCAAATATGCCCAACATCAAAGGAAACCGTTATATTACAAAATCCAGGTTTCATATAGCAATTTCTTCCATCAGAAATTTGCGTCGGTATAATTCTAAGATTGTGTGCAAAGTTTCGCTGCTGTGGAATAGATGGTTTTGCTACAATTCGCTTTGGACTGTGGGCATGAGTTGTTGAACGGACTATAGTTGCCGACATCTATGTCAAAGGATTTCATCGAGTTCTTGAGTGTGTCTTTGAATCGCTTTTTCTGACCACCCTGTGAGCGTTTACCGCTAGGCAGCTCGTCATAAAATAGTCGTTTGGGTATTATCCAATCCGGAATTTGGCGTCACAATAAATCTCTTGACAACAACAACAAATCACATGATACTCCAACAGTTCACAAAAAAACCAACAATTCATACAACAAATTCACAATAGACATAAAAACTAGCAATCAACAAATATGATAATTTAAAAAATAAATGCATTATCAATACTTGTCCATTTGTCTTCTCTCAGCGATTCTCATGAAAATCGTTCAGTCTTTGATAAATTGTCAGTGATCTCATATGCAGGGATAACTTTCGTCTGTGTAATCGGAATCTGTAAACTCAGCAAACATGGTGCGGTATTCTTGTTCAACATTTCTCTAGACAGAGTATTGTATCAGGTTCCATTTTGTCTGGACAGTTTTCAAACAAAACATTTGTATCTTCTTTTTATGGTAAAATAATCTTTTTGATTAAACCATCTCCCGCCTGCTAAAGCTATCTTTACCTGCTCAAGCTATCTTTTACCTGCTCAAGCTATCTTTTACCTGGTCACGCTATCTTTTACCTGGTCAAGCTATCTTTTACCTGGTCACGCTATCTTTTACCTGCTCAAGCTATTCTTTACCTGCTCAAGCTATCTTTTACCTGCTCAAGCTATCTTTTACCTGGTCAAGCTATCTTTTACCTGGTCACGCTATCTTTTACCTGCTCAAGCTATCTTTTACCTGGTCAAGCTATTCTTTACCTGCTCAAGCTATCTTTTACCTGCTCAAGCTATCTTTTACCTGGTCAAGCTATCTCCAACCTGGTCAAGCTATCTTTTACCTGGTCAATTTATCTTTTACCTGCTCAAGCTATCTTTTACCTGGTCAAGCTATCTTTTACCTGGTCAAGTTATCTCCAACCTGGTCAAGCTATCTCCAACCTGGTCCGCAATATTACAGCTGAACTGATATCCTTCATCAGGTCTTCTATCGCCCATCCCATCCGGTCTGCTATATATCACCTGCGCTGATATTTGAAACTTGGTCTGCTCTCTCACCCTGTCTGTCATCTTTCACCTGGTTGGCAATCTCTCACCTGGTCGGCTATTTCTCACCTTGTTTGCTATCTCTCATCTGGTGTGCTCTCTCTCAACTGGTCGACTATCTCTCACCTTGTCTGCTATTATCTCACCTGACTTTCCATCTCTCACCTATTTTATTGTCTTCAATCTGGACTACAATCTTGCCCGTGGTCTGTTATCTCTCACCTGGTCTTCTATCTCTCACCTCTTCTTCTATATCTCACCTGTTCTTCTATCTCTCACCTGTTCTTACATCTTTCACCTGTTCTTCTATATCTCAGCTGTTCTTCTATATTTCACCTGTTCTTCTATCTCTCACCTGTTCTTCTATATCTCACCTGTTCTTCTATCTTTCACCTGTTCTTCTCTCTCTCTCTCTCTCACCTGATCAAGCTATATAATATCAGTTAGTATGTGATATCTATGTTATTATTGATATAATTAAACAGTTGAACTAATGATAACATTTGTTTATGATATGACGTGACATACAAGGTGGTATGCAAGACTTCAACTATCTGCACTCTAACACCTTTGAGATCACAGTAGAACAGTCCTGCTGCAAGTATCCTACAGCAGATCGGCTGCAGTATTTCTGGAACCAAAACAAGAACTCTATGCTGGACTACCTCAAAAAGGTAAAACTGGGCTTGGTCAAGTTAACAATATCTCACACTGTCTCTTTCTTATGTTTATTTTTAACCACGATTGGAGCACAGATTCTCAACCAACTCATGCCAAGTCTTTCTATCTTCAGATATCTCACACTGTCTCTTTCTTATGTTTATTTTTAACCACGATTGAAGCACAGATTCTCAACCAACTCATGCCAAGTCTTTCTATCTTCAGATATCTCACACTGTCTCTTTCTTATGTTTATTTTTAACCACGATTGAAGCACAGATTCTCAACCAACTCATGCCAAGTCTTTCTATCTTCAGATATCTCACACTGTCTCTTTCTTATGTTTATTTTTAACCACGATTGGAGCACAGATTCTCAACCAACTCCTGCCAACTCTTTCTATCTTCAGATATCTCACACTGTCTCTTTCTTATGTTTATTTTTAACCACGATTGGAACACAGACCCTCAACCAACTCACGCCAAGTCTTTCTATCTTCAGATATCTCCTGCATATCTTTCCATTTCTTCTTTATATTGTTAACATCAGCCTCCAAATCTCTTCTACGTGGATTTACAGGCTTCCCTCTCTTTCGTTTTCTCTGTGTGTTCCATGATTTTACCCCCCTTCCCCCAACCCATTATTATATTCACCTCTGGTTTTCTCAATGCGTATCCTATCTAGTGTCAGTGTCTTTTATTCAACTTTTGGTTCACTAGAACCTACCTCATTCTCTCCATAAGCTCATCATTTGTGTCCCCTATCATACCATTCTCAGTCACTCTATTCTGCGCAGACACCATTTGATGAGTGTTTGCAATTTATACCTTATTTTTTTTGGTTGTTCTCCATGTTTCTGACCCATATAGCAGAACAGCTTTAACATTGGAGTTAAATATCCGAATTTTTGTTCTAGATTAGTTTTTTTTAGACTTCCATATATTTCCTAGTACAATGAAAACTCCTCTTACCTTCTGTATTCGTATTTTGACATCTCTATCTGTTCCACCCTCTTTGTATACATTGCTGCTCAACTATTGTATGATTTCATCTCTTTAAATGAGGTTTCACTCAGGGAGATCAGAATGTCATTTGCTTGGTCAAGTTAGCAACATAGATAGGAAGCAAGTTCTGGACAGAATATAGACAGAAATTTGACAGACTCAACACAGTTATTGGTCTGAAGGAAAACTCAGCAGACTTTGTGAATACATTTAGCAGATTTATAACGGACAGACAATGGACAGATGTAAACCGACTTCTATTTACAGGTTTAATAAAGTCATTGATGTTACATAGTATTGTAAATGTATGCACACCTTGATATAACATTATATCGTACATGTATGCACACCTGGATATAACATTATATTTTACAGGTATGCACACCTTGATATAACATTATATCGTACATGTATGCACACCTGGATACAACATTATATGTACAGGTATGCGCACACCTGGATATAACATTATATTGTACAGTTGTGCACACCTTGATATAACATTATATTGTACAGGTATGCACACCTTGATATAACATCATATTGTACAGGTATGCACACCTGAATATAACATTAAATTGTACAGGTGTACACAGACCTTTATATAACATTATATTGTACAGGTGTGCACACACTTTGATATAACTGAATATTTTACAGGTACATGTTGGTGTTAAAGGTATTATTCAAAACACACAAGGGATACCTATCGAAAATGCAGAAGTGCATGTATCAGGTATAAATCATGTGATTAAGTCCTCAGACAAAGGAGAATACTGGAGAATTTTGGCACCAGGCACCTACACTGTGTCCTTCGTCCTATCAGGGTAAGTAGTGTGGTCAGTCAGATATTGTGTCAGGGACGAGAATATCTTAAAATAGCTAATGTATGATTGATTGATTGAGTGATTGATTGAGTGATTGATTGAGTGATTGATTGATTGAGTGATTGATTGAGTGATTGATTGATATGATCATCATCAGTATCCCTTGGGGAAATAATCGTGTGTGTTCCGATCTCATTCTTACACATGAAGATCTCAGCGGTAGTGTTCAAACTCCGTAACACCAGCGTTGTTTCCTGATGTAGTTTCGAGAAGGATGAAAAAAAGTTTGTTGGTATTTGGTTAATCTTGAAGTAATCATTATTTGGTTAATCTTGAAGTAATCATTATTTGGTTAATCTTGAAGTAATCATTATTTGGTTAATCTTGAAGTAATCATTATTTGGTTAATCTTGAAGTAATCATTATTTGGTTAATCTTGAAGTAATCATTATTTGGTTAATCTTGAAGTAATCATTATTTGGTTAATCTTGAAGTAATCATTATTTGGTTAATCTTGAAGTAATCATTATTTGGTTAATCTTGAAGTAATCATTATTTGGTTAATCTTGAAGTAATCATTATGCCCGTCTGCCCAGCGTGTTCGTAGCGTGTTGGACTACGGGTGACTATCCCTCTGTGTGTGCGGGTTCAATTCCGCGGGATGGCAGAAAAAGCCACAGATTCACCAGATTTACGGTGTTCGTGGCACCGAACTGAAGGGTTACGGTGTCCATGGCACTGAGCCGAAGAGCTGAAAAGCTCAAGTGCTTCTGGAACGAAAAAAAAAAAAAAAAAAAGTAATCATTATTTGGTTAATCTTGAAGTAATCATTATTTGGTTAATCTTGAAGTAATCATTTTTTTCCATTGGAAGCAGTTTTCCCAGCACATTCTTATGGATTTTCAACTGATAATGAATGAGAAGGAAACAGGATGAGATATTATTAAAGACATGTGAAAACAGTTCAGGTTGACCCAGTCTCAAATGGGTACTAGGAAAAGCACTGGGAAGTGTATGCGGCTGGCGTGATCGTGTACCAGTGAGTAATGAAAAATACGAGCCTAACACCGTATTTCTTCAATATACCTGGGTGCAGTGGCGGCTTGTACTAAGTTTTGTTGGTGGGGCCAGACATATTTTTGTGTGAAAAATCATGGTATTGGGTTAGGTTGTATTTTAATTTATACATGTTACACATTATTTTTGGTGGGGCTCGGCCCTACTGGCCCTTAATGACAAGCCGCCACTGCTTGCGTGTATGAAACTTTACTTTTTCCCTTTGAGAAACAGTCTTAGGACAAATCGTTGAGACCAACAAGGATAAACATTGTGAAGCACGAGAAACAATATGGATATTTATAATCTTTTTAATTAAATATTTCCAGTAAATTCTGTTCCTTGTCTTGGTGACAGACTGCTGCCTGTCCCCCTCTTGAAGTTTCGTTTCCAATGTTTATCTCTGCCTTGCTCTTTCTCTTTTGTCTTCAATAATGTATCATGTTTTTTAATATGACAAAATACTTTATTTGTTTAACTCTCATTTTCTGCTCTCACCTTCACCTCACAGTCACTTCACCTTCCCTTTACCTTCACTTCACTCTCACCTCATAGTCACCTCACCTTGCCCTTACCCTCAATTCACAGTCACCTTACCTTCACCTCACAGTCACCTCACCCTCACCTCACCTTCACCGTACCCTCACTTTATCTCACCTTCACCTCATCCTCACCTTCACCTCACAGTCACCTCACCTTACCTTTACCTTACCCTCACAGTCACCTCACCTTCACCTCACCTTACCTTCACCTTACCCTCACTTTTACCTCACCTTCACCTCATCCTCACCCTCACTTTACAGTTACCTCACCTTCACTTCACAGTCACCTTACCATCACATATCTTGTTTATATACAAACATCTCACCTCAGTCTCACCTAGCCTTACTCATTTTGGTTGTATACATAAAATGTACCTCCTCCTTACAACTTATTCTTGGTGTCAACCCCCTCCCTTATATCTTTGTAAAGCTCTTCTCTTTCTTATTCGTTTAGCTACACCTCAGTGACAACCACAGTCCAAGTATCTACAGGCCCTGCAGTAGTTCTGAATGTCAACTTTAATTCAATCACTAAGCAAGGATCTATAGTAACTTCACGCTTCTTCTAGATTAGTGATCAGAAAATAGACTCACCCGATGAACCTCACTGCACCGAAACAATGTTCTAATGGCTGTGCTCGTAAACCTGCAGATTGGTTCAACGTTATAGAAACGCAATAAAAGACGAGCATTAAATTGTGTTATTTATTGTTTGTGTTTAAATTGTGTATAAGGTACATAACTGATGAATATATTTATCTGTCAAGCTAGTATTAGTTGTTTCCCTTATTACAAATTTTTCTCCATCTGATTGCATGAAATTGTTGCAAAACCTGATCAAAGATGGTTGGTTGACGACAACATTATATACGCAACGTTGTGTGACAGTAGTAACTCAACGTTGTTCAATTTAGAGTTTACATATTAAGCACATTTTGAATTTCATAAACAGATGAACACAAAAACACATAGACATATTAATAGACCTACTTAACGAGAAATAATTGGACTGTTAAGTGAATATAGATATATCCACTATACAGAAATACATTGCAGGCTGATAGACAGATAGGCAGACAGACATACATACACAGAAGCAACCTCTGAAGTCAGAGAAGGCACGTCTGTATGGTGGGGGACACTGATAAACAAAAATGGGAAAGCATGCGTTCACGCAAAAATCAGTTAGAAACGCCACACACTGCTCACTGACTATGCCTAAATTCATAGCAGGTCATCGCAAGAAGGAACTCGCTTCTCAAGGCTGGTGGTCTGGGTTCAACTCCCGCAGTGCGCGTGGAATTTTCCCGACCGCGACGGCTCTCAGGTCGGCCCAGCCTCAACTGGGTACCAGACACGCTCTGGGAAGTAAAGGCGACCGGCGTGATGCTGACCACATCACCCATCGTGTGTCGACGGTCAATGAAAATACAGGCCTAACACTGTATTGCCCTATGTACCACAAGGTATGAAAGGGTTCCTTTACTTTTACATCTTAAGAAGAAGAAGAAGAAGATAGAAGCACACACAACATAGTAAGATAGAAGCACACACAACATAGTAAGATAAATCAAAATCCGCCTAGAACTCTACAGACACAAAACCATCACCTTCTTTGGTAGAAGCACGGTAGTCAGTCAACACCTACATCAGCCCTAGACTAATATACACATCTTACGTATTCCACACATTGCAACATGTACTAGCAGAAATACACTAACATATAAAAAAAATCATCTTCCAAAATACAATACACGCCATTAACACAAAAACACTAATACGACAGAAAGAAATTGGGAGGAATCTTCATACAAGACCTAAAAACAAAAATACAGACAAAAAGAATAAAATATGTAGGGGACATCCATCAAATAGCCAAATGAATACCTACTAGTCCACTACTATATATCGGATTATCTGCACTAGTAGTAATAGCCGTTCATCGCAAGCGATGATGACAACAACCTCAGACATATGTTGCTGCACCTGTTTGGTGTGTATGGAAGTGACTGTAGAGTCTAATCCTAGAACACAATCCCCTATCACAGGTGGGGCATACAAGATCAAGGTTAGAAATGTAGGTGTTGTGTGTTTTGTCGTTTCGTGCAGCTGCCTTTCTCAGCGCCTCAACAATACAATGATTCTCATCTATACGAGTTCCTCTTGTGTTGTTGCAATGTCACATTTGGCGATCTTACGCAAGGGATTTCCAGCACGTGGTGTCTATATTGAAGCGTTTCAGAGACACTTTCTTCTTCTTCACCCTTCGCCCCTAGGGAAGCATAGGTCCGCAACCAAGGCCTTCAAGCCCTCCCTAGGAAGCATAGATCCGCAACCAAGGCCTTCCAAGCCCTCCCTAGGGAAGCATAGATCCGCAACCAAGGCCTTCCAAGCTCGCCTATCCAAGGCCTTCCAAGCCCGCCTATCCAAGGCCATCTTTCCAGATCTCTCCACTCTCTCCCCATTTTCTTGCATTCCATCTCTAACTCCAGTCTCCAGGTGTTTCTGGGTCTTCCCTTACTTCTATTGCCCTGGGGTTCCATCGGAGAGCCTGTCTCACGATGCTGTCAGGGGATTTCCTCAGTGTGTGTCCTATCCATCGCCACCTTCTGCTCATTACCAAGACACTTTAATAGTGTCTTTAACGCGTTTTTTCTGTCCACCAGCAGAACGTCTACCCCTTTCAAGCTCGCCATACATCAACTGTTTTGGAATGCGTTTATCAGACATCCGAGCAACGTTACCGGCCCATCTCACTTGAGCCTTCTCAGACATCCGAGCAACGTGGCCGACCCATCTCACTTGGGCCTTCTCAGACATCCGAGCAACGTGACCGACCCATCTCACTTGGGCCTTCTCAGACATCCGAGCAACGTGACCGACCCATCTCACTTGAGCCTTCTCAGACATCCGAGCAACGTGACCGACCCATGTCACTTGGGCCTTCTCAGACATCCGAGCAACGTGACCGACCCATCTCACTTGGGCCTTCTCAGACATCCGAGCAACGTGACCGACCCATCTCACTTGAGCCTTCTCAAACATCCGAGCAACGTGACCGACCCATCTCCGAGCCTTCTCAAACATCCGAGCAACGTGACCGACCCATCTCACTTGGGCCTTCTCAGACATCCGAGCAACGTTACCGGCCCATCTCACTTGGGCCTTCTCAGACATCCGAGCAACGTGACCGACCCATCTCACTTGGGCCTTCTCAGACATCCGAGCAACGTTACTCAGGCCCACTCCGATCGCCATCCTGGGCCTTCTCAGACATCCGAGCAACGTGACCGACCCATCTCACTTGGGCCTTCTCAGACATCCGAGCAACGTGACCGACCCATCTCACTGAGGCCTTCTCAGACATCCGAGCAACGTGACCGACCCATCTCACTTGGGCCTTCTCAGACATCCGAGCAACGTTACCGGCCCATCTCACTTGGGCCTTCTCAGACATCCGAGCAACGTGACCGACCCATCTCACTTGGGCCTTCTCAGACATCCGAGCAACGTGACCGACCCATCTCACTTGGGCCTTCTCAGACATCCGAGCAACGTGACCGACCCATCTCACTTGAGCCTTCTCAGACATCCGAGCAACGTGACCGACCCATCTCACTTGAGCCTTCTCAGACATCCGAGCAACGTGACCGGCCCATCTCACTTGAGCCTTCTCAGACATCCGAGCAACGTGACCGGCCCATCTCACTTGAGCCTTCTCAGACATCCGAGCAACGTGACCGGCCCATCTCACTTGAGCCTTCTCAGACATCCGAGCAACGTGACCGACCCATCTCACTTAGGCCTTCTCAGACATCCGAGACGTGCCGACCCATCTCACTTGGCCTTCTGCAACAGGGCTGCACGGCTATGGAGTGAAAAAAGACGTATTGAGTTCGCACCCGGTGCCTTCCCGCTGGACATCTGACTTCTTGACCTCTTCTAAGCTAGGTAGAGAATCAAGCTTGGCATTAATTGGGACCTGGGACATGCCCTCTATGACTTCATCACATATGGTGGATGGATGGTTGAGGACAGCATGGAAGTGTTCTGCCCACCGGTTTAGTATCTGAGGCTTGTCAGTTAGAAGCCTTGCTCCATCTGCATCCAGTACAGGGGTGGGGTGAGAATACTGACATATATATATATATATATATACACGCAACACACGCACGTTCTTTTTAGCACGAACCAGATTTATTTATATACGTAAACAGACATGCATACGCATATACATAAACACACATACATGCAATCAGAACAGTCATATAAACTGGAACTCTGATAGAGGTCTAGATATTAGAGTGTGAGTCATTAAGTTACAGTCTGATAGTTCACAAAGAGTGGGAAGATCAAAGTGGAGTAAAGGAGAGGAAGACAGAACGAGGTAGAGAAGGAAAGGACAATGTAAGGTAGGACAGTGCAGGGTAAGACAAGGTAGTGTAGTGTAAGAGAAGGGTAGAAAAAAACAGAAAGTAACTACGGAATGAGAAGAGTTGTAGAAAGGAAAGCTACAAACTATAACTGAAAGATTGGAGAAGCAAAGCTACAAACTATAACTGAAAGATTGGAGAAGCAAAGCTACAAACTATAACTGAAAGATTGGAGAAGGAAAACTACAAACTATAACTGAAAGATTGGAGAAGCAAAACTACAAACTAAACTTCGAAAGATTGGAGAAGAAACTACAAACTATAACTGAAAGATTGGAGAAGCAAAGCTACAAACTAACTAAAGTTGAAACAACAAGAAGTTGGAGAAGGAAAACTACAAACTATAACTGAAAGATTGAAGAAGGAAAACTACAAACTATAACTGAAAGATTGGAGAAGCAAAGCTACAAACTATAACTGAAAGATTGAAGAAGGAAAACTACAAACTATAACTGAAAGATTGGAGAAGCAAAGCTACAAACTATAACTGAAAGATTGAAGAAGGAAAACTACAAACTATAACTGAAAGATTGGAGAAGCAAAGCTACAAACTATAACTGAAAGATTAGAAAGAGAGAAGGAAAGCTACAAACTATAACTGAAAGATTGAGAAGCAAAGCTACAAACTATAACTGAAAGATTGGAGAAGCAAAACTACAAACTATAACTGAAAGATTGAAGAAGGAAAACTACAAACTATAACTGAAAGATTGGAGAAGGAAAACTACAAACTATAACTGAAGATTGAAAAGAAAACTATGAACTGAAAGATGGAAAGAACTACAAACTATAACTGAAAGATTGGAGAAAAAATAAAACTATGGATATAAAGTTGGAAGAAAAAATAAAGATGCGAATGAAAGGGGAGATAATTGAATTTTACGAATGAATATCTGAGAAAAATTAATATTAGTTAATATTCAGATTAATGAGTTCATGAACAGAAGATTTTATTAGTAATTTTACACATGAGATAAGCGCGCGCGCACATGCACATACATACTCGCGGACACACACATAAATACCTGCACACATTGGGCCGAAAACATCAGGTGTTAGCTGGTGAATGCGTTAAGAACATCACGTGCTAGCTGGTGACGACGTTTAGAACATCAGGTGTTAGCTGAGGAAGGCGTGTCGAACTAGCACTTGTTGGACAATAAGAAAGCACTTCATTGAAGATAAGACGAAACTTGACAAACGACAAGAAGCTCCATTATGAACCTTAAGACAGGACATCCTTCACGTTAAGAAGAGACATGTCACGATAATAATACTGATACATAACGAAATAAACAAATAAATATTAAACTGTTATTTGAAGTTCTCTCCACTAACACAAATAATAAACAGCAATGACAAAGTACCTACATCGTTCCAACACTACAACCCTCTCTGACATCAAGAACGGTAACTGTAGTTAATGTTTGTCTTCATTCTTATCAACCAAGTTAACGATTCTTTGTGATCTGTGTAGTTTTAGCAGAGAGCGTGCGTGACATGCGATCAAGTAAATCAAGTAAATCAATAAAAGATCGATTTAGACATGAAGACAAAAAAAATATAGGAAAGAAATCAAGAATAAGTATTATCTTATACTAAAGAAAAACCTGTTGGTACTACAGGGTGTTCAACTTAAAAGCAGCCCCATTGATAAATAGAAATTTGCCAGGTACGCATTGCATCTCCGTCTATTTACTATTTAAACCGGTTCTGACTAGCTTGTCCTACGTCACATTTGTTCATCGCCCCTTCCCATACTACAATTACACACCATCACACAACCTTGACCTATACTACGTCATAACTGAACCTTCTCATTTTCATACATATATGCCAGATTAGCTCCATCCATGGGCTTCTTTTAAGTTGAACACCCTGTATTTACCACCAACCTTCTTTCTTCCACCAACACTCCCAGAGTATCAAGAAGAGACCCATTTAGAAATCGGTAACAAGTGGAACAACAGCAGTACTAAACTTCAGCAAGAAACAAACATTAAATTATTCGACACATACGTAGATTACCAACAGACAGTGTGCTCCAAAGAGCAAAGTTACTCCATTACAGTGGATACAAAGCAAATGTTGTCCCACGCAAAATGTGAATCTCAGAGATAACAGATCAACATTATTTATGAAGCACCCGTTCTAGAACTATCTTCTTATCCTGACGCTGTGAGACAAAACAATAATAGAAAAAAGAGAGTTTCTTATCTATTACCTTCTCATGAGTTTCTCTACCTTGCCGTAAATACACACACACACACTATATATATATATATATATATTCTTTCTATGCTAGGCGGGGGAGAGGTGTCTAAGCCCAGCCTACCTGAATGTAATTTATAGTGGCAGTGGGTATCTGTGATAAAGTCATCAAGCCATGTTTATAGTGGCAGGGGTAATCTGTGATAAAGTCATCAAGCCATGTTTATAGTGGCAGGGTATCTGTGATAAAGTCATTAAGCCATGTTTGTAGTGGCAGGGGGTATCTGTGATAAAGTCATCAAGCCATGTTTGTAGTGGCAGGGGTATCTGTGATAAAGTCATCAAGCCATGTTTATAGTGGCAGGGTAATCTGTGATAAAGTCATCAAGCCATGTTTATAGTGGCAGGGGTAATCTGTGATAAAGTCATCAAGCCATGTTTATAGTGGCATGGGGTATCTGTGATAAAGTCATCAAGCCATGTTTATAGTGGCAGGGGTATCTGTGATAAAGTCATCAAGCCATGTTTGTAGTGGCAGGGGTATCTGTGATAAAGTCATCAAGCCATGTTTGTAGTGACAGGGGGTATCTGTGATAAAGTCATCAAGCCATGTTTGTAGTGGCAGAGGGTAATCTGTGATAAAGTCATCAAGCCATGTTTATAGTGGCAGGGGTATCTGTGATAAAGTCATCAAGCCATGTTTGTAGTGGCAGGGGGTATCTGTGATAAAGTCATCAAGCCATGTTTATAGTGGCAGGGGTATCTGTGATAAAGTCATCAAGCCATGTTTGTAGTGGCAGGGGTATCTGTGATAAAGTCATCAAGCCATGTTTGTAGTGGCAGGGGTAATCTGTGATAAAGTCATCAAGCCATGTTTGTAGTGGCAGGGGTATCTGTGATAAAGTCATCAAGCCATGTTTGTAGTGGCAGGGGGTAATCTGTGATAAAGTCATCAAGCCATGTTTGTAGTGGCAGGGTGTAATCTGTGATAAAGTCATCAAGCCATGTTTGTAGTGGCAGGGGTATCTGTGATAAAGTCATCAAGCCATGTTTGTAGTGGCAAGAGGTAATCTGTGATAAAGTCATCAAGCCATGTTTGTAGTGGCAGGGGTAATCTGTGATAAAGTCATCAAGCCATGTTTATAGTGGCAGGGGTATCTGTGATAAAGTCATCAAGCCATGTTTGTAGTGGCAGGGGTATCTGTGATAAAGTCATCAAGCCATGTTTATAGTGACAGGGGGTAATCTGTGATAAAGTCATCAAGCCATGTTTATAGTGGCAGGGGTAATCTGTGATAAAGTCATCAAGCCATGTTTATAGTGGCAGGGGTAATCTGTGATAAAGTCATCAAGCCATGTTTATAGTGGCAGGGGTATCTGTGATAAAGTCATCAAGCCATGTTTGTAGTGGCAGGGGTATCTGTGATAAAGTCATCAAGCCATGTTTATAGTGGCAAGGGGTATCTGTGATAAAGTCATCAAGCCATGTTTGTAGTGGCAGGGGTATCTGTGATAAAGTCATCAAGCCATGTTTGTAGTGGCAGGGGTATCTGTGATAAAGTCATCAAGCCATGTTTATAGTGCAGGGGTATCTGTGATATAGCCATCAAGCCATGTTTGTAGTGGCAGGGGGTAATCTGTGATAAAGTCATCAAGCCATGTTTGTAGTGGCAGGGGTATCTGTGATAAAGTCATCAAGCCATGTTTGTAGTGGCAGGGGTATCTGTGATAAAGTCATCAAGCCATGTTTGTAGTGGCAGGGGTAATCTGTGATAAAGTCATCAAGCCATGTTTGTAGTGGCAGGGTGTAATCTGTGATAAAGTCATCAAGCCATGTTTGTAGTGGCAGGGGTATCTGTGATAAAGTCATCAAGCCATGTTTGTAGTGACAGGGGGTAATCTGTGATAAAGTCATCAAGCCATGTTTATAGTGGCAGGGGTAATCTGTGATAAAGTCATCAAGCCATGTTTATAGTGGCAGGGGTAATCTGTGATAAAGTCATCAGCCATGTTTGTAGTGGCAGGGGGTATCTATGATAAAGTCATCAAGCCATGTTTATAGTGGCAGGGGGTATCTGTGATAAAGTCATCAAGCCATGTTTATAGTGGCAGGGGTATCTGTGATAAAGTCATCAAGCCATGTTTGTAGTGGCAGGGGTATCTGTGATAAAGTCATCAAGCCATGTTTGTAGTGGCAGGGGTATCTGTGATAAAGTCATCAAGCCATGTTTATAGTGGCAGGGTAATCTGTGATAAAGTCATCAAGCCATGTTTATAGTGGCAGGGGTAATCTGTGATAAAGTCATCAAGCCATGTTTATAGTGGCATGGGGTATCTGTGATAAAGTCATCAAGCCATGTTTATAGTGGCAGGGGTATCTGTGATAAAGTCATCAAGCCATGTTTGTAGTGGCAGGGGTATCTGTGATAAAGTCATCAAGCCATGTTTGTAGTGGCATGGGGTATCTGTGATAAAGTCATCAAGCCATGTTTATAGTGGCAGGGGTAATCTGTGATAAAGTCATCAAGCCATGTTTGTAGTGACAGGGGGTATCTGTGATAAAGTCATCAAGCCATGTTTGTAGTGGCAGGGGTAATCTGTGATAAAGTCATCAGCCATGTTTATAGTGGCAGGGTATCTGTGATAAAGTCATCAAGCCATGTTTGTAGTGGCAGGGGTATCTGTGATAAAGTCATCAAGCCATGTTTGTAGTGGCAGGGGTATCTGTGATAAAGTCATCAAGCCATGTTTGTAGTGGCAGGGGTATCTGTGATAAAGTCATCAAGCCATGTTTGTAGTGGCAGGGGTATCTGTGATAAAGTCATCAAGCCATGTTTGTAGTGGCAGGGGTAATCTGTGATAAAGTCATCAAGCCATGTTTGTAGTGGCAGGGGTATCTGTGATAAAGTCATCAAGCCATGTTTGTAGTGGCAGGGGTAATCTGTGATAAAGTCATCAAGCCATGTTTGTAGTGGCAGGGGTAATCTGTGATAAAGTCATCAAGCCATGTTTATAGTGGCAGGGGTATCTGTGATAAAGTCATCAAGCCATGTTTGTAGTGGCAGGGGTATCTGTGATAAAGTCATCAAGCCATGTTTATAGTGGCAGGGGTAATCTGTGATAAAGTCATCAAGCCATGTTTATAGTGGCAGGGGTAATCTGTGATAAAGTCATCAAGCCATGTTTATAGTGGCAGGGGTAATCTGTGATAAAGTCATCAAGCCATGTTTATAGTGGCAGGGGTAATCTGTGATAAAGTCATCAAGCCATGTTTGTAGTGGCAGGGGTATCTGTGATAAAGTCATCAAGCCATGTTTGTAGTGGCAGGGGTATCTGTGATAAAGTCATCAAGCCATGTTTGTAGTGGCAGGGGTATCTGTGATAAAGTCATCAAGCCATGTTTGTAGTGGCAGGGGTATCTGTGATAAAGTCATCAAGCCATGTTTGTAGTGGCAGGGGTATCTGTGATAAAGTCATCAAGCCATGTTTATAGTGGCAGGGGTAATCTGTGATAAAGTCATCAAGCCATGTTTGTAGTGGCAGGGGTAATCTGTGATAAAGTCATCAAGCCATGTTTGTAGTGGCAGGGGTATCTGTGATAAAGTCATCAAGCCATGTTTGTATTGGCAGGGGGTAATCTGTGATAAAGTCATCAAGCCATGTTTGTAGTGGCAGGGGTATCTGTGATAAAGTCATCAAGCCATGTTTGTAGTGGCAGGGGGTATCTGTGATAAAGTCATCAAGCCATGTTTGTAGTGACAGGGGGTAATCTGTGATAAAGTCATCAAGCCATGTTTTTAGTGGCAGGGGGTATCTGTGATAAAGTCATCAAGCCATGTTTATAGTGGCAGGGTGTAATCTGTGATAAAGTCATCAAGCCATGTTTGTAGTGGCAGGGGTATCTGTGATAAAGTCATCAAGCCATGTTTGTAAGGGCAGGGGGTATCTGTGATAAAGTCATCAAGCCATGTTTGTAGTGGCAGGGGTATCTGTGATAAAGTCATCAAGCCATGTTTGTAGTGGCAGGGGTATCTGTGATAAAGTCATCAAGCCATGTTTGTAGGGACAGGGGGTATCTGTGATAAAGTCATCAAAGGCATGTTTGTAGTGGCAGGGGTATCTGTGATAAAGTCATCAAGCCATGTTTGTAGTGGCAGGGGTAATCTGTGATAAAGTCATCAAGCCATGTTTGTAGTGGCAGGGGTAATCTGTGATAAAGTCATCAAGCCATGTTTGTAGTGGCAGGGGTATCTGTGATAAAGTCATCAAGCCATGTTTGTAGTGGCAGGGTGTAATCTGTGATAAAGTCATCAAGCCATATTTATAGTGGCAGGGGGTATCTGTGATAAAGTCATCAAGCCATGTTTGTAGTGACAGGGGGTATCTGTGATAAAGTCATCAAGCAATGTTTGTAGTGGCAGGGGGTATCTGTGATAAAGTCATCAAGCCATGTTTATAGTGGCAGGGGTATCTGTGATAAAGTCATCAAGCCATGTTTGTAGTGGCAGGGGTATCTGTGATAAAGTCATCAAGCCATGTTTGTAGTGGCAGGGGTATCTGTGATAAAGTCATCAAGCCATGTTTGTAGTGGCAGGGGTATCTGTGATAAAGTCATCAAGCCATGTTTATAGTTGCAGGGGGTATCTGTGATAAAGTCATCAAGCCATGTTTGTAGTGGCAGGGGTATCTGTGATAAAGTCATCAAGCCATGTTTGTAGTGGCAGGGTGTATCTGTGATAAAGTCATCAAGCCATGTTTGTAGTGGCAGGGGTATCTGTGATAAAGTCATCAAGCCATGTTTGTAGTGGCAGGGGTAATCTGTGATAAAGTCATCAAGCCATGTTTGTAGTGGCAGGGTGTAATCTGTGATAAAGTCATCAAGCCATGTTTGTAGTGGCAGGGGTATCTGTGATAAAGTCATCAAGCCATGTTTGTAGTGGCAGGGGTATCTGTGATAAAGTCATCAAGCCATGTTTGTAGTGGCAGGGGGTATCTGTGATAAAGTCATCAAGCCATGTTTGTAGTGGCAGGGTGTAATCTGTGATAAAGTCATCAAGCCATGTTTGTAGTGGCAGGGGTATCTGTGATAAAGTCATCAAGCCATGTTTGTAGTGGCAGGGTGTAATCTGTGATAAAGTCATCAAGCCATGTTTGTAGTGGCAGGGGGAATCTGTGATAAAGTCATCAAGCCATGTTTGTAGTGGCAGGGGTATCTGTGATAAAGTCATCAAGCCATGTTTGTAGTGGCAGGAGGTAATCTGTGATAAAGTCATCAAGCCATGTTTGTAGTGGCAGGGTGTAATCTGTGATAAAGTCATCAAGCCATGTTTGTAGTGGCAGAGGGTATCTGTGATAAAGTCATCAAGCCATGTTTGTAGTGGCAGGGGTAATCTGTGATAAAGTCATCAAGCCATGTTTGTAGTGGCAGGGGGTAATCTGTGATAAAGTCATCAAGCCATGTTTGTAGTGGCAGGGGTATCTGTGATAAAGTCATCAAGCCATGTTTATAGTGGCAGGGTGTAATCTGTGATAAAGTCATCAAGCCATGTTTGTAGTGGCAGGGTGTAATCTGTGATAAAGTCATCAAGCCATGTTTGTAGTGGCAGGAGTATCTGTGATAAAGTCATCAAGCCATGTGTATAGTGGCAGGGGGTATCTGTGATAAAGTCATCAAGCCATGTTTGTAGTGGCATGGGGTATCTGTGATAAAGTCATCAAGCCATGTTTGTAGTGACAGGGGGTATCTGTGATAAAGTCATCAAGCCATGTTTGTAGTGGCAGGGGTATCTGTGATAAAGTCATCAAGCCATGTTTGTAGTGGCAGGGGTATCTGTGATAAAGTCATCAAGCCATGTTTATAGTGACAGGGGGTATCTGTGATAAAGTCATCAAGCCATGTTTATAGTGGCAGGGGTAATCTGTGATAAAGTCATCAAGCCATGTTTGTAGTGGCAGGGGTATCTGTGATAAAGTCATCAAGCCATGTTTGTAGTGGCAGGGGTATCTGTGATAAAGTCATCAAGCCATGTTTGTAGTGGCAGGGGTAATCTATGATAAAGTCATCAAGCCATGTTTATAGTGGCAAGGGGTATCTGTGATAAAGTCATCAAGCCATGTTTGTAGTGGCAGGGGTAATCTATGATAAAGTCATCAAACCATGTTTGTAGTGGCAGGGGTATCTGTGATAAAGTCATCAAGCCATGTTTGTAGTGGCAGGGGTATCTGTGATAAAGTCATCAAGCCATGTTTGTAGTGGCAGGGGTAATCTATGATAAAGTCATCAAACCATGTTTGTAGTGGCAGGGGGTAATCTGTGATAAAGTCATCAAGCCATGTTTATAGTGGCAGGGTGTAATCTGTGATAAAGTCATCAAGCCATGTTTGTAGTGGCAGGGGTATCTGTGATAAAGTCATCAAGCCATGTTTGTAGTGGCAGGGGGTAATCTGTGATAAAGTCATCAAGCCATGTTTGTAGTGGCAGGGGTATCTGTGATAAAGTCATCAAGCCATGTTTGTAGTGGCAGGGGTATCTGTGATAAAGTCATCAAGCCATGTTTATAGTGGCAGGGGTAATCTGTGATAAAGTCATCAAGCCATGTTTGTAGTGGCAGGGTGTATCTGTGATAAAGTCATCAAGCCATGTTTATAGTGGCAGGGGTAATCTGTGATAAAGTCATCAAGCCATGTTTATAGTGGCAGGGTAATCTGTGATAAAGTCATCAAGCCATGTTTATAGTGGCAGGGGTAATCTGTGATAAAGTCATCAGCCATGTTTGTAGTGGCAGGGGGTAATCTATGATAAAGTCATCAAGCCATGTTTGTAGTGGCAGGGGGTAATGTTTGTAGTGGCAGGGGTAATCTATGATAAAGTCATCAAGCCATGTTTGTAGTGGCAGGGGGTAATGTTTGTAGTGGCAGGGGTAATGTTTGTAGTGGCAGGGGTAATGTTTGTAGTGACAGGGGTAATGTTTGTAGTGACAGGAGCCATGTTTGTAGTGGCAGGAGCCATGTTTGTAGTGGCAGGGGTAATGTTTGTAGTGGCAGGGTATCTGTGATAAAGTCATCAAACCATGTTTGTAGTGGCAGGAGCCATGTTTGTAGTGGCAGGGGTAATGTTTGTAATCCGGACAGGGTCGTTAAATTCATGAGAGGTTTTTCCACAGAAATATCTAATATTGTTGTTGGAGTTACGGAGTTAGGGCTTTGTGCAATACTCTCGGCAGGTGATGTTCTATTTCTGCGGAGTTAGGGCTTTGTGCTATATTCTCGGCAGGTGATGTTCTATTTCTGCGGAGTTAGGGCTTTGTGCAATACTCTCGGCAGGTGATGTTCTATTTCAGGAAACAAGTCATATGGGGAAGCTCAGAACGATCAAGAACATTTTTGGTTTTTAGATGACTTTTAATTAAATAAGGACAGCTCCACTCTTTATCATTATTATGGGAGTTCACACGTTAAGGCAAAGGGGTGCAGGTGTGTCCCCCTGCAAACTAAAAATAACTTTTGATAAAACATATTCCTTTTCGCGTAGTGATTGCTGTCGTTTCTGCCTGTAATGTCGCTTTTTAGGACGGTGTAGGTCAATGGGGACATAAGACTGAGACATTTAATGGTTGCATGGACTAATGCAGTCAAGGGGGACATAAGACTGAGACATTTAATGGTTACATGGACTAATGCAGTCAAGGGGGACATAAGACTGAGACATTTAATGGTTGCATGGACTAATGCAGTCAATGGGGACATAAGACTGAGACATTTAATGGTTGCATGGGCTAATGCAGTCAAGGGGGACATAAGACTGAGACATTTAATGGTTGCATGGACTAATGCAGTCAATGGGGACATAAGACTGAGAAATTTAATGGTTGCATGGACTAATGCAGTCAATGGGGACATAAGACTGAGACATTTAATGGTTGCATGGACTAATGCAGTCACCATGAAACTGTTCAGGTTAGGAATTTTCTTTATGCCCCAGACATAAAAAATTATTGAGTTTATCGTGGATGGAACGCGGTACTTCCGCATGGGAGCTACGCTCTTATCCATTCTTTCGCATAATAAACTATTAATTTTTTTAAAATGTACCCCCCTTCTCCATCCCCTGGAAAACTTTATGTGAACACCCATGATCACTCTCACATTTTCTTCTATCACTCTCACATTTTCTCCTATCACTCTCACATTTTCTCCTATCACTCTCACATTTTCTATCACTCTCACATTTTCTTCTATCACTCTCACATTTTCTTCTATCTCTCTCACATTTTCTCCTATCACTCTCACATTTTCTATCACTCTCACATTTTCTTCTATCACTCTCACATTTTCTTCTATCACTCTCACATTTTCTCCCATCTCTCTCACATTTTCTATCACTCTCACATTTTCTTCTATCACTCTCACATTTTCTCCCATCTCTCTCACATTTTCTATCACTCTCACATTTTCTTCTATCACTCTCCCATTTTCTTCTATCACTCTCACATTTTCTCCCATCTCTCTCACATTTTCTATCACTCTCACATTTTCTTCTATCACTCTCACATTTTCTCCTATCTCTCTAACATTTTCTATCACTCTCACATTTTCTATCTCTCTCATATTTTCTATCACTCTCACATTTTCTCCTATCTCTCTCACATTTTCTATCACTCTCACATTTTCTTCTATCTCTCTCACATTTTCTATCACTCTCACATTTTCTTCTATCACTCTCCCATTTTCTTCTATCACTCTCACATTTTCTCCCATCTCTCTCACATTTTCTATCACTCTCACATTTTCTTCTATCACTCTCACATTTTCTCCTATCTCTCTAACATTTTCTATCACTCTCACATTTTCTTCTATCTCTCTCACATTTTCTCCTATCACTCTCACATTTTCTCCCATCTCTCTCACATTTTCTCCTATCAATGTATGCCGTAATAATTTATCAATTTCATCATTTATTTTCTCATATATTTCCACTTCATTCTCAACCACCTTGACATCATCTGTATGACTGTATCTTGTCGTCAGATGGGAGCCAACAAGTATTATGTGACATCTAAATCATGACGTACGCAAATACTACTTATTTTGATATTTGATTTCTAGTTTTTGGAACTTGGCAACAAAAGATCAAGCAAGTTTATCAACTAACAAAACTTTAAAAAAAAATGCTGATGGTGACTACCTTGTTGCTAGTTAGTAGGACATGTTCCATATTTCTGTGAGTGTTACAGTTCTCATATCACCCTCAAGGTTAGGGTTACCTGTTAGTATCTTTGTGTAGGGGGTTAAGACAGGTGTAAATATGTAACTATGTAACACGTATATATATATCACAATCCAAACCGTGTTTGTATCTAAGACAGGTGTGAATCCCTTCAAAGCAATCAGGTATGTCTGATACTTGCTAGTGGACAGGTATGTTTGTGACTTGACAGTGAATAGATATGTTTGTCACATTACAGTGAACAAGTATGTTTATAACTTTACAGTGAACATGTATGTTTATAACTTTACAGTGAACATGTATGTTTATAACTTTACAGTGAACATGTATGTTTATAACTTTACAGTGAACATGTATGTTTATAACTTTAAAAGAACAGGTATGTTTGTGGCATTACAGTGGACAGGTATGTTTGTGATTTTACAGTGGACAGGTATGTTAATAACTTCACATACCTGTCTAACATGTGTCTTGTACATAATTTTACCCGATATCAGTTATATGAGGACTATCATCATAGCACTCCAGACATGTCCATAGGTGCTCCGATCTCCGCCTCAGCAAATCCAGCTGCGTCCAGCGACCCAACACGCCAGTTCGATGTTGATTAATCAATCTCCTTGCATATTTAGTATGTCGTTCTTTTCGGCTTCACCAATATTGACACCCATCTCTCTCAATCTGGTCAGGGAGTGGGATTCACAGCCCTGAAAGTCCTCTTTTCGGAAAGACTCTCTCAATGCATGAAGAATGTCATTTCGATCCATGGCAGCTCCCTCTGATATTGTAGCCAAGCCAGCCAATCTATCAGCTCGTTCATTACTCCTAACTCCTGCGTGTCCAGGGACAAAAATGAAGGTGATTTCTCTGATCATTGTCTGTACCAGTACCTCCACCCAGTTGCGTCTCACCATTCCTGATTCGACTTTACGAATCATACTTATGGAGTCACCGAGTATGAAAACACTAGAGTAGTTGTGAGATGCCAACCATTTCACCGCCTCCGTAACCCCCGAACCTCCATTGTCAAATTACTGGTGGTTGTTGCGTATTTTTCCTCTTGAGCGTGCTGAAAAAGCACACGCACAGCATTGTTGGCGAATGACTGAACCATTGGTGTAAATAACCACATCTTACTGATAGCTTTTTAATTGATAGCTCGGTTGATGTAACAATTCGTTATATTGATGTTATGCAATCAGATCAAGTAACAATTGTTTTATCTTGTATATGATCGGTGTCAATCTGTATTATATTGATGTTATGTAATCAGATCAAGTAACAATTGTTTTATCTTGTATATGATCGGTGTCAATCTGTATTATATTGTATACAAAATAAAAAAAACCTCATTTCTATTTATCTCCACAGATTCGTGATTATTATTTTCCTGACTTGATTTAAATTGTCCAAGTTCTATCAAAGATGGCTCAATCTTTTGTTGGTAAATGGCTGCCTGATCATAGTTCCTATTCTGGAGCGGAGGAATACTTTGCAGCTTGTAAGTTTGTTTTCCTTGTTTGGTCCTCATTCTTTTTATGTTTTGTATTTTGGTGATTTGGAAATACGTTAACGTTATTCCTTACACGGTTTATTTTGTTGTTGTTTTTGTCATTGCTTGTTTTGTAAACTATCTGATAAACTAAACTGAAACAAAGTTCTTATAAGTGTTTGATAATGTATAGATTATATAGAATATATTCACTATTGGATGTGGTTTTACAGAAGAATGCTGAAAATTCCAAGGACAGCGAAGAAATAAATGAGGAGGTTTTAAATCAGGCCTGCACACAAAGAAACCTTACCAAAAGAATAAGAATCCGATAATCAAGGTTCTTCGGGCATATAACGCGAAGAGAAGGTTTAAAACATTTAGTGACTACAGGTAAAATTCAGGGAAGGAGAAATCGTGGAAGACAGAGGGAGAAGATGTTGGATGGCCTGACATCCTGGTTCAACAAAAGATCGACGTCAGAACTAATTACATGCACCAAGCAAAGAGAGTTGTGGAGAGACATGATCGCCTACGCCGGCAGGCAACCACTTGATTGATTGATTGGATATTGACCGAACTGATTAACTGCACCAAAGAGCGAGAGAGAGAGAGAGAGAGAGAGAGAGAAGAGAAGAAAGCTGTGGAGAGGTGGGACAGCTGATGCAGGACTATAATAAATCTTAAATATCACCTATTTAATATACAAGTATATATATATATATATATATATACAATCGTGTCCCGTTTGACTTATAAGACTTCCACGGAATATTTCAATTGTTGCCGTTCTGTTGCTTTTCTACTAATTGTTTCCCATATCAATCTGTCAACTTTCTTTCTACTAATTGTTTCCCATATCAATCTGTCAACTTTCTTTCTACTAATTGTTTCCCATATCAATCTGTCAACTTTCTTTCTACTAATTGTTTCCCATATCAATCTGTCAACTTTCTTTCTACTAATTGTTTCCCATATCAATCTGTCAACTTACTTTCTACTAATTGTTTCCCATATCAATCTGTCAACTTTCTTTCTACAGTTCTTCATGTTTTCTTTGGACATCCATGCCTTCTTTCCCATCCTCTGTCCATCTGAGAGCTGTCCTAGACAATGCCCCCTACTGGCATACAAGATAAATTCCCAACCCATTTCCAGCACTCACAACTGTATAATACTCCCAGGACACTGCTTCTATTTTCCAGCACTCACAACTGTATAATACTCCCAGGACACTGCTTCTATTTTCCAGCACTCACTTCTGTATAATAACACTCACAGGACACAGCGTCTATGCGCTTCCTACTACAACATCAAAGAAGAAAGAAACAATCTTTCTTAAGTTAAAAGGGCGTGTCTCTGCTTATAAATGATTTAATCTTATAAACGAACAAAGATTTTTTAAACAGGCATTATATTGTTACAAATTTCTTGCTTTCTGTTTCTCAGTGGGTCAGTCTGACATGCTGAAGGATTTCGAAGGAGCACAGGGTACCGAAGTTACACTCAGTGGAAATACTCTAACCTTTGTGACAGACATTGCGAATAAGAGCCCAAGAACAGATGTGGTCCGTATCGGAGAAACCGATGATGTTCCTTTTCCAAACGGCCCCACAATGCAGGTTCGGTGAAAGACTATTTACCTATTAGACTATTAGTCTATGTTGGTACGCTGGCAAATGTGTATGTTTGGGTGTGTGCTAGGAAATGGTATAGTCTTAATCTTTCCTGGTAGAGAGAGAGAGAGAGAGAGAGAGAGAGAAGAGAGATGGTTTAAGATGAGGTGGAGTGAGAAGGAGAGAGAAGAGAAAGGAGAGAGAGAGAGAGAGGACTAAACACATACAACAGCAACAACAATATCACACATATATATATATATATATAATCTCATCTACACAGGCCAAGAACAGGCTAGAAGGTGACCGCTTGATCTCTGACCTCTTCGTGGGGGATAACCTGGTCATGACCTTCGTGAGGTTCGTCAAGGGGAACGAACTCTTCAGTGTAAGTGTATGATTAATATAATGTTTTGTAATGTCCCTTTATCAGAATGAAATGAAAATCGTGTCATATCCGTTACAGGACGTAACCATCAACAAAAGTAAACGAGTCGTTGTACATCACTTATATATTCAGTAGTTTGCCATTGCTTTCTGAACGGTGAGTTTTATTTTTACCTTTCGTAAAAATCCAAATTTGCTTCCAAACTGCCTGCCGTGGAGTTTGAACCAGGTACGCTTGGTTGTGATCGAACTCACTACCGATTAAGCTACATACGCTCACGATTATGTTTCAGATTATCTTTCTCATTTAACGGCATCAATGTCTTCGTTCTACTTTTTCAATTATTATTTTTTCAAAAATTATCCTGAATGTGTGTGAATGCTCTAGTACTGTAATTTAATTTAATTTGGGGGTGAAGAAGGAGGAGAGGGAGGAGAGGGGAGAGGGGTGGGGTTAGGGGATACTTTATATTAAATATGACGGGGTGAAAACGGGGTCTCTGTAGCGAAGCGGTTACGCCTTTGTATTGCGTTCTGAAGGTCGCTTGTTCGAATCAGAACCGCGTCGTTCTGTTCGTAAGTGCAATGTGCTTTCGACGATAATTTAGGATTGTTCTCAGAGCTGGGGAGCTTGCACTTTATTCAATGTTCTCAAAGCTTGAGGAGACTTGTACTTTATTCAATGTTCTCAAGCTGGAACTTGTACTTTATTCAATGCTCTCAGAGCTAGGAGCTTGTACTTTATTCAATGTTCTCAGAGCTGGAACTTGTACTTTATTCAATGTTCTCAGAGCTGAGAGCTTGTACTTTATTCAATGTTCTCAGAGCTTAGGAGCTTGTACTTTATTCAATGTTCTTAGAGCTGGGGAACTTGTACATTATTCAATGTTCTCAGAGCTAGGGAACTTGTACTTTATTCAATGCTCTCAGAACTGGGGAGCTTGTACTTTATTCAATGCTCTCAGAGCTGCGGAGCTTGTACTTTATTCAATGTTCTCAGAGCTGGAGAGCTTGTACTTTATTCAATGTTCTCAGAGCTGGAGAGCTTGTTCTTTATTCAATGTTCTCAGAGCTTAGGAGCTTGTACTTTATTCAATGTTGTTAGAGCTGGGGAACTTGTTCTTTATTCAATGTTCTCAGAGCTGGGAAGCTTGTACTTTATTCAATGTTCTCAGAGCTGCGGAGCTTGTACTTTATTCAATGCTCTTAGAGCTGGGGAGCTTGTACTTTATTCAATGTTCTTAGAGCTGGGGAACTTGTACTATTCAATGTTCAGGCTGAACTGACTTTATTCAATGCCTCAGAGCTGGGAACTTGTACTTTATTCAATGTTCTCAGAGCTAGGGAACTTGTACTTTATTCAATGTTCTCAGAGCTGGGGAACTTGTACTTTATTCAATGTTCTTAGAGCTGGGGAACTTGTACTTTATTCAATGCTCTTAGAAAGGTAGTGTACCATGTCTGGGGAGCCTAATCAATGTATATGTGGGGAAGCCTGGTGCAAACAAGTCAATCCTTCGCCTCTAGACCTCTCTACTAAATAAGAACTGCATTTGTTATGACAACTTTATGAGGACATTATGCATTCATTTTGCTACCATCGTTATACACTTTAACATCATCTAAACGATATTAGTAGTTATCATCAATACATGCACTACATACGTACCACCCATTTGTAGCACCAGAGACCGTAGAACCACAGACGCAGCACTGTTCGCACAATATTATAAGTAACGCATCACCACATACAGCATCGCACACATAACATATATATATATATAGTACCACACACACAGCATCGTAAACAGCATAATACATATATATATATATAGCACTACCAAGACAGTATCTCAAACACAGAGTATAACACTGTCATACACGCATACAGAACAGGTAGCAAAATATGTCAACACTCAACATCACAACAAGAAATATCATCTGCACCACACGTGGTCTTCCAGTTCCATTCATTGATACCACCAACCCAACCACCATTATCGCAACCACCATCACAATCACCACCGCAATCTCCACCACCACAACCACACCACCATAACAACCATCACACCACTGCAATCTCCATCGCCACCACAACTCACATATGTTATCTCTCTGCAGGAGTTGACAGCCAGCGGGAAAACCCTGAGCTTCAAAGCAACTCGGGCATAAGCTATAGATGACCCGACCATTTATCCATACCTCTCATAGAACAGCATATTTCTACAACTTCCATCCTTATCTTGCCTTTACCACCAGCAACAACAACAAGACCAGCAACATAGCTGCAACTACCACTAAATATGTTAATTTTGAAGAAGACACGCAGAAAATTATCATAAAAATATTAATGCACAGTAAATTAATTCTGACTTCGTATAACTGTAATATACAGGGTGTTCAAGATATTAGTAGTTTGTCAAGGGAGCCAATCTGGCATATATTTATGAAAATGAGAAGGTTCAATTATGACGTAGCAAAGGTCAAGTAAGCAAGCCTTTTTGTGATGGTGTGTAATTATGGTGCGGGCATGGCACCTGAAAGCAAACGCAGTGACATACCAACTGTCACCACTATTAAAACATCCAAGCATTAACATGGCAGTCAAACGACAACTGATAAACTGCATATTTATTCCAACTCTCTGTTATCAATGCCAAACATGGCCCCTGACTAAGACACAAGAAAGAAAGATTACAACATGTGAAATGAGTTGCCTACGAAAAGCTGTCAACGTT
Organism: Arion vulgaris; assembly: GCA_020796225.1. NCBI lineage: Eukaryota > Metazoa > Mollusca > Gastropoda > Stylommatophora > Arionidae > Arion > Arion vulgaris. Next base: position 54,822,343 of record CM036758.1, on the reverse strand, counting down.
ACAAGGAGAGATAGAGTGAGAAACGAGAATATCAGAAGCATCGTTGGTACTATACCATGCATACAGTACATCGAGAAGCAAAGAATCAAGTGGTTCGGCCATCTAATGAGAATGGAACCACATTTACTACCATCACGTGCCTACACTAATCGACGCTCAGGGCGCAGAGCGCGAGGCAGGCCAAGAACACGATGGATAGATAACATCTCAGAGTCCCTGCGAAAGCATGGACTAAATATACACACGACGCTTCATGGCAAATGTGGTTAAGAAAAGATAAGATAAGATAAGCCAACTATATATATTTCATATGGGAGACAACCACTTAAATGATTGTAATGACAGCAAACAACGATACAAGATAAGGGAGACAACGAGATAAATGTTAGCAAAGACCATTGATGTAATGTAAGATAAGGGAGACAAACAGTAAAACGTTGGTAGTGACATCTAGCGTTCCGTATACAACATAGGGACGACAATAAAATGAATGTGTGTAGTTATAACGATCACTCTTGTAGAGGTAGAAGACTATACTTTTTGTATTTGTCTAGATATCAATGTTATTAAGTGCAATGTCAGCTGTGTTATTATTTGTTATTTGTTATTATTATTATTATAGAACGAGATAATAAAAATCTTGCACTATGAAAAAGACAAGAAAATATACTTGTTAGTTTTTGATCTGATGCGTATATATATATATATATATATATGGCATGATTACGATTGAAAGGACAAGTGTCATAAACATTAACATAAGAAAAAAAGTTGGTACAGAACATTGCGGGTATTACATTAGGAAACAAAGAATGAAGTGGTTTGGCCACTTGATAAGAATGCATCCAAACTCCACAGTATACGCAGTCTTCTACAACAGAACATCAGGAAAGAAGGCGAGAGAAAGACCACGAAAAAGATGGTTAGATGGCGTAGCAGAATCCTGTCTAAGAGTAAATATAACAATCACACAAGCCACCAGAACAGCGCAAGACAAAAACAGAAAACTACAACACTGGGCAACAACACGGTAACAATGTGACGACACTGGGCAACAACACGGTAACAGTGTGATGACACTGGGCAACAACACGGTAACAGTGTGATGACACTGGGCAACAACACGGTAACAGTGTGTATGACCTGGCAACAACACGGTAACAGTGTGATGACACTGGCAAAACACGGTAAAGTGTGATGACATGGGCAACAACACTGGTTAACAGTGGATGACACTGGGCAACAACACGAACAGGTATGACACTGGGCAACAACACGGTAACAGTGTGACGACAAAAGAAGAAAGAAGAAGAAGATTAAGGTTGGACAAGGTGGGTGTTGTGTGTTCTGTCATTTCACCCAGTTCGTTTTCTTTATGCCTGAGAAGTGCCTTTTGACTAAGATTAAAGTGTAATGCCCATTTGATCGCTGTTAAAGCCTGGGAGACGTCATGTAATCAATATACAACTTAATACATTTAAATAAATTCCGAGCAGCTCTCATTCGAAATAATGACGTCGTTTTGAATTTTACACGTTCATCCGTAACTTGGTCCACTCGTAACCTCTACCAGAAAGGTCCAATACAATTATTTTTTAAAGCCTGAGCACTACGATGATTGTCGACTATGTAAAGTCCTCTTAGGCTCAGTTATATATATATATATTATATTTATATATGAAACTAAGACAATGAAAATATTACATAATCTGTATATACTGTCGCATGGTATCTTATATGATAGCCGTCTGAGTTCATTCATACCTTTACGCTAATACACTTACATACCTACATATTTGTAAGTGTAGGTAGGATGGTATGTGTAGGTTTGAATATCTCGTTTTACTTCTAACAAAGGATGGAAATAGGAAGAAGGAAATTGAAAGAAGAACAAACATCACCTTAATACAATTAAACATCTAAAAACAGTTTGGAACGGAACTGATAGGAAAACAAAAATCAGAATACTAAAAGCATGCATATTCCCAATAGCAACGTATGAGTGTGAAGCATGGACATCGCAGTAGAAAATCATCTATATATTTTTGAATATAAATGTTACAGAAGATTCCTAGGTGGGTGTATCATGGACAGAAAAGAAAACAAATAGATCCATCCAGAAAAACTGAGAAAAAAAAACGAGGCTGATGCTACAAATAAGAATGATAAAATTGAAGTATTTTGTGAACATATACAGAGGTAATCAAGTTTGGAGAAGACCGTCATGGTAGGAAACATCCTAGTAAAGAGGAGAAGAGGAAGACCACTGAGATGATGAATTCATGATGTAATTAATGATTTGAACATGACAGCTACAGCGTCGAGACATATCTCCTATGAGAGAAAGAAATTCCGAAGGACTGTTAGCGTGGCAACATTCTGCTCACGACAAGCTATTTGATGATGATGGCGAGGTAAGATAGATTAGAACAAAGCAGAGACCTGTCGCTTTTCGAATCGCACACAAATGTGATCACTTCACACACTCCTAGGCCGTAGTTTTATCATTTCTCATTTCTAGCACCCAAGTGTGCAGAAAGTAGGAGAGTGAATTCCTTACATCCCTTCTGAAAACCCAAATGGGGAAAATTAACCATTTTGTATTCGATTCGGAAAATGAACCATCTTGTATTCGATTCGGAAAATGAACCATCTTGTATTCGATTCGGAAAATGAACGATTTATGCATTGTTCTAATCCTACACACACTTATATCTATGTATTGTCTGTCTGTCTCCTCCTTCATCTGTCTGTTCACCTCTCTGTCTGCTTATCTGCCTCTCTTCCCATCCATCTGTCTGCTCACCTCTTTGTCTGCTTGTCTGTCTGTCTCCTCATTCATCTGTCTGTTCACCTCTCTGTCTGCTTGTCTGTCTGTTTTCCCATCCATCTGTCTGTTCACCTCTCTGTCTGCTTGTCTGCCTGTTTTCCTGCATCTACGTTCCTTCTGTCTGCTTGTCTGTCTGTCTCCCATCCATTGTATTTCACCTCTCTGTATGTTTGTCTGTCTGTCTGCCCATCCATCTGTATGTTCACCTCTCTGTATATTTGTCTGACTGTCTCCCATTCAGTGTATATTCACATATGTCGGTTTATCTATCTGTCCCACCCCTCCCTGTCCGTATATCCATCTCGTGTCTCTTTGTCTGTTTGATCATCTGTCTCATGTGTCCATCTGTCCGTCTGTCTGTATGTTCGTCTGTCCGTCTGTCTGTCCATCTGTCTGTTCTACTTTCTGTCTCTGAAAAATAAAATTTCTTATCCCCCATTTGACATATTTGGGTAGTAAAGTGTCAAACAACGGAGACACGATGAAAGAAATAAACTCTCGTATTGCTATAGCAGCTAGGGCCTTCACTAAATTAACGAATATCTGGCAATCTCAAGACCTTAAGTTAGTATATGCACAAATGTTAAATTATTTAGGTCATGTGTGATTCCTGTACTGACCTACGGTTGTGAAAGTTGGAAATCAACAAAGAAAATTGATAAGAAACTGGACAGCTTTGAGAATAAATGTCTCCGAAAATTATTTAAAGTAAAATGGAGTGATTTCGTTTCTAACAACACAGTGAGAGATAGAACACACCAACAACCCGTATCAAATATTTAAGGAAACGAAGGTGGAAATATTTAGGTCATGTTCTTAGATCAGAAGAAAAGAGACTAAATCGACAAGTCCTTATGTGGTCACCAGTTGGAAAAGAAAACGTGGAAGACCAAAGACCACTCTTCGAAGAACCATCCAACAAGAAAGTAAACTATTGGGATGTAAAACCATACAAGATCTCCAACTGCTAGCAAAGAACCGTATCACATGGAGATCTAAAACCTCTGCCCTATGTGCCGCCTTTGACACGAAAGGAACAAACTATCCCCTAGTGTTTCAGTGAATGTGCTGTCAGGGAATGTTGAGAATAAAATTCATGAGAATCGATGCTGATCGATCAACATAAACACACACACACACACACGCACGCACGCACGCACGCACACACACACACACACAGAGACAATCAATACAAGTAAATTCTATAATTTGTTGTGTCAACATTGAGATATAAAGAAGAAGATGAGGAAGAGAAACAGAAGAACAGTCGTAAACAGAATCAGTCAAGAATGATACAACTAGACAATAATACAGACAAGAGTATGTTGTACTGAAATATATGTCCGCATACTACGTAGTCGGTCTCATGTAAACATACATTGTCGGCTCCACACCGACAAGTAAAGTTGGTCCCATGTCCATACTCATACTGGACACATGACTACACACCTAGTCAATTAAATTCCCCCTCCTCAACACACTTAATCGGGCATATCCCCCTCACCTCACACATACTCTGGCAGTCAGAAGTAAAATGTGCAAGATTTCCTTGACTGTGTCAAAGTCACATTCTCATTGTTAATGTCAACTCGTAGAGACATCATCCATTTCTTCCATTAGTCAAAGACAATCAAATTATGTTCACACGCAAAGCAAATATTTGAACATCATTTAGCTGAAGGCAGCGGTAGTTAACGAAAGTTCGTGACAAATCTAAGACAGGTCAAATGTATTTATGGTTAGTATATGTTTAACTCTCTACACTTGGTCTGTGAATTTTGTTTGTGAATTTTGTTTGATGGAATTTTGTTTGTGAACTTTGCATGTGAAATTTTGTCTGTGAACTTTGTATGTGAGCTTTGTATGTGAACTTTTATCTGTGGATTTTGTTTGTGAACTTTTATGTGAACATTTCTGTGAACTTTGATGTGAACTTTGTGAATTTTTATGTGAACTTTTAAATGTGAACATTGCTGTGAACTCTGTTTATGAATTTTGTTTGTGACTTTTTGTATGTGAACTTTGCTTGTGAACTTTTGTATGTGAACTTTTGTATGTGAACTTTGTTTGTGTACTTTTGTTTGTGAACATTTCTGTGAGTTTTGTATGTGAACATTGTCTGTGAATTTTGTTTGTGAACTTTTGTATGTGAACATTTCTGTGAACATTTATCTGTGAACTCTGTTTGTGAACTTTGTTTGTGACTTTTATTTGTGAATTTTGTTTGTGAACGTTATCTGTGAACTTTCTCTGTGAATGTTGTCTATGAACTTTATCTGTGAACATTTATGTGAGCTTTGTCTGTGAACTTTGTGTGTGAACATTTCTTTGTGCTTTGTCTGTAAACCTTGTATGTAAAGGTTATCTGTGAACGTTGTCTGTGAACGTTATCAATTGTGTTGTCTGTGAACGTTGTCTGTGAACTTTGTCTGTGAACGTTGTCTATGAACGTTGTCTGTGAACTTTGTCTATGAGCGTTGTCTGTGAACTTTGTCTGTGAACTTTGTATGTGAACTTTGTCTGTGAACGTTGTCTGTGAACTTTGTGAATTTTCTCAGTCAAACATGTCTGTTAACTATTTATGTGAACTTTCTTTGTGAATTATGTGTGCGAACGTTACCTGTGGATCTTGTCTGTCAGAGATTCTTAAATTTTCTGCACTACAATTTTTTCTTGTAATGATGACGATAATAACAGTAATGATAATAATGATTATGATAATGATGGCGATCTCAATAATGATGGAGAAGATGATGATGGCGATAATGATGTCAGGAACGAAGACGGTAATTTGTATGATAATGATGATGGTAATGATGATGATGATGTTGAACATGGTTATGAGAAGAATAATAATGATGAAAATGATAATAATGATGATAATATTAATGATGATGAAGGTAATAAAGATGATGATGATAATGATGACAGGAATTATGATGATAAAGAATATAATGGTAATGACATTATCTATGATGATGATGATATTAAGGATAGTAGTTATGATGTAATGGTTACGATAATGAAAATGATGTTGATGTTGATTAAGATGATGTTGGTGACAATAGTGATGATAATGATGTTTCGGATTCCCATGGTGTTGAAATGAGATCAAATGGAAATCGTTTTCCCGAGATATGTTTGTCTACACTCCGGCACCCCTGAAGTCTTTATACGTCAGATTGTTGAGACTAGAATATTCCTCCTCCTCCCCCTTCGCATTTCCCGTACAGTGTCAGCTGCTGTCTGTTTATTTAGACGACGACCATTGATCGTGCAGAGCTGCCTGCAGAGAACAGTCATCGACTAATGTTTTAGTTCTCACCAATTCTGAATTCGGTCGAAGAGATGGTGTCATGGTAGTTTTATCTCTGCTGCTTTGTTGTAGTTGCGGCTTGGTTGGGAAACCATTCCCCGAGTAGATGAGATGAGAAACTCTGAAATGTTGTCTAGTAAGCAGGCACCAAGTACAAAAGCTTACACCGGAGAACGCTTCTTCTTCTTCTAACGTTCCATATCGACGACTTGTTAAATCAATCTTTGTGAATGTATGGAATCCGAGCCTAAGAGCGATTGTACGTTGTCCCAGTTATGCGTCTACAAGTAGATCAGCACATCCTATTTCTGCTATGCTTTTTATTTACTATCGTAACTTCCCTAGGTCCCTACCTTAGTCGCCTCTTACGACATGCCTTGTTAATAGCAGTGTTACTATTCTCTGCTCCCCTTGCGAGTCTCGGCAACATACAGGTATGAGAAGACTTGACTGAAACAGATACAGTTCAGGACAAAGACAAACAACAAGGAACTTTGGGTGTCTCTATGGCGTAGAGGGTAGGTACTCACCTCTTGTTCCAATTATACTCGGTTCGCTCCCTCGTTGAGCTGTCGGGATATATTTCCAGAGATCCCTGATCGCTATGTAGGTGAGATCGAGTTCCTAGTCCTATCGGAGACGGACGATAACACGTAGGTCCTGTTGTCAAGTTGAGCACGTAAAAGAACCATTGACAGCTCAAAATCGAGATCAGCGGGCTGGAATGCCGCTTCCTATGTAAAATTCATTAGAAATAAAATATATTTGTTACAAAAAAATGTAACCATGTTCTAAGTTACATCGGGGACCCCACCGGTGCTGCGGAGTTCGTGCACTACTGCTGAGATCTTATTGGTAAGAAAGAGATCGGAGCACACATGTATCTAATTACGCCCGTGTTTTTAAAGGGTTAACAAAAAGAGCAAAGAATAATAACATTGAGACCTACAAGGCATGTCGTAAGAGCGGACTGGGCTAGGGGCCTAGGGAAGTTACCCTAGTAAATAAAAAGCAACGCAGAAATCGGATGTGGTGACCTACTTGTAAGTGTATCAGTGACGCAAAGTACAATCGTGATTAGGATCAGATCACATATAAATCACAAAGTGTGGTTAACAAGTGATCGATTTTGATTGTTCGAAGCAGAAGATGTTATAATTAGAATACAAGTAATTGTAGGTATACAGTTCGTTGATTGATTGATTGATTAATTGATTGATTGATTGATTGATTGATTTATGATTGATTTATCGATTGATTGATTTGACTTGATTTATACGCAATATTGCTTGATCTGATTTATCTATGTGATTCAGTGATCGATTTGATTTATTTATTGATTGATTTATCTTAGATGTAATTTATTGATTGATTTTGATTGATTGATTTATTGATTGATTTATTATTGATTATTGATTGATTTATTGATTGATGTGACCATCATCATTGCACTTCGGTGAATAACATATATGCTCCAATCTCTTTCTGCACATGAAGATCTCAGCTGCAGTGCTTGAACTCGTAGCACCGGCGAGATCCTTGATGTAATTTTGAAGATGCTGAAGATATTTTGTAGAAATTTTATTTAAAACTTTTTAATAGAATTTTGCGCAGCGGCTTTCAGCCTGCTTTCTAGATTTTGAACTGTCATTGCCTCTTTTACGTGCTGAAATTGAACAGTTTTATCGTCCGTCTCCGATAGGACTAGGTACTGGATGTCACCTACACTGAGATCAGGGATCTCTGGAAAAATATTCCGATGTCGAATCGGGATGTAATACTGTATATACCTGTCTTTCTCCAACTCTGTACTATTTACTCTGTACCACCGCAGCCTCCACACGGTTTTCTCCAGATCTGATCAAATCCAGTCTGATCACCTTAGATTTGTTGGTTTCTATACATCGTTTTGATAACTGACAACACTGACTTAACTGTTTGACGTATTTGACTATAAAGAGACACGAAGGCTAGGAAGACCATTATAAAAAGAGGTATTCCGGCAAAGAGAAGAAGAAGAGGAATACCACAGAGAGATAGATGCAGGATGTAAGTGATGATTTGAGTATGGCGGCTGCAGAAGTCTATGAGAGAGAGAGTGAGTGAGAGAGAGAGAGAGAGAGAGAGAGAGAGAGAGAAATTCCGAAGGACTGTTGGGGTGGCAAAGTTCTACTCAAGACAAGTTATTTTCTGATAATGGAACTACTTAAAGTCGCTCGTGTGTTGCCGGGGTTTCAAGGGGAGCAAAGAATAGCAACATTGCGACCTACAAGGCATGTCGTAAGAAGCGTCTGAGGTAGGGGACTAGGAAAGCTACCCTAGTAAATAAAAGCATCGCAGAAATTGGATGTGTAGGTGCATAACCGGCACAACGTACAATCACTCTTAGGCTCAGATTATATATAAATCACAAAGAATGGTTAATAAATGGTCGATATGGAACGATAGAAGAAGAAGAAGAAGAGAACTACTTAAAGCTAATCTTAAAATCTAAAAATAGTAGAAAAATTGTATTAATTCATTTGCAACATTTTTGTGAACTGATACATTTGTTGAACTGATACATTTTGTTGAACTGATACATTTTGTTGAACTGATATATTTTGTGAACTGATACATTTTGTTGAACTGATACATTTTGTGAACTGATACATTTTGTTGAACTGATACATTTTGTTGAACTGATACATTTTGTTGAACTAATACATTTTGTGAACTGATACATTTTGTGAACTGATACATTTTGTGAACTAATACATTTTGTGAACTGATACATTTTGTTGAACTGATACATTTTGTGAACTGATACATTTTGTGAACTGATACATTTTGTTGAACTGATACATTTTGTGAACTGATACATTTTGTGAACTGATACATTTTTTGAACTGATACATTTTGTGAACTGATACATTTTTTGAACTGATACATTTTGTGAACTGATACATTTTGTGAACTGATACATTTTGTTGAACTGATACATTTTGTGAACTGATACATTTTGTGAACTGATACATTTTGTGAACTGATACATTTTGTGAACTGATACATTTTGTGAACTGATACATTTTGTTGAACTGATACATTTTGTGAACTGATACATTTTGTGAACTGATACATTTTGTTGAACTGATACATTTTGTTGAACTGATACATTTTGTGAACTGATACATTTTGTGAACTAATACATTTTGTGAACTGATACATTTTGTTGAACTGATACATTTTGTGAACTGATACATTTTGTGAACTGATACATTTTGTTGAACTGATACATTTTGTGAACTGATACATTTTGTGAACTGATACATTTTGTTGAACTGATACATTTTGTGAACTGATACATTTTGTTGAACTGATACATTTTGTGAACTGATACATTTTGTTGAACTGATACATTTTGTGAACTGATACATTTTGTGAACTGATACATTTTGTGAACTGATACATTTTGTGAACTGATACATTTTGTGAACTGATACATTTTGTGAACTGATACATTTTGTTGAACTGATACATTTTGTGAACTGATACATTTTGTTGAACTGAATACATTTTGTGAACTGATACATTTTGTTGAACTGATACATTTTGTTGAACTGATACATTTTGTGAACTGATACATTTTGTTGAACTGATACATTTTGTTGAACTGATACATTTTGTTGAACTGATACATTTTGTGAACTGATACATTTTGTGAACTGATACATTTTGTGAACTGATACATTTTGTGAACTGATACATTTTGTTGAACTGATACATTTTGTGAACTGATACATTTTGTGAACTGATACATTTTGTGAACTGATACATTTTGGTGAACTGATACATTTTGTGAACTGATACATTTTGTTGAACTGATACATTTTGTGAACTGATACATTTTGTGAACTGATACATTTTGTGAACTGATACATTTTGTGAACTAATACATTTTGTGAACTGATATATTTTGTTGAACTGATACATTTTGTTGAACTGATACATTTTGTGAACTGATACATTTTGTGAACTGATACATTTTGTTGAACTGATACATTTTGTGAACTGATACATTTTGTTGAACTGATACATTTTGTTGAACTGATACATTTTGTTGAACTGATACATTTTGTGAACTGATACATTTTGTGAACTGATACATTTTGTTGAACTGATACATTTTGTGAACTGATACATTTTGTGAACTGATACATTTTGTTGAACTGATACATTTTGTGAACTGATACATTTTGTTGAACTGATACATTTTGTTGAACTGATATATTTTGTTGAACTGATACATTTTGTTGAACTGATACATTTTGTGAACTGATACATTTTGTGAACTGATACATTTTGTTGAACTGATACATTTTGTGAACTGATACATTTTGTGAACTGATACATTTTGTGAACTGATACATTTTGTGAACTGATACATTTTGTGAACTGATACATTTTGTTGAACTGATACATTTTGTTGAACTGATACATTTTGTTGAACTGATACATTTTGTGAACTGATACATTTTGTGAACTGATACATTTTGTTGAACTGATACATTTTGTGAACTGATACATTTTGTTGAACTGATACATTTTGTTGAACTGATACATTTTGTTGAACTAATACATTTTGTGAACTGATACATTTTGTGAACTGATAAATTTTGTTGAACTGATACATTTTGTGAACTGATACATTTTGTTGAACTGATACATTTTGTTGAACTGATACATTTTGTTGAACTGATACATTTTGTGAACTGATACATTTTGTGAACTGATACATTTTGTTGAACTGATACATTTTGTTGAACTGATACATTTTGTTGAACTGATACATTTTGTTGAACTGATACATTTTGTGAACTGATACATTTTGTGAACTGATACATTTTGTTGAACTGATACATTTTGTGAACTGATACATTTTGTTGAACTGATACATTTTGTTGAACTGATACATTTTGTGAACTAATACATTTTGTTGAACTGATACATTTTGTTGAACTGATACATTTTGTGAACTGATACATTTTGTTGAACTGATACATTTTGTTGAACTGATACATTTTGTTGAACTGATACATTTTGTTGAACTGATACATTTTGTGAACTGATACATTTTGTTGAACTGATACATTTTGTTGAACTGATACATTTTGTTGAACTGATACATTTTGTTGAACTGATACATTTTGTGAACTGATACATTTTGTGAACTGATACATTTTGGTGAACTGATACATTTTGTGAACTGATACATTTTGTGAACTGATACATTTTGTTGAACTGATACATTTTGTTGAACTGATACATTTTGTTGAACTGATACATTTTGTGAACTGATACATTTTGTGAACTGATACATTTTGTTGAACTGATACATTTTGTTGAACTGATACATTTTGTTGAACTGATACATTTTGTTGAACTGATACATTTTGTTGAACTGATACATTTTGTTGAACTGATACATTTTGTGAACTGATACATTTTGTTGAACTGATACATTTTGTTGAACTGATACATTTTGTTGAACTGATACATTTTGTTGAACTGATACATTTTGTGAACTGATACATTTTGTGAACTGATACATTTTGTGAACTGATACATTTTGTGAACTGATACATTTTGTTGAACTGATACATTTTGTGAACTGATACATTTTGTTGAACTGATACATTTTGTTGAACTGATACATTTTGTTGAACTGATACATTTTGTTGAACTGATACATTTTGTGAACTGATACATTTTGTTGAACTGATACATTTTGTGAACTGATACATTTTGTGAACTGATACATTTTGTTGAACTGATACATTTTGTTGAACTGATACATTTTGTTGAACTGATACATTTTGTGAACTGATACATTTTGTGAACTGATACATTTTGTGAACTGATACATTTTGTTGAACTGATACATTTTGTTGAACTGATACATTTTGGTGAACTGATACATTTTGTTGAACTGATACATTTTGTGAACTGATACATTTTGTGAACTGATACATTTTGTGAACTGATACATTTTGTGAACTGATACATTTTGTTGAACTGATACATTTTGTGAACTGATACATTTTGTTGAACTGATACATTTTGTGAACTGATACATTTTGTTGAACTGATACATTTTGTTGAACTGATACATTTTGTGAACTGATACATTTTGTGAACTGATACATTTTGTGAACTGATACATTTTGTGAACTGATACATTTTGTTGAACTGATACATTTTGTTGAACTGATACATTTTGTTGAACTGATACATTTTGTGAACTAATACATTTTGTTGAACTGATACATTTTGTTGAACTGATACATTTTGTTGAACTGATACATTTTGTTGAACTGATACATTTTGTTGAACTGATACATTTTTTGAACTGATACATTTTGTGAACTGATACATTTTGTTGAACTGATACATTTTGTGAACTGATACATTTTGTGAACTGATACATTTTGTTGAACTGATACATTTTGTTGAACTGATACATTTTGTGAACTGATACATTTTGTTGAACTGATACATTTTGTTGAACTGATACATTTTGATGAACTGATACATTTTGTGAACTGATACATTTTGTGAACTGATACATTTTGTTGAACTGATACATTTTGTGAACTGATACATTTTGTGAACTGATACATTTTGTTGAACTGATACATTTTGTTGAACTGATACATTTTGTGAACTGATACATTTTGTGAACTGATACATTTTGTGAACTGATACATTTTGTTGAACTGATACATTTTGTTGAACTGATACATTATGTGAACGGATACATTTTGTTGAACTGATACATTTTGTGAACTGATACATTTTGTGAACTGATACATTTTGTGAACTGATACATTTTGTTGAACTGATACATTTTGTTGAACTGATACATTTTGTGAACGGATACATTTTGTGAACTGATACATTTTGTGAACTTATACATTTTGTGAACTGATACATTTTGTTGAACTGATACATTTTGTTGAACTGATACATTTTGTGAACTGATACATTTTGTGAACTGATACATTTTGTGAACTGATACATTTTGTGAACTGATACATTTTGTGAACTGATACATTTTGTGAACTGATACATTTTGTGAACTGATACATTTTGTGAACTGATACATTTTGTTGAACTGATACATTTTGTTGAACTGATACATTTTGTGAACGGATACATTTTGTTGAACTGATACATTTTGTGAACTGATACATTTTGTGAACTGATACATTTTGTGAACTGATACATTTTTTGAACTGATACATTTTGTGAACTGATACATTTTGTGAACTGATACATTTTGTGAACTGATACATTTTGTGAACTTATACATTTTGTGAACTGATACATTTTGTTGAACTGATACATTTTGTTGAACTGATACATTTTGTGGAACTGATACATTTTGTTGAACTGATACATTTTGTGAACGGATACATTTTGTGAACTGATACATTTTGTGAACTATACATTTGTGAACTGATACATTTTGTTGAACTGATACATTTTGTTGAACTGATACATTTTGTGAACTGATACATTTTGTGAACTGATACATTTTGTTGAACTGATACATTTTGTTGAACTGATACATTTTGTGAACGGATACATTTTGTTGAACTGATACATTTTGTGAACTGATACATTTTGTGAACTGATACATTTTGTGAACTGATACATTTTGTTGAACTGATACATTTTGTTGAACTGATACATTTTGTGAACTGATACATTTTGTGAACTGATACATTTTGTGAACTGATACATTTTGTGAACTGATACATTTTGTGAACTGATACATTTTGTGAACTGATACATTTTGTGAACTGATACATTTTGTTGAACTGATACATTTTGTTGAACTGATACATTTTGTGAACTGATACATTTTGTGAACTGATACATTTTGTGAACTGATACATTTTGTGAACTGATACATTTTGTTGAACTGATACATTTTGTTGAACTGATACATTTTGTGAACTGATACATTTTGTGAACTGATACATTTTGTGAACTGATACATTTTGTGAACTGATACATTTTGTTGAACTGATACATTTTGTTGAACTGATACATTTTGTGAACTGATACATTTTGTTGAACTGATACATTTTGTTGAACTGATACATTTTGTTGAACTGATACATTTTGTTGAACTGATACATTTTGTGAACTGATACATTTTGTGAACTGATACATTTTGTGAACTGATACATTTTGTGAACTGATACATTTTGTTGAACTGATACATTTTGTGAACTGATACATTTTGTTGAACTGATACATTTTGTTGAACTGATACATTTTGTTGAACTGATACATTTTGTTGAACTGATACATTTTGTGAACTGATACATTTTGTGTGAACTTGTGACTACATTTTGTGAACTGATACATTTTGTTGAACTGATACATTTTGTGAACTGATACATTTGTGAACTGAACTTGAATACATTTGTGAACTGATACATTTTGTGAACTGATACATTTTGTTGAACTGATACATTTTGTTGAACTGATACATTTTGTGAACGGATACATTTTGTTGAACTGATACATTTTGTGAACTGATACATTTTGTGAACTGATACATTTTGTGAACTGATACATTTTGTTGAACTGATACATTTTGTTGAACTGATACATTTGTGATGAACATTGTGAACGATACATTTTGTGAACTGATACATTTTGTGAACTTATACATTTTGTGAACTGATACATTTTGTTGAACTGATACATTTTGTTGAACTGATACATTTTGTGAACTGATACATTTTGTGAACGGATACATTTTGTGAACTGATACATTTTGTGAACTGATACATTTTGTGAACTGATACATTTTGTTGAACTGATACATTTTGTGAACTGATACATTTTGTTGAACTGATACATTTTGTTGAACTGATACATTTTGTGAACTGATACATTTTGTGAACGGATACATTTTGTGAACTGATACATTTTGTGAACTTATACATTTTGTGAACTGATACATTTTGTTGAACTGATACATTTTGTGAACTAATACATTTTGTTGAACTGATACATTTTGTGAACTGATACATTTTGTTGAACTGATACATTTGTGAACTATACATTTTGTGAACTGATACATTTGTTGAACTGATACATTTTGTGAACTGATACATTTTGTGAACTGATACATTTTGTGAACTGATACATTTTGTGAACTGATACATTTGTGAACTATACATTTTGTGAACTGATACATTTTGTTGAACTGATACATTTTGTGAACTGATACATTTTGTGAACTAATACATTTTGTGAACTGATACATTTTGTGAACTGATACATTTTGTTGAACTGATACATTTTGTGAACGGATACATTTTGTGAACTAATACATTTTGTTGAACTGATACATTTTGTGAACTGATACATTTTGTTGAACTGATACATTTTGTGAACTGATACATTTTGTGAACTGATACATTTTGTGAACTGATACATTTTGTGAACTAATACATTTTGTGAACTGATACATTTTGTTGAACTGATACATTTTGTGAACTATACATTTTGTGAGACGGATACATTTTGTTGAACTGATACATTTTGTTGAACTGATACATTTTGTGAATGATACATTTGTTGAACTGATACATTTTGTGAACTGATACATTTTGTTGAACTGATACATTTTGTGAACTGATACATTTTGTGAACTGATACATTTTGTTGAACTGATACATTTTGTTGAACTGATACATTTTTTTGAACTGATACATTTTGTGAACTGATACATTTTGTGAACTTATACATTTTGTGAACTGATACATTTTGTTGAACTGATACATTTTGTGAACTGATACATTTTGTGAACTAATACATTTTGTGAACTGATACATTTTGTTGAACTGATACATTTTGTGAACTGATACATTTTGTGAACGGATACATTTTGTTGAACTGATACATTTTGTGAACTGATACATTTTGTGAACTGATACATTTTGTGAACTGATACATTTTGTGAACGGATACATTTTGTTGAACTGATACATTTTGTTGAACTAATACATTTTGTGAACTGATACATTTTGTGAACTGATACATTTTGTGAACTGATACATTTTGTTGAACTAATACATTTTGTGAACTGATACATTTTGTTGAACTGATACATTTTGTTGAACTGATACATTTTGTTGAACTGATAAATTTTGTGAACTGATACATTTTGTTGAACTGATACATTTTGTGAACTAATACATTTTGTTGAACTGATACATTTTGTTGAACTGATACATTTTGTTGAACTAATACATTTTGTGAACTGATACATTTTGTGAACTGATACATTTTGTGAACTGATACATTTTGTTGAACTAATACATTTTGTGAACTGATACATTTTGTTGAACTAATACATTTTGTTGAACTAATATATTTTGTGAACTGATACATTTTGTGAACTGATACATTTTGTGAACTGATACATTTTGATGGTTATAGAAGAAGAGGAAGACAAAGAATACATGAAGCATTCTGCACGTTTTGAAAACTGACCAGTGACTGGCCGAGCACTTAAGCCTGCCCTGACCGATCAGTGACTGACCATGCCTAAGCCTGCCTTGACCGATTAGTCATCAAGTAGTGTTCTGATTCAAGTCAGTGATATCTCTTCTTTCTGTCGTTTCTCTAATCCTGTTTTATCTCACAGAGTCAGGATAAGAAGAGATTTCTAGAACTGTTTTGTCTCACATCGTCAGCGTCAGGATAAGAAGAGATTTCTAGAACTGTTTTGTCTCACATCGTCAGCGTCAGGATAAAAAGATTTTAGAACTGTTTTGTCTCACATCGTCACGTCAGGATAAAGAGATTTCTAGAACTGAATTTTGTGTGCTTCATAAATATAATTTTTCGTGCCTCTGTTATCTGTGAAGTCCACATTTTGTGATCCTACTTTTATAACTCATAACGACAAATGTCAAATATTAAATGATTGCAGAGGTTAGATGATCGCCTCTTGTGTAAAAGGTACCAGTTTCGCTCCCTGGCGGCTCGTGATCATTTTTGTTAGTGGAGCCAGACAGATATTTTCGGTCAAATCATGGTTTCGGTTAGGATACATTTTAATGTATAAAATAATAAATACACTTTAGTTTTGGTGGGCCCCGGCCTACTGGCCCTGAATGACGAGCCGAAACTGGTGAGATTTCTTTCTCTCTCTCTCGTGATCGTTCTTTACGCTCATTTGTATCTTCTTATTGTCATATATAAACAGCCTAACACAAAGAACGGTGGATAGTTCAAAATCTTCAGTACCATTTGTAGCTCTGGTGCTTATCCTTCGGCGATGTGTCAGATTTCAACCAGCGTTTACTGGATTCACTCTCCGTCAGCCTTTGACTGTCCCCAGCCAACTGCAAGGCAGCAGGCTGCTATTTTCTTTTAGGATAGCTACCCTTAAACGACCTACCCTCCCGGGTTGTTGAGCGTCATCTGCCCAGGTTACCTGTCTTTTTGTGTGACTTCTTGGTTTGCCTGCCGTTCAGTTTTGTGTACGGTTTACTCCGCTAGACTTTGATTGTCCTCAATCTAACTACAAGGCAGTAGTAGTTTCCTGCGAGGTAACGCGACTGGATTCAAGCCTCTGCTGAGCTTTCCAGTTTTTCTGCACATTTAGGTGGCCCGCTCACCCCTACGCTTGCTTTGGTGCATGCCCACCGTGTCTATCAGTTCTCACTGTGCTCACATTCATCATGCCTCTAGGCTGTCCGGACATGGAGCTCAACTCTGGCCCGCACCTCAGCGCTCGAGTTTCGCCTATGTGGGCCCACGTGAGCTCAACTGGGGCCCCTACCTCAGCTCTCCGAGTTTCGCCCTATGTGGGCCTACGTGCAACTCAATTGGGGGTCCCATCTCAGGACTCCGAGTTTAGTCCCATGCGGGCATACGTCTCTTTTCTGGGTGTACCTCTCATCCTTTTATGTTCGTTTGTTCGGCCTTTTCCACCGACCGGGAGATTGTAGTAACTATGGTGCAGCTTTTGCCTTGTTAAACTACGTGCTTTTTGGACCGTTGCCTCAGAGCTGACAATTTTAGTGCGGTCATTTACTCCGGGGGAGCTAGCATTCATTCGCAGACGACTCGCACATTACCGTTTCTTACATTTCAACCACTAACTTTTCATCGGACTTGAGCCAGGAGATGCGTGCATTTTGTTCAGGGTTTTAGACCTGTGTTAGTTTACCATGCGTGTACTGTTACGATTACCTGTAGCTCTCCCTCGATCCCTACCCGCTTGGCGCGACGTTGTCCCTATGCACCTTTGACCCCTAGGTGAGATCGAGTTCCTAGTCTTATCGGAAAGGGACGATAAAATTTAGATCCTGTGTTCAATTTGAGCACGAAAAAAAAATCCTTGGCAGTTCAAAATCGAGAAGAGCAGGCTGGAAATCCGCTGCCCAGGCAAAATTTATTAGAAAGGATTCAAAATAATATTCCAACTAAAATATCTTCACCATCTTCAAAATTACACCAAGGACCGTCGCGGGGGTTACGGAGTTCTGCTGAGATCTTCCTGTGTAAGAAAGAGATCGGAGGACACATGGTTACTCACCGAAGTACAATGATGATGGTCAATCAATCAATCAATCAATCAATCAATCAATCAATCCATCAAATAATCAATCAATAGTTGACAAGTTATTTGTTCATTTGTTTGTGTGAGCAGGATGCCATAGAGAAACCCTATGTCTAATATGTTGCGAAGCAGAAGCAAATACTTGTAAACTTAGAACAAGAAATAAATGTTGAGATAGATAAGACAAGTCCAGTTTATGGCCCCCATCTTGTGATTGGGTTATATATTGTATCTTTCTCTTGAATGTCCACATAGATGTATGTATATGTCGGAGTGATATGTGGCAAATGTTTCAATAGAGTGTACTTGGGTTGAGTGAGTGAGTGACATCGAGAGGGACGTGCTAGAGGACAGGATTCCTCCAAGTTGAAATACAACGAGAGTGAAGAAAGGTAGATGGCATGCATCACAATTACAGAGAATTTCCTATCTCTTAGTGTCCAACTTCTTTTTTTTTATGTCCGTCTTGGGCAGTGTCTTTTCTTTTATGTCACGTGACGTGTCTTCCTTTACGGGCTTGTCTAGAGATTTGTTTTCATCTACATGCAGCTCTCACTTTCTTTCTCTATCTTTCTCTTTCTCTCTGTATTTCTCGATCTATGCCAATTTTTTTTTAGCTTTAGTCGTCGGATAATCATCACTGCACATCGAACCAATTAGTTCATAAGTGATCCGATCTCCCCCTCACTATATCGCTCAGCATATGGCTACTAACGAAACCGGTTCTTTAATATATATATATATATATATATATATGACAGGTGAAATCAAGGACATACTACAAGACTTTGATATCGTGGAGTATTGGCGCATAAACAACATCATGTTCCAGAAACTAAAGTATTTCGGTCACATCAAACAACAATGTGGTTTGGAGAGAACAGTAATAGAAACATGGTTCCTGGGGCAGAGGCAGAAGAAGACCAAGATATGTGGCAGCAGCAGGACATAAAATAAACATTGGACATAGCTCTAGAAGAGGCGAGAGAGCTTGCTAGAGACAGACTTTCGGCAGGCTGTTATAAAAGCAACATTCTGCAAGGGACATGCTACTTGACGATATATATATATATATATATATATATATATATAGTGGCAAGTTACTAAGTTAAATACACATAAAAACTGGACGACAGGGTAGTAGCGACGTTGATAACCCTCTGCGCTAGAGACCGCTTGGCGTGTAAATTCCCGGTGTTTGAGGCCAATAATAAGTCAAAAATGCTATATGTGCACACGCTACACGGTTAGACTATAGGAAACCTGATCCTTTACTTGAGGATCTAAGTTACAAGTACATCTGAAGTCGGACAAAGTCCCACCTGAATGGCGAAGGATACTGGTGATAAGGAAAGTAAGCCTTCACGTCATATTAGGCGCTTTGATTGCGCCTCAGTTCATAACGAGTGAAAAATTTTAAGAAATGCAGATCTTTATCAACAATTGTCTTTTGTAGATTCTCAGACTGAGATGTTATGCCATAACGACAAACAGAGACATGTTGATAACGACAGGGTAAGAAACCATGGAAAAAAAAAAGAAAGAACACTGATGTCCTGAAAGAACTAAATGTTAAAGAGAATTGGCTGATAAACAACATACTATACAGAAAATTAGATACTTTGGTCCCATCAAGCGTCACGATGGCCTGAAGAGAACAATAATAGAGGGCAGGGTCATAGGACGCAGAGGCAGACCAAGAAGAAGATGGCTACAAGATATTAAAGAAACCATGAACATGACCATCGACGAAGTGGGTGAACTGACACGAGAGAGAGTGAATTTCAGATGCGCTGCAAAGAGAGCAACGTCCTATAAAGGATACGCACCTTGATGATGATGAGGAAACTATGACGACCCAGCTCAGGAGAAGAAAATTCTCATCAGTCTGATATACCCAACGGAAGACACAGTCGAGTGTCACTAAACAATCATTAGTGCCCGTCTGCCCAGCGTGTTCGTAGCGCGTTGGACTACGTGTGACTATCCCTCTGTGTGTGCGGGTTCAATTCCGAGGAATGGCAGAAAAGCCACAGATTCCCAGATTTACTGTGTTCATGGCACCGAACCGAAGGGTTACGATGTCCATGGCACGAAGCTGAAGAGCTGAAAGGATCAAGTGCTTCTGGATCGAAAACCCCCAAAACCAATCATTAGAGTGAAACACGCAAGAGAAACGGAACAGGGGATATCCCTAACAGATGTGCAAATGGAGTATTCTGGAAAAACTGAAGTGTGTTGGATGATATCTCGGGATGACAAAAATAAAATGATCAAAGACTGGAGAAAATGGAGAACTACCGTTGAGATTACATGCTACAGGGTGAGGACAGAGGAATAAGTAAGCATATATATATAATTACATGCTACATGGTGAGGACAGAGGAATAAGCATATATATATAATTACATGCTACAGGGTGAGGACAGAGGAATAAGTAAGCATATATATATAAAATTACATGCTACATGGTGAGGACAGAGGAATAAATAAGCATATATATATAACATTACATGCTACAGGGTGAGGACAGAGGAATAAGTAAGCATATATTTAACATTACATGCTACAGGGTGAGAACAGAGGAATAAGTAAGCATATATTTAACATTACATGCTACAGGGTGAGAACAGAGGAATAAGTAAGCATATATATATAACATTACATGCTACAGGGTGAGGACAGAGGAATAAGTAAGCATATATTTAACATTACATGCTACAGGGTGAGAACAGAGGAATGAGTAAGCATATATATAACATTAATAATCCGTTTTCATGCCATGGGCTATATTTGGGAATACAATATTTGGTATGTATTTTGTGTGTAGAACCAATGTACACACTGGCCACTGTTATCAGCATTACACCAAACGGTATTTACTTTCCAGTGTTTGTCTGGCACCAAAGTGAAGCTGGGTTGTCCTCAGTGACAAGTCGGATAAAATCTCCCTATCATTCATTGTGGAATTTGATTTTTGATATTTATATATTGAACACATTAGCACACACTCAAACACATATTAACGTACACAAACACATATTAGCACACACAAACACATATTAGCACACACAAAATTACCCAAACACATACCGTCCCTTTTATATGCCTTAATAATTTGTTATGTCTACTTTGATGTCAGCGCACATCGTCTACAAACAGGCCTATTGACTGACATGCAGATTAACACACAAACGTACTGAATCACTCACAGATCAGACACACAGGCAGACAAACAGAAGAAAGTACAGACACAAACCTCTGACACATCATCAGACACTGACAGATCCACGGCCACTGCATTTGTTGATTGCACACACTAATATATACACAAACATATATATATATATATATATATATATATATATATATATATATATAATAATAATCTCTGACTATTATACGTTACATACGGCATGCAAGCAATTTCTCCATACTGCTCTATCCTGGGAAATTCGTTTAATCTCCTCCATGTAACTGATATCGATATTTCTTGCAACTCTCACCAAGGTTCCTTTCAGGATCGCCTTAAATCGTCCTCTCTTTCTTGACCTCTGCATCCCACTTCAACTGCTTTGATATTCGTTGATCAGTTCTCCTGAACGTCTGTCCAACATATCTCCATCTTCTCCATCTTCTCTTTCTTATAACAGTTGTTACTAGTCGTTGACCAGACATTTCTCTGATTTCATCACTTCTCCAGAATTCGTTCCATTTTATGTTCACTATTTTTTGTAGACATATATTTTCAAAGGCATTCAACTTGCTTTATACGTATATATATCACAGAGAGACACACTGATTAACACACTATCAGCTGCACAAACAAACGCACTGACTGATCTACAGCTCTGACACCGTTAAGTGGAATTCTATTTTACCCTGACAAGAAACCCCGTCCATCTCTGACTAGGGCAGCGTGCGCATGCGTGCGAGAGAACATCCGGTTGAAAGTGGAAAGTATTAATCTATACAAGAATCTAAGTTTATCAGCCAATACAATCACGTAACTGCTGCTTGAAATAGGCGGCATTCAAGTGACAAGTGACAGCCCAGAGACGTTGCAATCTATTTACAAGTACCTACTCCAACCTTCCTCAGCGACTGTCTCACCAGAAAGTGTTTACATTTTTCAATCTATTTCCATCGTTTACGTTCTTCTGGAAAATTCCTGCACTCATGGGACGACCCATGTATCTGCTGAGATGACACTCCGAGGGCGGGACTGAAATAATTGCCAGACAGACTTGTTGTGTGGCTTTTAATGCATCGGCTAGACTGTTGCAGGAAACACGTGGTCTAAGATGCCGGTATGTGCATGCTACATATAAATTGTGACAGGAAACACGTGGTCTAAAATGGCGACACCTAGATGTGTTACACACAGTGCATCGTCGCATTAGAGCTGTCTTAGTTATGTTAAGGGGTCTATTTGGCGTAGAGATTACGTGCTCGTCTCTCGTGCCAAAGGTACCAGGTTTGCTCCCTAACGGAGCCGTCTGGATATTTTTCAGAGATCGATCTCAGTGTAGGTAAGATGGAGTTTCCTGGTCCTATCGGAGACGGACGATAAAACGTAGGTCCCGTGTTCAATTTGAGCACGTAAAAGAACACTTGGAAGTTCAAAATCGAGAATAGCGGACTGGAAAGCGCTGCCCGGGCAAAATTCATTAGATCCAAGATTAAAAATAAAACTCCTACAAAATATCTTCACCATCTTCAGAAATGACGCTAGCCGGTGCTACGGAGTTAATGCACTGTCGCTGATATTTTCCTGTGTAAGAAAGAGATTGGAGCACACATGGTTACTCGCTGAAGTGCACTGATGATAGTCCTATCAGTTATGTTTACTTTCTATAAGTGATCTCCCATTTGTTTACCTTGTTCACAAAAACGACATTACGTCCAAATATCTTGTCTTTCTTGTCTCTAATCCTGTTTTATCTCACAGTTTCAGGGTAAGAAGAGATTTCTAGAACGGGCTTTTGTGTGTATATAAACAGTGTTTTTATATCGTCTCTGTTATCTCTTAGATCACATTTTGTGTGGATAGCCTTTTGCTTTGTATCCACTGTATTGGAGTAACATGCTTTCTTTTGGTAGAGTTAAATCATTGGTGGTAATTATGTTGACAGGTAGTTCGCAGTGAGAAAGTGAGGTGGGTTTCTCCCTTTCCCCTCAGCCTCAGATTGTGCATGATAAACCAGAGTCAACTATAAACTTATGGGCCTTCGGGCTCCGCATTCGAGTATTGGTGTATATAGACGATTTTATTTTAAAATCAACACAAAATGCTAAATCGAAGTTATATTATGCGACAAGTTAAGTTCAACATTAAGGAATATCAATATTAGGAATATTTTTCAAAAATAAATAACCATAGACTCACAGAATTGAGTAAAATTGAAGAAAAAAAAAAACGTGCAGTGTCCTATCAAACATCTGTAATTTTCAGCCCCCTTCTCTTATCTAGGTTAGGAATCCCGGTCAGTTGTCTGGCCTATTTATCTAGAGTTGGCTGTGGATAAACATACGGCCGGTGGGCTCATGTAAAATTTATAGGAAATAAGCCCACAACTGTCACGTGATCCTCTCATTCCAGTGTTGTTGTATATAGATTAATTCATTTGATAAACAAGACAACATGCTAAATCAAGGTTATATTATGTTACAAGGTAAATTTAAAGCTAAGGAATATCTGTATTATTAACATTGTTTACCAATAAATAACCATGAACGCACAGAATTGAGTAAAATTGCATAAACGCGTACAGTGTTCTATCAAACATATACACAAATCAGCCCCCATCTAACAAGAATTTCCGATTTGTTGGCTAAGCTATTCTGCCTTATGTTACAGGTGGCTGCGGTTCGACGCAACTAACCTCTACGTCACAGAGACCCACTAGGACTGCGTTGCAAATATCTACATCACGTCCAGTAACCAAGTGTGCAATTGGTAGTTACTTTCAGTCTTACGTTCATGAGTTGTTCAAATATGGTTTCAGTCAGGAATTAATGATCTATCAGATCTGCATATGGAGTGTTCATTATTGACAATCAGAACTTACAAGTAGCAATGTATTGAGCGTTTAATAAGCAAATTTGACTTGTTCCGCCGAGATGAACACCATTTGACTTGTCCCGCCGAGATGAACATCATTTGACTTGTCCCGCCGATATGAACACCATTTGACTTGTTCCGCGGAGATGAACACCATTTGACTTGTTCCGCCGAGATGAACATCATTTGACTTGTTCCGCCGAGATGAACACATTTGACTTGTCCGCCGAGATGAACATCATTTGACTTGTTCCGCCGAGATGAACATCATTTGACTTGTTCCGCCGAGATGAACATCATTTGACTTGTTCCGCCGAGATGAACATCATTTGACTTGTTCCGCGAGATGAACATTTTGACTTGTTCCGCCGAGATGAACATATTTGACTTGTTCGGGAGATGAAACTATTTACTAATTCCGAGATGAACATCATTTGACTTTTTCGCTAGATCATCATTTGACTTGATTGGAAAATGACTAACATATTGACTTGTTCAATGCAATTTGGATTTTCCCGCGAGAAAATATGACTTGTTCCGCCGAGATGAACATCATTTGACTTGTTCCGCCGAGATGAACATCATTTGACTTGTTCCGCCGAGATGAACATCATTTGACTTGTTCCGCCGAGATGAACATCATTTGACTTGTTCCGCCGAGATGAACATCATTTGACTTGTTCCGCCGAGATGAACATCATTTGACTTGTTCCGCGGAGATGAACCTCATTTGACTTGTTCCGCGGAGATGAGCACCATTTCTGTGCTGTCAAAATCATAAAGACATTGACAATTTTAAAAAATGTTTATATTCTGTAATAGAAAATATGGAACTGCAAGTTATAAAGTTTTATAACTAAATTACTAATTGTCAATTCAAATGTCGTATAAATCCTCACATATGACAGCGAGAGTTGGAGAATGACTAAAGATATAGAAAGCAAGTTCAATGCATTTCAAAGAAGATGTCTGAGAAAAATAATGAACATAAAATGGGAGGAATTCAGGAGAAATGATGAAATCAGAGACATGTCTAGTCAACCACTAGTGACAACTGTTATAAGAAAGAGAAGATAAAGATATGTTGGACATACCTTGAGAAGAGATGATCAAAGAATACCAAGGTATGAATTCAAGTGGGATGAAAAGGGTTCAAGAAAAAGAGAACGACATAAGAAGACCCTGAAACGAACTTTGTTGAGAGAGGTAAGACATACTGGACGAAATTTCATGGAAGAGATTGAGTAAGTTGCCCAGGATAGAGCGGTATGGAGAAATTACTTACGGGTTCTATGTAACGTATAACGTTACGAGAGGAATTATTATTATATTATATTATTTATATTACATAAACATGTACCTAACACACATTGCATTTATTCCATGTTTTTGGCCATCAACAAATGACTTGCGTGTAAAAATAATAATTTGTCCTTCTTTCCACCTAATAAAAATGTTCTTGCGCGACGCCCATGCGTTTTTGTTGTTGCTATTATACGATCCTACTGTGTGCTAGAAAGTTCCAACATAATTCAGTTACATAGACAGTTATATAATTATGTGCAATTTTACTCCATTACATTTATATAATTGTGAAGTAATGACGTTGTTAGCTAGGCGTAGTAACAATGTGGGACATATGCTCGTGATGAACTGTGGGGGTATGTTAGTGTTTGTAACTTTGTAAAAGTACATAACGGCAGAAATGTAACACATTTGACATATTAAAAAAAGCTGACATTGTCATGCATAAAGCTGATTTAGTTATGTATGCAGATAACCTGGTCATGTATAAAGCTGATTTTATCATGTATACTTTGTTGTCATTCATCACATCAGCCTCATCATATAAAATTGATATATGGAGAGATTCACTGCATGACATAGTATGGAGAGATCCACTGCATGGCGTAGTGTGGGGGAGATTCACTGCATGACATAGTATGGAGAGATCCACTGCATGGCGTAGTGTGGGGAGATTCATACATGACATAGTATGGAGGGATTCACTGCATGGCGTAGTGGTGGTGGGGGATGGGGGAAGGAAAGATTCACCGCATGACGTAGTGTGGGGAGATTCACTGCATGACGTAGTGTGGGGAGATTCACTGCATGACGTAGTGTGGGAGATTCACTGCATGACGTAATATATGGAGAATTCATTGCGTGACGTAGTATGATATATGGAGAGATTCACTGCGTGAGGTAGTATGTTATATAGGGAGATTCACTGCATGACTTTGTACGATCTATTGGGAGATTTACTTCATGACGTAACATGATATATCGGGAGACCAGAAAAGATATTATTCAAAATAACGTTTGTCCTAATACAAATGGTATGTGTATGTAACACAATTTTAAAAATGCTTCTGAGTAAATTCAAACATTGATAATAACTTTAATTAAATCACAAACATTTACAAGAACATAGAATCTTATCAAACATTTACAAGAACATGAATTTATTTATCACAAACATTTACAAGAACATAGAATTTATTTATCACAAACATTTACAAGAACATAGAATTTATTTATCACAAACATTTACAAGAACATAGAATTCATTTATCACAAACATTTACAAGAACATAGAATTCATTTATCACAAACATTTACAAGAACATAGAATTCATTTATCACAAACATTTACAAGAACATAGAATTCATTTATCACAAACATTTACAAGAACATAGAATTCATTTATCACAAACATTTACAAGAACATAAAAGTTATTAAATAAAAATTCAAATATTTGTAAATAGATCTGTATTATGTTTTTCTGTTCTGAAAGAATTGTTCTTACAAGAATTGTTCTTACAGTGTGAGTTTCATCATTTTAATTTTGTGCACTTTCTCACAAAGATAAAATCTGGTATCGTTGTTTGATCAATTATTCTGGACTTGTTTCATCAAATACATCAAATTAACAAAAGTTGATATTGATAGGTCTCAAAGTCTTGGTTTTTATATTGTATTGTTGATTTCTTTAGTAATCAATGTATCCTCATAGCTTCATCACAATTTCTGAATGTTTCTGTTGTGGTTGTCAGTTGTATTTGTCATATCTCTGTGGCTAAGAGGTTTAATCTCTTGCTTTAAGGGATTGTTGCCGGAGCTACGGAATTCGTGCTTTGTGCAATACTCTCGGCAGGTTGCGTGCCATTTCTGCGGAGAAGAACGGAGCCATATGTGGTAAAACCCGGTGCAATGACGCCAATCCTTCGGCTTTGGACTTTAAATGTATGTGTTATGTATGCCATCTCATAACTACTCTCGTGTTTTCATATTCTCGTGTTTACGTACTCTCGTGTTTTCATACTCAGTGATTCCATAAATATGAGTTGTAAATTCGAAACAGGAATGGTAAGAGGACTCTGTGTGGGAGGTACTGACACAGACCGCGGGATCAGAGAAATCGCCTTCATTTTCCACCACGGGAACGCTGGAGTCAGGGGTAATGGACAAGATGATAGATTGGCTGGCACAGCTACGATATCAGGAGGCACTGCAATGAACCGAAATGACATTCTGAACGCATTGAGAGAGTATATCCCAACTGAAGGGTTTTAGAGTTTGGAATTACACGCGCAGACCAGATTGAGAGATATGGGTGTTGATATTGGTACAGTCTGAAGAGAACGACATATCAAGTATACAGACTGATTGATTAAGCAACATCGAACTGGCATATTAAGCCGCTGGACGATTTGTTGAATCGGGTATCTGAGCAACTATTGACATGTCCGTAGTGACATAAAGATAGGCATCATTTAACTGGTAACTTATGTGTCATGTTGATGTGTGTGATGATGATAATGATGATGACGATGCAGTGTTTGACTAATATAAGTCCAATTTAGTTCAAACAATAACAACTTAAATGTCATCATTTGATTGTCTATTGTCTTTCTCCAGGAGGATGATGGAATTGGTTGTCCACTCTTGCCGTTAAGCGCAGGGTGGGAGCTTTAATTTTCGTTCCAGGGCCAGATGAGTCGCCCTTGTTGTGTTATATCCACGTTTATTTAGTGTGGTCTTGATATTGCCTATCCACCTTTTTCTTGGTTTTCCTTTGGCTCTAGTAGCTGATCTCTGTTTTATTGTATGCTGTTATTGGTGGTTGATTGTATTCCATTCTCTTTAAATGTTTCCCAAAACCACTGCATACTATTATTAATTTCCTTAATTCTCAATAAAATATAATATTTCTAAATGAGATTTTCCCAAAAATAAAATGATCGGTCAGTGATGTCTTCTGTTGTCGATGGATTGATCGACAGATCTTATACACAGTCGTCTTTCTAAAACAGAGAAGTTTTTGGGTTTGTGAATCCTAGTCGCTGATCAGATTGAGAGAGATGGATGTCGATATTGGTACAGCCAGAAGAGAACGACATACCAAATATGCAAACAGATTGATTAATCAACATCGAAATGGCACGTTGGGCCACTGGACCCTGATGGATTTGTTGAAGCGAAGATGGGAGCACATGTGAACATGTCTGGTGTGCTATGATGATAGTTCTTATATAACTGATAACTGATAAATGATAACTGATAACTGATAAATGATAACTGATAACTGATCTAGCTAACGATTGATAATATCAATTATCTAGAATAAATCAACTCATCGTTAAATAGCATGTCATGGGCAGAACTTTGCCACGCTAACAGTCCTTCGGAATTTCTATCACTCCCTGACTAGATGTTCCGCCTCTGTAACCGTCATGTTCAAACCATCAGTTACATCCTGAATCCATCTTCTCGCGGTCTTCCTCTTTCCTCTTTGCCGGTATACCTTCTTTCATGATGGTCTTCTCCAGAACATCGTGTCTCTTTATATGTCAAAAATAGTTTAACTTTCTCATTCTTATTTGTATGAATAAACAACAGAATACAATCAACTATCAGTAACAGTATACAATAAAAAGAGATCAGGTACTAGAGCCACGGGAAGACCAAAAAAGATGGATTGAAATATCAGACCACACTAAACAAACGCGAATATAACACAAGAAGGGCGACTCATCTGACTCTGGAACGCAAATTAAAACTCCCAGCCCTACGCTTAACAACAAGAGTGGACAACCAATGCCATCATCAACCTGGGGAAGAGAATCATCATCATCATCATTAATCCTCTCCTCTCCTCGTGGAGCATAGGGCCTCAACAGTTGTTCGCCACTCTTCTCGGTCTCTGGCTGTTCTTTTTATGGTCTCCCAGGTCAATTGAGCACTCTTCAGCTCCTCAATAAGACCTCGTCTCCAAGTCTGCTTAGGGCGTCCTCTTTTCGTTTTCCCTGCGGGTTCCACTCGAGCACCTGTCTAGTGACACTCGACTGTGTCTTCCGCAAGGTATGGCCTATCCATCGCCATCTTCTCCTCTTGACCTGTGTCATCATAGGTTCCTGCCCTGTTCTAATCCACAGATCCGTGTTTGTAACTCTATCATACCATCTCAATCTGAGAATCCGCCGCAAACATCCGTTGACAAAGGTCTGGATCTTATTTGTATTTGCCCTAGTGACTCGCCAAGTTTCCGAGCCATACAACAACACCGACTTCACATTTGAGCTGAAAATCCTGAGCTTTGTTTTCGTGGAGATGGCAGCGGACTTCCACACCATGTGCAGGATCGCAAAGGGGGGAAGAGATTAGACAATAACAAAATATATCACCAACAATATGTACTAAAATTGTACTTAAGACCAACCAATTCCATGATTCACATGGGGAAGAGAATAGACAATAACAAAATACATCACCAACAATATGTATTAAAATTATAGTTAAAACAACAGTACAACGTTGTAACAAAATAAAACCCCATAAAATTAATGAAGAAACAAACGATAACTGAGACGACAGCATAAACTCATGGCATGGAAAGAAAACCATAAATAACAGAACAAGTCAGACTCACTAGGGATAAGACATTTTCTAAGTTCTAGACAATTCGTTGATGTTAAATAGCACATCAGAGAGAATACATCTTATGTAGTTATAATGATGTATGTTTAAGTGGATCTCGTATCATAAGTTGCATACAAATATATATTATGTATGAGGTATATCTGCATATACATTACTAGATTAGAAAATAATAGTGTCCACCCTATGACATCATCTATCTATATCTTTATCATCTTCGTTTCTCGTTTGGCACATAAAGATTTCCGTTGTTTCCGTTCATCTTCACCTTTCAATTCCCAATGGGGCACAGGTCTTAAAACAAACTTCTTTCAGCACTTCCTCTCTCCTGCCATCCCTTCCAATTCTTCCCATGTTTTACCTATCCTTTTAGTATCAGTCTCCAGCTCTCTCTCTCTCTCTTTCTCTCACACACACACACACACATACATATACATAGTGGTTAACAAGTGGTCGATATGGATTATTCGAAGAAGAAGAATAAGCAATCCACCTAACGAAAATATTATCCAAAGCACGGACGGCATATTTCTGGCAACAGTTTGAGTGATCTTGGGAAATACATGCACTGGTCTACAGAACGGCTTGGTGCGGATTCGAACGAACGATGTTCGAAATGGAAGGTAAACGACTAAACCATTTAGTCACAGATATTGTTATTTACTAGATTATTGTTCTATTTTTCATATTTCTCAATATTTTGTTGACAATTATAATTCTCTTCAAAACTTCTATTTCACATATAACTTTGAGAAGGCTGATATCTGTGGTCTAGAGGTGAGGTGTCCATCTCTCGCTTAATAGGGGAACCCACTTGGAATGATCGGGCTATTTCTACAGAGGCCCTGATCTCAATATAGGTAATATCGCGTTCCTAGTCATATCGGAGACGGATGATAAAATATAGGTTCTTTGTTCAGGTTGAGCAGTAAAAGAACACTTGGTAGTTTAAAATCTATAAGAATAGGTTTTCCAAGCCCTTGCCTAGGCAAAAAATAATTTAACAAAATGTAAATTAAATTCTTACAAAATGTTCACCGTCTTCAAAATTACACTGGGACCTAGCACTGCCGCTGAGATCTTACTGTGTAGAAAGAGATTGGAGCACAGATGGTTATACACCGAAGTGCAGTCTTGATAGCCATATCAATCAATCAATCAATCAAACAAGTGACTTATACATTTTTGTAATACTATGTCTGTTTTTCAACATCTTGTCAACATTACCTAACATTCCATTTGGTTGATAGTCATCTCTCCCAAGTTTTCTACAACATATACATATACATATATATATGCTGACTCGTAAATGACCTATAATACTCACCGCTCACGCTGTTAATTCACTACATGACGCGCCTGGATTGTTCTATATATAAAAAACATGTTGTTTACAGCGTTCATTAGTGTTCATGCACCACCTAGAGTGCACACGTCATGCGCGACATTTGCAACGAACTTTGCGTATTGGGCATTACGATAGCAATGTATATTTTCTATTACCATCGCCTCACCCACAATATTTGTTGTTCTAGTGCTCCATTTGTTTATTTATCCCTATTTGTTTTGTTGGTCAGACATTCCCTTGTTTCGGTTCAACATTCGTTTGCTCCTTTCTGCTTACTTGCAACTGGTAAATTCGCGAGTGATGACTTTTCGAGCAAGTATGGCAGCGCAAGAGAAAATCGAAAAACATGAAAAAAACAAAAAAAAATGACAACTGAAATAACAAACATAACAAAAGACATGTTTTATCAAGGGAGAAAAATAGAAAAAAATGTCAGCGTTTAAATATCTCAGTTCTGTAAACAAGAAATGGAAATAAGATGAATGGAATAGAACAAAGAACAAACATAACCTTACAAAGACAATTAAAAGCGGCGTAACATGGTGCAGTTAGAACAACAAAGCTCAGAATACTGAGAGCATGCATATGTCAAGGAACAACGTATGGGTATGAAACATGGACATTTAATAAGGCAGTGGAAAAGAGAGTGTCGCCCGAGTGGTTACAGGGGCCCAAATTTGGGGTGTAAAGAATAGAACCACTGTTACTTGCCACACATGTCGTAAGAGGCGATTAAGGAGGTTTGGCTGAAATCGGATGAATGTGTCCTCTAGGGAATGCTAACCCGAAACAAATGCTTGCAGAAAACGGATGCACCAGGCCGTATGGCGCATAACATGGTACAACGATCCCTCACAATGAGGAATGGATAACTGGTTCTATGGTCGCCAATTTGCCTCTTAGATTTAGCCACTCAGTAAGGATGTCAGACCTACCATCACGAGGGTGACCAAAACTTACTGCGGGAAGAGGTCGACACAAACGGGGAAGCAGAAATCATAGGAATTATTTCCTACAGAACTGCCCCCAGTATGCAGACTTGAGAAGAAAGAGGTGACCCACTTACACTAGCGTCCAAGACAAACTGTATGACATGGCTGATAGTCTGAGGCAGACGTCTGCCTTTATTAGAGAATCCGAAATCCCAATCAAGTGAGAACGCAGAAGAAGAAGAAGAAGAAAAGTGTACAAAAGAGTTCTCTGTATATCATGGACAAAGACGGGAACACATAGTTCTATCTAGAAGGCAACTCAAAATTAAAGAGAAATTTACTGAAAGTACAAATAATAATGAGAAATTTGAAGTTTTTTTGACATTTAAAGAACATGAAGAACTGAAAAAAGATAATTATTGAGAAAGGAATCTTGGCAGAGAGAACAAAAGAGGAAAACCATGGAGAAGATGGATTCATGTTGTGATAGATGATTTTAGCATGACAGTAGAGAAGACCGGACATCTTGCCTACAAGAGAGAGAGAGAGAGAGAGAGAGAGAGAAAGAAGAAATCCCAAGGACTGTTAGGGTGGCAACGTTCTGCTCTGGACAAGCTATTGGATGATGATGTATGATGTTTTCACAAGTTAATAACTCACTGATTTATTGCCGTCTCCTTGCTTCGTTTCTCTTACGGCATTCATATTTATCAAGTTTCATATAAACTTGTACATCTATCTCTTTCTCTATAGCTTTCTCTTGGTTGTGATGTCAGATAAGACCACTTGTACAGTATATGTGTTATCAATATAAAAGAAGACTGTAGTAAAACTATATAGCAAGACTTGTACAGTATATGTGTTATTAATATAAAAGAAGACTGTAGTAAAACTATATAGCAAGACTTGTAAGAAGACTGCAGTAAAACTATGTGGCAAGACTTGTACAGTATATGTGTTATCAATATAAAAGAAGACTGCAGTAAAACTATATAGCAAGACTTGTACAGTATATGTGTTATCAATATAAAAGAAGACTGTAGTAAAACTATATAGCAAGACTCGTACAGTATATGTGTTATTAATATAAAAGAAGACTGCAGTAAAACTATATAGCAAGACTCGTACAGTATATGTGTTATTAATATAAAAGAAGACTGCAGTAAAACTATATAGCAAGACTTGTACAGTATATGTGTTATCAATATAAAAGAAGACTGTAGTAAAACTATATAGCAAGACTTGTACAGTATATGTGTTATTAATATAAAAGAAGACTGCAGTAAAACTATATGGCAATTAGAAACAAGTAAAACAAACAACGTACTGTAGTTTGACAAAGTACAAAAACAATACACAGTAACGTTTCGAAACTTTCCTTTGGATGAAATAGTAAGGTAGAGAGGGGTTTGTGTTAGATGGGCAATGCACATTCCCATATCAGCTGCCTAGGTTAGGCACAAAGGGAGAAGACACTTTATCCTTGCTTTCGGCTCGGCTGAAATGTAAGACAAACTTCTTCTTCTTTGAACGCTCCATATCGACCACTTGTTAACCACTCTGTGTGATTTGTATGTGATCTGAGCCTATGAGTGATTGTACGCTGTGCCAGTTATGCGTCTACAAGAAGGACAGCACATCCGATTTTTGCGTTGCTTTTTATTTACTAGGGTAGCTTCTCTAGGTCCTACATCGATCGCCTCTTACGATATACCTTGTAGGTTGCAGTGATACTATTTGTTGCTTCGCGTGTGGGCCCCATCACCACACGGGCGGGTAAGAGAGGCAAGAGAGAACTCATAAGTTGTTACAGTAAAACACTTGTCAATTGACCGTCTGTAAAGATGAAAAGGCCATGTACACACATAACACATGTGCTCAACATGTGTACTAATTCAATCATAACTTAATTTATGTGAAACAGCTGTTATGTATTAACTTGTTTAGTCGCTACATGTTGTGTACACCCTGTGACTTCACTGCACTACATAATCAACCCTGGTTGGTGTCACACGACACAATGCAGGTTAAAGCATTCGCTGCCCTCTATTAAGTCTTGGATCATTAATGACACGTTACACGTGACTTCCGTATGTAACCAGACAATGGTAAACGTCAACAATGAGCAAAAGTTTGATTAATTTAACGTCCGTCTCTTCCTTAAAAGATGTCTATCTGTAGCGTAGAGGTTAGGTACTCGTCTCTCGTGCCAAAGATAACCGGTTCGCTCCAGTGCCGGATTAGGCTAGCGCGGGGCCCGTAGCAAATTTTAGCGCAGGGCCCTAGATTTTGTATGATAATAAAATAAAACACAACTTTTACAAACAAACTTGTCTCGATTTAATGTGAGCAAATTTAGAGATAATACTAGACAAATTAATTTCTCTAAGTAAATTACATTCAATGTTCATTAAGGTGAGGTTATTTAGATAATCTTGTCCCATCATGTTCCTGAACTCACTTTTTATACGCTCAAATACGCTTTTATATGTCGAAAAAGAACTTTCTTCGCTGCAGTTAGTAATCATTAAAAACAAGTAAATTCGTAAGACTATTTCTACATTTGGGAAACACGACTCTAATGAATTTTCCATTATAGGTTTATAAAATTGCAGTTCAAGAGCCTCATGCTTTTCGTTGCTAATAGCAGCAGCTACATTAGTTTTAAGAGTTCAGTGAACTGCATAAGTTCGTCGCCTAGGCTTTCTTCCAAATCCTCTTGGTAAGAGCTGACAATATTTGGAGTTCTTTGCAAGACCTCTTCTGCTGTAATAGATTTTAACTGCCGGAGTATTCCAAATACACCAGTCACTCTATGGTACAGCCTAAATCAATAACTTTGCAAACAAAACAGAACAGTTGTCCTTTAGTATCTGTAATAACACAACCAATCTCTCACGTGAGTTTTGTTTGTTGGTGTATTTGTGTATGTGAAAAACGACTTTCGACAAAATCGTGGATTGTTTTCTTTATTGTATGTTTTTTTAAGACATGAAATCACTGTTCATATGTTGCACTTCGCTACTTTCTTTCACAATCCAATAATCTCGATTGAAATTGTTTGGCCATTCACCAATATCGTTGGAGTACATTTTAATTTCGTTGTGTTTTTGGCTTGTAGAAGATGTTGCTTCATTAGAAGCATGTGCTGTGCTTTATGTCTCTCTTTGGCTTGAAGATGATATGGCTAAATTGGGAGAACTTTCTATACATTCGATTTCAGTTTGTCTTGTGGAAAATGTGGCTAAATCGTGAAGAGTTGCTGATCTTAATAGTAATATTGGTAAAGATGATTCTTCTATAGCACTGCCTTCATCTACTACACAGTGGGACACGTCTTCTGTATTTTCTGCTTCGATTTCGTTGGATTCAGCACCATCACATAGAACATTTTAAAATTCAGACAGCGTGCGTGTTTTTGATATAACATCTGGTTATTTTTTCCATTTTCATCTCTGTCACATAGGCGCGGGCCCCCAGAAGCGCGGGGCCCGTAGCATTTGCTACTTCTGCTACTAGGCTAATCCGGCACTGGTTCGCTCCCTTCTGGAACTGTTTTTTCAGAGATCCCTGATCTCAGATCGAATTATAGGATCATCATCATTGCACTTTGGTGGTTAACCATGTGTGATCGAGTTACAACAATTTTCCTAGTCCTATCGGAGACGGACGATAAAACGTAGGTCCTGTGTTCAATTTGAGCACGTCAAAGAACAGTTGCAGTTCAAAAATCTAGAACTCTAAATCTAGCAGACTGAAGAGATCAAAAATCTAGAACTCTAAATCTAGCAGACTGAAGAGATCAAAAATCTAGAACTCTAAATCTAGCAAAGCTGAAAAGATCAAAAATCTAGAACTCTAAATCTAGCAAAGCTGAAAAGATCAAAAATCTAGAACTCTAAATCTAGCAGACTGAAGAGATCAAAAATCTAGAACTCTAAATCTAGCAAAGCTGAAAAGATCAAAAATCTAGAACTCTAAATCTAGCAGACTGAAGAGATCAAAAATCTAGAACTCTAAATCTAGCAAAGCTGAAAAGATCAAAAATCTAGAACTCTAAATCTAGCAAAGCTGAAAAGATCAAAAATCTAGAACTCTAAATCTAGCAAAACTGAAAAGATCAAAAATCTAGAACTCTAAATCTAGCAAAGCTGAAAAGATAACAAATCTAGAACTCTAAATCTAGCAGACTGAAAAGATCAAAAATCTAGAACTCTAAATCTAGCAAAACTGAAAAGATCAAAAATCTAGAACTCTAAATCTAGCAGACTGAAGAGATCAAAAATCTAGAACTCTAAATCTAGCAAAGCTGAAAAGATCAAAAATCTAGAACTCTAAATCTAGCAGACTGAAGAGATCAAAAATCTAGAACTCTAAATCTAGCAGACTGAAGAGATCAAAAATCTAGAACTCTAAATCTAGCAAAGCTGAAAAGATCAAAAATCTAGAACTCTAAATCTAGCAAAACTGAAAAGATCAAAAATCTAGAACTCTCAATCTAGCAAAACTGAAAAGATCAAAAATCTAGAACTCTAAATCTAGCAAAACTGAAAAGATCAAAAATCTAGAACTCTCAATCTAGCAAAGCTGAAAAGATCAAAAATCTAGAACTCTCAATCTAGCAAAGCTGAAAAGATAAAAAATCTAGAACTCTCAATCTAGCAAAGCTGAAAAGATCAAAAATCTAGAACTCTCAATCTAGCAAAGCTGAAAAGATCAAAAATAAAATTACTACAAAATATCTTCACCATCTTCAAAATTACGTCGGGGACTATCGCCGGTGCTACGGAGTTCATCCACTGCAGCTGATATCTTTCTGTGTAAGGAAGAGATTGGAGCACACATGGTTACCCACCAAATTGCAATGATGATAGTCCTATCAATCACTCAATCAACCTGACACAAACGACAAACTTCTGTTAGCAGATAACAAGTTAAAGTTAGACATCTGCGGACACTTCTCAACATTTGTGCTCTTCAATGCAGTTTTCATGTTTGTTGTATCTGAACTATCAATTCATATATCTTCTTCTTCCAGCGTTTCATATCGACCACTCTTGGGGATTTTTATGTGATATGAGCCTAAGAGCGATTGTACGTTGTGCCAGTTATGCGCCTATAAGCACATCCGATTTCTGTGATTCTTTTTATTTAATAGGTAGCTTCCTAGACCCCTACCGTAATCTCCTCTTATGACATACATTGTAGGTTGCAGTGTTACTATTATATGTAATGACCATCTATAGTCTATCACGCGCACCCCTGCCGATGTGTTATGTTCACCCTGCCGATGTGTTATGTTCACCCTGCCGATGTGTTATGTTCACCCTGCCCATGTTTTATGCTCACTCCTGCCCTCCCTTTTCCTACATACACTTCAAATACAACAATTCGTGTATATAATTCAAACTGTTATTTTCATTATAATTCTAACCACTCGTCTGCCACAATCCATACAACATGATCCTCTACAACATCATCAACTCCATCAACTCCATCAGCATGAACAACCTTGCTTCCAGCGCCTGAGGGTGAGTAAACGCGTGAACATACATGTAATATTGACCGTAGCCAGACCATACACTGGCGCTCACATTTTCTCATTAAGGCAACTAAACACAACCGTCACACAGAGTTCACGGACAGCCCCGCACGAGTAGGTCTTGTCTCATTCTGCTCTTCTCATTATAATTACATTTATATTAGATTTATACACTCCTTGCATTACATATATAAACCTACATTACATTGCATCTATAAAGTTACATTGCATTTTAACGACTCCTTACACTAAATCTATAAATTCTCTTTCTTTTTATATTTTTAACGAAGGATTGACTTCAGTGCACCGGATTTTACCCCATATTGCTCGGTCCCTCTCCGCAGAAATGGCACGCCACCTGAAGAGAGTATTGCACAAAGCACGAACTCCGTAGCTCTAGCAAAAATCCTAGGGGTCTCTGAAAAAAACTGCACTCGTGAACAGAACGGATTCCGGCACTCCGATTCGAACCCACGACCTTCGACTCACAAGGCAAAGGATTTACATCTATAAACTCTCACTACATGTCATCTATAAATACACATTACATTTCCTGTATAAATACACATTACATTTCTTTTATAAAGTATCCTTACATTGCCTTTTAACATCTCCTTACACTTTTTTTTAAAAACTGATCCAGAAGCACTTGAGCATTCAACTCTCGGTTCGGTGCCACGAACACCGTAAATCTGGAGAAACTGTAGCTTTTCTGCCAGCCCGCGGCATTAAACTCGCACTATCAGGGAGCTTGTCACTCGTAGTCCAACGCGTTACGAACACGCTGGGCAGGCTGGCAATCTCCTTACACTATATATATACATTCTCCTTACATAAAGTATCCTTACATTCTTCTCTCTTTTGCCGTCACACTGTTACCGGATTGTTGTCCAGTGTCACAGTTTTCTGTTTTTGTCTTGCGTTGCTATAGTAGCTTGTGTGAGTTATTTTTGCTTCTTGACAGGATTCTGCTATGTCATCTATCCATTTTTTCGTGGTCTTTCTCTCGCTTTTTCCCCCTGATGTTCTGTTGCAGTAGACTCTATATAATGTGGAGATTGGTTGTATTCTTATTGGGGCCAAATCACTTCATTCTTTGTTTCTCAATGTAAGTCAAGCAAGGTTCTGTTCCAACTTATTTTCCTTTGCTAATGTTGATGACTCTTTCTTTTCTGGTGTTGTTGGTAACTTTTCGTAGGCAGCGCATTTGACATGTAGTTATTTTTTTGCGACTGCTGTTTTCATTGTCCATGTTTGACGCTGGTAACACAGAGTTGGCATGAAAATGCTGTTGATCATCTGTCGCGTCCCTACATAAAAAAAAAAGTTAATTGCATATAATTTAAAGTACTTTGCGAATCAACCACAGCTTTTTAACACTGTTCGAGATTTTTATAGGCATTATTACGTTCAGTAGTTTGCCATTGCTTTCTGAACGGGCGGTGCCATCGTCCTTTTGTAAAATCCACTCGAAACAATTTGCAACCAAATTGTACGCAGCGTAATTTGAACTCAGAACGTCGGGGTTAATAGACCGAGTCACCAGTGGCGGCTCGTCATTAAAGGCCAGTGGAGCTGTGCCCCACCCAAAATAATGTCTAATGTGTATTTATTATTTTATAAATTAAAATATAACCTAACCTAAAACCATGATTTTTCCTAACATTTGTGTCTGGCCCTACCAACACTCGCTGTAGCGTAGTTGTTAGTGAACTCGCTTCGCAAGGCTGGTGGTCTGGGTTCAGCTCCGCAATGTGCGTGGAATTTTTCCCGACCGCGACGGCTTCAGGTCGACCCAGCCTCAACTGGGTACCAGACATGCTCTGGGAAAGTAAAGGCGGCCGGCGTGATGCTGACCACATCACCCATCGTGTGCCGACGGTCAATGAAAATACAGGCCTAACACTGTATTGACCTATATACCACGAGGTATGAAAGGGTTCCTTTACTTTACTTACTACCAACAAATATGAGCACGAACCGCCACTGCGAGTCACTATCCCCTAAGCCACAGACACCACCTCACTACATAACATTTATAAATTCTCCTTATATTACATTTCTATCAGATAATTGATTCTGCCATATTTCTGCTCAACAAACTATAAGCCTTCTGTGTTTACTAATCACTCTTTCGGTGATGTGGACAAATTACGTCCCTTTATTTAGTACATTGCCTTCTCTAAGTTCTATAACTCTATATATCATATGCTGGCTCTCTGTCTTTATTCGATCATATGCCCGTCTGCCCAGAGTGTTCGCAGCGCGTTGGACTACGGGTGACTATCCCTCTGTGTGTGCGGGTTCAATTCCGCGGGATGGCAGAAAAGCCACAGATTCCCCAGATTTACGGTGTTCGTGGCACCGAACCGAAGGGTTACGATGTCCATGGCACCGAGCCGAAGAGCTGAAAGCTCAAGTGCTTCTGGATCGGGACCAAAAAAAAAAATGCGATCATATACTTTAATGTCTCTTAGAAAAGTGGTTGATCATATACTTTAATGTCTCTTAGAAAAGTGGTTGATCATATGCTTTAATGTCTCTTAGAAAAGTGGTTGATCATATACTTTAATGTCTCTTAGAAAAGTGGTTGATCATATACTTTAATGTCTCTTAGAAAAGTGGTTGATCATATACTTTAATGTCTCTTAGAAAAGTGGTTGATCATATACTTTAATGTCTCTTAGAAAAGTGGTTGATCATATACTTTAATGTCTCTTAGAAAAGTGGTTGATCATATACTTTAATGTCTCTTGGAAAAGTGGTTGATCATATACTTTAATGTCTCTTGGAAAAGTGGTTGATCATATACTTTAATGTCTCTTGGAAAAGTGGTTGATCATATACTTTAATGTCTCTTAGAAAAGTGGTCGATCATATACTTTAATGTCTCTTAGAAAAGTGGTTAAGCCTTGTACTCCAAAGGTCGTGGGTTCGAATCCGGACCGCGCCGCTCTGTTCACGAGTACACTTTTTTTCGACAGACTCCTAGGATCGTTGCCGGAGCTACTGAGTTCATGATTTGTGCAATACTCTCTGCAGATGGCGTGCCATTTCTACGGAGAGGACCGAGCGCAATGGTGTAAAACCCGGTGCTATATAATCATATCTTCGGCTTTAGACCCTATAGACTTTGATGTGTTTTCGAAATCTTTCTTCATATTCATCTCTCTGTGTCGCCTGTGTGTTGCCGGGCCTCACTGGGAGTCGACAGCTTTCTTCATATTCATCTCTCTGTGTCGCCTGTGTGTTGCCGGGCCTCACATGGGGAGTCGACAGCTTTCTTCATATTCATCTCTCTGTGTCGCCGTGTGTTGCCGGGTCTCACATGGGGAGTCGACAGCTTTCTTCATATTCATCTCTCTGTGTCGCCGTGTGTTGTCGGGCCTCACATGGGGAGTCGACAGCTACCCTAGTAAATAAAAGAAATCGGATGTGCAGACCTACATGTAAGCACATAACTGGCACAACGTATAATTGCTCTTAGGCTCAGATCACATACACATCACAAAGAGTGGT
Source organism: Arion vulgaris (assembly GCA_020796225.1). Classification (NCBI taxonomy): domain Eukaryota; kingdom Metazoa; phylum Mollusca; class Gastropoda; order Stylommatophora; family Arionidae; genus Arion; species Arion vulgaris. The sequence continues at coordinate 54,780,210 of CM036758.1, read as the reverse complement.
TTACCAGGTTGTCGCTATGGAACGTTCGAAGAAGAAGATATATCTGTTTTTCACTACAGTAAAACTTTAATTAACCGACACTGTCCGGACTTCACTACAGTAAAACTTTAATTAACCGACACTGTCTGGACTTCACTACAGTAAAACTTTAATTAACCGACACTGTCCGGACTTCACTACAGTAAAACTTTAATTAACCGACACTGTCCGGACTTCACTACAGTAAAACTTTAATTAACCGACACTGTCCGGACTTCACTACAGTAAAACTTTAATTAACCGACACTGTCCGGACTTCACTACAGTAAAACTTTAATTAACCGACACTGTCCGGACTTCACTACAGTAAAACTTTAATTAACCGACACTGTCAGGACTTCACTACAGTAAAACTTTAATTAACCGACACTGTCCGGACTTCACTACAGTAAAACTTTAATTAACCGACACTGTCCGGACTTCACTACAGTAAAACTTTAATTAACCGACACTGTCCGGACTTCACTACAGTAAAACTTTAATTAACCGACACTGTCCGGACTTCACTACAGTAAAACTTTAATTAACCGACACTGTCCGGACTTCACTACAGTAAAACATTAATTAACCGACACTGTCCGGACTTCACTACAGTAAAACTTTAATTAACCGACACTGTCCGGACTTCACTACAGTAAAACTTTAATTAACCGACACTGTCCGGACTTCACTACAGTAAAACTTTAATTAACCGACACTGTCCGGACTTCACTACAGTAAAACTTTAATTAACCGACACTGTCCGGACTTCACTACAGTAAAACTTTAATTAACCGACACTGTCTGGACTTCACTACAGTAAAACTTTAATTAACCGACACTGTCCGGACTTCACTACAGTAAAACTTTAATTAACCGACACTGTCCGGACTTCACTACAGTAAAACTTTAATTAACCGACACTGTCCGGACTTCACTACAGTAAAACTTTAATTAACCGACACTGTCCGGACTTCACTACAGTAAAACTTTAATTAACCGACACTGTCCGGACTTCACTACAGTAAAACTTTAATTAACCGACACTGTCTGGACTTCACTACAGTAAAACTTTAATTAACCGACACTGTCCGGACTTCACTACAGTAAAACTTTAATTAACCGACACTGTCTGGACTTCACTACAGTAAAACTTCGATTAACCGACACTGTCCGGACTTCACTACAGTAAAACTTCGATTAACCGACACTGTCCGGACTTCACTACAGTAAAACTTCGATTAACCGACACTGTCCGGACTTCACTACAGTAAAACTTTAATTAACCGACACTGTCCGGACTTCACTACAGTAAAACTTCGATTAACCGACACTGTCCGGACTTCACTACAGTAAAACTTCGATTAACCGACACTGTCCGGACTTCACTACAGTAAAACTTCGATTAACCGACACTGTCTGGACTTCACTACAGTAAAACTTCGATTAACCGACACTGTCCGGATTTCACTACAGTAAAACTTCGATTAACCGACACTGTCCGGACTTCACTACAGTAAAACTTTAATTAACCGACACTGTCCGGACTTCACTACAGTAAAACTTTAATTAACCGACACTGTCCGGACTTCACTACAGTAAAACTTTAATTAACCGACACTGTCCGGACTTCACTACAGTAAAACTTTAATTAACCGACACTGTCCGGACTTCACTACAGTAAAACTTTAATTAACCGACACTGTCCGGACTTCACTACAGTAAAACTTTAATTAACCGACACTGTCCGGACTTCACTACAGTAAAACTTTAATTAACCGACACTGTCCGGACTTCACTACAGTAAAACTTTAATTAACCGACACTGTCCGGACTTCACTACAGTAAAACTTCAATTAACCGACACTGTCCGGACTTCACTACAGTAAAACTTTAATTAACCGACACTGTCCGGACTTCACTACAGTAAAACTTTAATTAACCGACACTGTCCGGACTTCACTAGAAATAATTTCATCATCGTTCAAAATTTCAAAGCCTCAATTCATTTTGTTAACTCCAACCAATCTGTATCTTCTTCTGGCGTTATGTTATAATATGCGATCGACGTCATGGCACATTGGACATTTCCATTCGTGCTCTGTCCTCCACTGCAGCAGCCATTTCAAAATCCATTTGCTTACCGTACCCATGTGAAGTTGATTACTATATCTTCTCTCTCTAACACGAAGACGACACTGTCTGACATGTCCAAACTTAACTTCTGCTCACCGTACCCATGTGAAGTTGATTACTATATCTTCTCTCTCTACCACGAAGACGACACTGTTTAGCATGTCCAAACTTAACGCCTAATTCTCGAACTCGTTCCAGTGTCTGAGACTTGTCCATATATGAGAGCGTACCGCATTTATGATATCGGCTCTGTCCATACTTCTGCCCATTTTGGCATTGTTTGCAAGAAAGTCAGCACGCTCGTTACCCTGCACTCCAGCATGTCCAGGCGTACACAGCCACGTCATTAGTTTTAGATGTGATCTCCGAATAATGCCCACCCATTCCTCATACATACTTCCAGATTCAATTCTTTCTGGTGTTATGCTATCACTGTTTAGTCTTACATTGTTGCACAATTTCGTCAACACTAACAGAACAGGCTCAGTGTCTTCAGTTTCATCAATAGATTCAGTCAAGAGTTTTTACAATTTTAACTTGTTTACTGTTGGTTGATGGCTACGTCCTGTAAAGGATATACTAAGATTTTCATTTTATCTGTTTGTTGATACTCATGTATTTTATCTGTTTGTTGATACTCATGCATTTTATCTGTTTGTTGATACTCATGTATTTTATCTGTTTGTTGATACTCATGTATTTTATCTGTTTGTTGATACTCATGTATTTTATCTGTTTGTTGATACTCATGTATTTTATCTGTTTGTTGATACTCATGTATTTTATCTGTTTGTTGATACTCATGTATTTTATCTGTTTGTTGATACTCATGTATTTTATCTGTTTGTTGATACTCATGTATTTTATCTGTTTGTTGATACTCATGTATTTTATCTGTTTGTTGATACTCATGCATTTTATCTGTTTGTTGATACTCGTGTATTTCATCTGTTTGTTGATACTCATGCATTTTATCTGTTTGTTGATACTCATGCATTTAATCTGTTTGTTGATACTCATGCATTTTATCTGTTTGTTGATACTCATGCATTTTATCTGTTTGTTGATACTCATGCATTTTATCTGTTTGTTGATACTCATGTATTTCATCTGTTTGTTGATACTCATGCATTTTATCTGTTTGTTGATACTCATGCATTTCATCTGTTTGTTGATACTCATGCATTTTATCTGTTTGTTGATACTCATGCATTTTATCTGTTTGTTGATACTCATGCATTTTATCTGTTTGTTGATACTCATGCATTTTTTTTTAGACGATGTCGGATAACAGAAACTGACAGTTAAAAAATGACGGTTAATCGACGTTTTCTCTCTCTCTCTCTTTAGCCTGTTACGCCCCTGGCGTTTAGGCAGCAACAAACTACACCATTCTTCCCTGTTCATGGCCTTCCTCTGTATTGTGTTCCAGCTATGATTCATTTCCTTCAGCTCTTGCTCTATCGTTCTCCTCCAGGTCGTCTTGGGTCTTCCACGCTTTCGCCTACCCTCTGGAGTCCATCTCAGTGCAGTTTTCGTGTCGGAGCCAGTCTCCATGCGCATCACATGTCCAATCCATCTCCAGCGTCGTCTTCGGATGATAGTGCCCATATTCTCTTGTTGGCATCGTGCAAGCAATTCTTGATTCGAGATAGTAGTCGGCCAGTACACGCGTAAGATTTTTCGCAGACAAGTTGTATGAAAGGCGGAGAGTCTGGACATATCCTGTTCTGTCATTCTCCAGCATTCCGATCCATACAGCAAAGTTGACAGCACACAGCTGTTATAGATACTAGTCTTGGTTCTGATGCTGTATTGGGCAGATTTCAAGGCGGTCTGAAGGGTCATGAATGCACTGCGTGCTTTACTCAGTCTGTTTTTAATGTCAGATCCAGCGCCTCCTTCATTGCTAATAACACTTCCAAGGTATGTGAAAGCGGTTTTATCTCGGAGGGTTTTACCTTCTAGTTTGACTGGTGCTGGGGTTGCTATGTTCAAGTCATTACTTCAGTTTTCTTCTGATTTATTTTCAGCCCAACCATCTCACTATATTGGTTAAGGCGGCTGGTCTTTTCCTGGATATCTCTATGTGTATGAGATGGGAGTGCGATGTCATCTGCAAAATCTAGGTCTTCCAGAGTGGATGTGAGCGTCCATCTAATACCTCTTGCCTTATCTTCCGTTGTTTTACGCATCACCCAATCTATGACAGTGTTGAATAATAGGGCTGACATAACACATCCTTGTGCACGCCTGTTTTTACTTCAAACTTTAGTTCTGAAGTTTCAACACTGCATGCAAACTTGCTGTAGCAGCTTTTATAATATTTATAAAACACAGTGGGATTCCATACCATCTTAAGATACGCCATAGACTTTCGGTGTATGCTATCAAAAACTTTTTCAAAATCTACAAAGTTGATATAGAGTTTGCTTTGCCATTCTGTGCATTGTTCTATGATATTTCTAAGAGCAAATATTTGGCCTATAAAGCTCCGTCCTCTGCGAAATCCTGCTTGTTCCTTTCTCAGTTTCTTATCCACAGCGTCAGTAATACGTTGTACGATGATTTTGCTTAAGATTTTACTTGGGACAGAAAGCAGTGTTATTCACGCCAATTATTACAATCGGCAAGGAGCCCTTTTTGGGTATCTTGATGATGACTCCTCTGTTCCATGCATCAGGTATTATTTGGGCATTCCATATAGTAGTAAACAAGGGTTGCAATATATTAGCTGCAAGTTCTGGGTCTATTTTGAATAGTTCTGCGTTTAAGTTATCATTTCCTGGTGCCTTGTTATTCTTAAGAGATTTAATTGCTGTAATGATCTCATCCTGGCTGGGTGTTTCAATGCCAATTTCTAACTCCTCTGTTGGTTCTGGTATGTCTGCTACTACCGTTGGAGGTGGTCTGTTTAGCAATTCTTTAAAATGCTCTGTCCATCGTATTTCTTGTTCCTTTTCCGTTGTCAATGGTATTCCATTCTTATCCTTTATGAGAGTATTTGATCTCCTGTAATGTTTCCAGCTTATTAGCTTTGTAATTTTGTACACTGTTCCCTGATCACACTTTTTGCTGCTTCTTCTGCCTGTACTGCCAGGTCTTCAACATACATTCTTTGTCAGGCTCTCAGCCGTTTGATTTCTTTACTTGCGCTTTTGTACTGTTCTTGGTATCTTGCTTTCAGTCTTTCGGACTTTGCTTCTAACAATTTCTTTTTAATATTCTTCGGCTGTCTATTATTTTCCATGTTGTTGGTGTTATCCATTCTTTTCTTTTCTTTGTGCGTAGCCTAGACATGTTTCACTGCTCTTGCTATATATAGATGCTATGTTGTCCCATGTTTTATCTATGTTGTCAGTTTCATCCGTAGTTTCATTACTTTCTAGGGCTTGGAATCTGTTCTTTATCTGCATTATAAACTTATCCCTTACTTCCGTGTCTTTTAGTCTATCACATCAACCTCTTTTGGAAGTTTTTCTGTTGTCCTGTTTTCTTAGTTTAAGTTTGACATAAGCTGTGACTAGGTGGTGGTCACTACCAACATCTGCACCTCTCTTGACTACAACATCTAGCAGCGAGCGTCTCCAGGGTCCATTGATTATTATATGGTCTATTTGGTTTTTATCTCTGCCATTAGGGAATACCATGTTAATTTGTGGATATCTAAATGTTGAAATAGGGTTCCTCCTATAACGAGATTGTTCATGCTGCAGAAGTTTACTAAACGTTCCCCATTTTCGTTCATCATACCACATCCATATTTTCCCATAGTTCTATAACTATGCGTGTTTTCTTGTCCGACCTTCGCATTTAGATCTCCCATAACAATGATAACATCATGGGATGGTGACTTGTCTAATTCTGCTTGTAGGTTTTCGTAGTACGAGTCTTTCTTTGTATCTTCGCTATCATTAGTTGGCGCATAGCATTGTAGGATTGTGATGTTTGTATGCTTCCCCTTTAGCCTGATCTTAATCAAGCGGCTGCTGATAGGTTTCCATTCTAACAGACACTTTTCCACGCCCTTTCTTAGGATTACTGCTCCTCCTTCATGGTGTAGGTCATCGTCTCGTCCAGAAAAAGGACTGTTTCACCTGTTGCAGTGGTACTTCTTCCATTTCCTGTCCATCTGCTCTCGCTAACCCCTAGGATATGTAGATTATATCTTCTCATTTCTGCTGTTATTTGTGATAGTTTTCCGGTTTCGTACATTGTTCTTACATTCCAGCATCCAATTCTGGTCTTGGTTTTGGCATTCAGGACTTCCGTCCTCATGAAAGTAGCTTCCTTTCGGCTTTCACCACTTCCAGTCATGTGAGTCAATGACTCTGGTAGCCCTTCATGCCCGTAGATAGGTTGTATGTTTGTTGTTGTTTCCGTAACTTTAATTTTTTTAAAGGATGGGATCGTTAGTCCCAAGCCCAACCCCAACCTGGAGGACCAGGAGACCATGCTTCGTCTGTCCCCTCCTCAGTGACCTTTCCGGCTTGGTTAACCCTTCCGGGAACATAAGTTCCCGCCGTCATAGCTCACTGTATCATAATCGACGTTTTACTGTATCATAAAATATTTTTATCTAACCTTCCATCACTTTCGTTATTTACTCAACTCTTAAAAAAATCTCCCAACGTCCTTGCAGTTCAGAAATTCTTATCAAGCTCACGATCCATTTTGTGTTGAATCAGGGAAGACCATAAGAGATCCTCCCCAACTCCAACACCCCCCATAAACACTACCACACGTTCAAACACACACATTTCCTCAATGCCGCTCACACAGTATCATCTTTCCCTTTCCCACTTCCCCACACACACGCCCTTTCTACCGTTCAAACAGTATTGACGTCTGTCTACCGATCACTGGCAACAAGACCGACTCCATTTCTAAAGCTGAAGGCAAGAGTTTGTTTAATTAGCCCCAAAGCTAAAACCTGAATGACAAAAGGGCTGGAATCTCTCACAGATACAGTTTATTGATAAACAGAAATCGCGCCAGAACAAGTAACTCGGGTAAATTCTCTCACGTTTGGATTGCCAATCGTTCAACTTTTCTGTACGGACAGATAGTTTTCAAGCGTTCGTGGTCTATGTGAAACAGCTTGTGATCCAGACAAGACGCTTATCTTCTCATATATCTGTGTATATAGCACATTGCTTGGATATATGGGACACAGAGAGACTCCTGCTATGATGACAGATATCATTCTCACACTGTTGTATGTTTACTGAGTTAAGAGGGAGAGAGAGTTCTTTGAGTGCAGTGTCCTCACTGGCACAGCTCGAGCGATGAGTGTTAGAATGCACGCACAGAGTTTTGAACTTAATATCGATGCACTATCATCCGACTGTAGATCTTCACTTAAAACAGAGCAGCAAAAACATGTCCCATGATGCATTACAGTACCTTCTTCTTCTTCTTCTAACGCTACTTATCGACCACTTGTTAACCACTATGTGTGATTTGTATGGGATCTGAGCCTATGAGCGATTGTACGTTGTGCCAGTTACTACATGCAGTTGCCAATCGTCTGTTACTACATGCCTTGTAGGTCGCAGTGGTACTATTCTTTGCTTCCCTTGCGGGACTCGGCACCACACGGGGCGAATACAGTAGCAAAGAAGGAACAATGTCACGTGATGTACTACCGTACCAAAGAAGGAACAATGTTACGTGATGTACTACAGTAGCAAAGAAGGAACAATGTCGCGTGATGTACTACAGTAGCAAAGAAGGAACAATGTCGCGTGATGTACTACAGTAGCAAAGAAGGAACAATGTCGCGTGATGTACTACAGTAGCAAAGAAGGAACAATGTCACGTGATGTACTACAATACCAAAGAAGGAACAATGTCACGTGATGTACTACAGTTGCAAAGAAGGAACAATGTCACGTGATGTACTACAGTAGCAAAGAAGGAACAATGTCACGTGATGTACTACCGTACCAAAGAAGGAACAATGTCACGTGATGTACTACAGTAGCAAAGAAGGAACAATGTCACGTGATGTACTACCGTACCAAAGAAGGAACAATGTCACGTGATGTACTACAGTAGCAAAGAAGGAACAATGTCACGTGATGTACTACCGTACCAAAGAAGGAACAATGTCATGTGGTGCCATACAGAACAAAAGAAAGAAAATTACCTGGTAAGAAAATATCGATAAAATCAGAAAATACATAAGCAAGAAATAAGAGAAATAGTTGGTGAAAAAAAAAGAGTAAAATCCACAACAAAATTACGAATATTTAATAATGACAGTGCAAGAATAAAACACAGATAATGATATTGCAAGATTAAAACACAGGTATTGATATTGCAAGAAGCTCTTGCACCTTCGTCGCCTTTGTAGCGAGGACGATGATTTTCTGGATAGAGCTCGCGAGATACTTGATTTCTTCCGCAGGCACCTATACCCGGAGAAGGTGCTTGTATCTGCTATGCATCGAGTATAGAAAATCACTCGCCAGCAGGCCCTTACCAGCCAGCATAGGACTACTAACTCTGACAGAGTAAAACTTATCTTAACTTTCCACCCCATAGTTCACTGGTGAAAAATGTTTTATTCCGTCATCTGTCTATCCTTAAGTCAGATCCTGAGACCCGTTCTGTCTTCCCCAACTATCCTTTGGTGACTTACAGACGGGACAGAAGTCTTAAGGATATGTTGGTACACAGTCGCCTTAAGTCCAATATCCAGAGTCATTTTGGCACTGTCCAGTGTGGCCGTCGGCGTTGCAATACGTGTGCTTATGTGATACAGACTCGTACTGTATCTTTTCTTTTAGCCCCGTTTGTTATTGAAGATGGTTTCACATGCGAGTCCCGTAATCTTATCTATGCCATTATTTGTAAGCGGTGTAACAAGAATTATATCGGCGAGACAGGCAAGAGACTCAATGACCAATTTTCCCAACACTTGCGCGACATACGCCAATGCTCTATGACCCCTGTAGCCTCCCATTTCAATGATACTGGCCATTTAGGAGCTCACGCGCCCGAGTAGTTACCGGGGCCCAAATTTGGGGTGTAAAGAATAGAACCACTGTTACCTGCCACGCATGTCGTAAGAGGCGACAAAGGAGGTTTGCTGAAATGGATGCACATGTCCTAAACGTATAGAAGTCTATGCGTTTAGGGTCCTACCAAACCAATGTGCAGCGTATACATGTTCTTGGCAAAGATCAAACATATCACAAAGAGTGATTAAAATTGGTCGTAAAGAACGAAACGCAAAGAAAAGAAGAGGAGCTCACGATGTCAGGCCACAGCCATTCGATCGTGTTCCTCGAACGATCGCAGTCGATTTGCTCTGGAGAATCGGTTCATTTCGTTGTTGGTACCTTGTACCACGTGGGCTTAATGTATTACATTCCTATGCTTCTTAGTACTTTCTCTTCTCATGCCTTGTAACTTATATGTGCATATGCTGCATGTATTCAAGCTATATATTTACTTGATGTTATATTGTTTCTCTTCTTTTCTATTTCTAGTTTTTATGTGTGTTTTTGTGTTACATTTATTTCGTTATTCGTTTTTATTCCCAGATTTTCATTAGAAAAGTTTTAATGTCTTTGTATCTAGTCGTCCATATGTAATTGTTTTTTTTAAATTCGTCACTCCTGTTGTTTGTTTGCTTGATAAAGGCCTTGTTGGTCGAAACTTTGCTGTATAGTATCATTGCTTTTGTAATTTGTAAAACTACAGTACTTTGTGATTACGTGTTTGATAAAATCAAATAGTTTTACTGGAGTCTCATATATATTAAGATTAAAACACGGATATTGACAGAACAAGATTAACTCTCTGTGGATCAAACACCACACTAAGTGGTCTTTTTTAACTCTAAAAACATATTTGACCTGGTCCACTAAGGGTTAAAATACAGATATTGACAGTGCAAGATTAAATACAGATATTGACAGTGCAAGATTAAAATACAGATATTGACAGTGCAAGATTAAAATACAGATATTGACAGTGCAAGATTAAAATACAGATAACCTGCTGCCTTGCAGATTGGCTGGGGACAGCCAAAGGCTGACGCAGAGCGAACCCAGTAAAAGCTGGCTGAAACCGGACACACCACCGAAGGATAAGCACCAGAGATTCAAATGGCGCTGAAGATGTGACGAACCCCATTCATGCTAAGACTGCATGGATCAGGTTTCCACATGAATGGAATTTTTGGCGAAATCTGGTACATCAGTCTAAGGGTGATCGAGAGAGAGAGAGAGAGAGAGAGAGAGAGAGAAAACACAGATAATGACAGAGCAAGATTAAAACACAGATATTGAGAGTGCAAGATTAAAACAGAGATATAACAACCATCGGCTTACAGTATAAAGAAAAATGGTCGAAAGACCATCCACAGTACAACAGCAGTGATGGGTACTATGGTCTGTCCCGTAGTGAACAAGTTGCCATAATCCGTCTCCGTACCGGCCATAACAAACTTCGAGCCCACGTGTTTCACAAATTTAAAATTGGCACAACTAGCCTGTGTCACTGTGAAAAGGTGGACATGACAGCAGAGCACATACTGCAAGCGGTTAGCAGCCCAGACAAAATAAACTTGGCCCGAAAACACAGAACTTCGTAAAAGCTGTACGGAGGGACGGAGTCCCTCAAAACAACAGTAAAATTCATGATAAAAGTTGGTTCATCAGTCTAGGCGGGGATCGAGAGAGAGTGAGAGAGAGAGAGAAAACACATAATATTGAGAGTGCAATATTAAAACACAGATGAAGTAATGACAGAGTGCAATATTAAAACACAAGGTAATGATAGTAAAGATTAAAACACAGAATGAAGTAAAGAGTAAATTAAACACAGATGATGACAGTGCAAGATTAAAACACAGATGAGTAATTATTTAAGAAATGCAATATCACACACAGCGATGAGTTCATGACAGATCGATATTAAAACACAGGAGAAGTAATGACATCATATTGCAATTAAAGTTACCAGAGTGCAATATTAAAACAAAGGTAATGATAGTAAAAGATTAAAACACAGGTAATGATAGTAAAAGATTAAAAAACAGATGATGACAGTGCAAGATTAAAACACAGATGAGGTAATTATATTTAAGAAATGCATTATCCACCGACAACAGCGCCATGAGTTCAGTCGACAACTCTCTGATATCAAAGTTGATAGTGATGAAAGTATATAATACATATTGCAATTAAGTCCACTAGTGACGCTGTTTGTTGTCCGGAGTTGTAATAAAAGACTCGGACCAGATCTGTCCTTTGTATGGTCATTGGTCATCTGTGACATGTAACTGAAGTTGTGCCATTAACACTTAGCATTTCCTAAGAAGACTGTGCTCTGTATGACAATTCGCGACCCCGGAACGTAACGCAGACTATTTCAGACGCGAAATCGAAATTTCCTGTTTAATGGGGCCTGGTTTTTGTATATTTTGATAGAACACTTTCCGCTTTTTGTTTTGCAATTTTACTCAATTCTTTGCGTTGGTGGTTATTTATTGATGAAAAATGTAAAAAATACTGATATTACTTAGATTTAAACTTAATTTGTAACATAATATAACCTTGAATTAGCATCGCCCGAGTGGTTACCGGACCAAATTTAGATGTAAAGAATAGGACCACTGTTACCTGCCACGGATGTCGTAAGAGGCAACTAAGGAGGTTTGGCTGAAATCGGATGCACGTGTCCGCTAGGGAATGCTAACCCGAAACAAATGCTTGAATAAAACGGACCCACCAGGCCGTAAGGCGCATAACATGGTGCAACGACCCATCACAATGAGGAATGGGATAACGGATTCTACGGTCACCAGTCTGCCTCTGAGATTTAGCTACGCAGTAAGAATTCAGACCTACCATCACGAGGGTGGCCAAAACTTACTGCGGAAGAGGTCGGCACAAACGGGAAGCAGAAATCATAGGAATTATATCCTACAGAACTGCCCCAGTATGCAGACTTGATAAGAAAGAGGTGGCCCACTTACACCAGCGTCCAAGACAACTGTATGGCGTGGCTGATAATCTGAGGCAGACGGTTGCTTTATTAGAGAATCCGAAATCCCAATCTAGTGATAACGCAGAAGAAGAATTAGCATGTTATCTTGTGTTTAAAATGAATTAATCTATATACAACAACACTGGAATGCGAGGATCACGCTACAGTTGTGATCTTATTTCCTAGAATGTTAACATGGGTCCGCCGGTCGTATGTTATCGGAGGCCATGGACCAACCAAGCAGCTGAAGAAAATTGAAGTCTGACTAGATTAGTACACAGCCATCTCTAGATAACTTTATATAAGTTTATAGTTGGCTCTGATTAGTATGTCAGTCAATGGCTGGTCACTTCCTGCCAGATCCCAGCATGCCGTGATTACTTTCAATAACGCTGTTAGTGGTCTCCCTTCAAGCGAACACGTGGGCTTTATATTTCTGTTTTGTTCAGGTTTTCTCAGTGACCACTTCCGGTTTAGCAATTTATTTGATTTCCAGCCGTGTTGTTTCCCTTTTGAATACAACAGCAACGCGTGGTCGGTCGTGATCAATGCTTCTAAATATATCTCCTGTACCTGGGTATGGTGTATAGAGCCACAGCCAACTCAAGATAACTAGGCCAGACAACTGACCGGGTATTCCCTGACCTACATCAGAAAAAGGGGCTGAAAATTACAGATGTTTGATAGAACACTGCAAACTTTTCTGCAATTGTACTCAATTCTGTGAGTCTATGGTTATTTATTGGTGACAAATGTTCATATTGGTATTCCTTATTGTTAAACTTAACTTGTTGCATAATATAACCTTGATTTAGCATTTTGTGTTGATTTTAAAATGAATTCGTCTATAACACCAATACTGGAATGCGAGGTCAGTGGTGAAGTTGTGGTCTGATTACCCATAATTCTTACCTGAGTCCGAAGGCCTATAAGTTTATAGTTGGCTCTGATAGAGCAGTGTTTCCCATCCTTTTTTGTGCCATGTCCCACTAAAGCCTTTGAAAAATTCGCTCCTCTCCCTCCCCCCTTATGTAACATATACAAAAATTGTAATTTTCAAAAATTGAATTGTTCACTGAAGAAACTTAAATGATAGGTTTTAGGAAGAAATCACTAGAAATTGTTGAGGAAACACAGGAAGCAGATTTTCAAAACATATAATGGAGAATTGAAATTCAAGTACGAAATAATTTTAATGACTGATTTTTCTATATTATTTTAATTATTAGTAATTATTTATTACTTACGTTAAGTGAGATCCTTGCTCTTGATGTATGCTGCAAGGATATTTTATGTTAGGTTCCAATTTATTAGCTTGAGTCTCAAGTCTCTTCGTTGTGTTACATCCAGTCAATTTCTTTTTTTTTTTAGCAACAAATCAGTTATGGCACTAAATCCACATTCAGCTAAATATGAAGATGGAAAGGGTAACAATAGTTGTCTTACACATTTGGTTGAATTTGGATATTTGATTTTTGTTTCCTCACAAAGTCATGACATCGCTCTTTTATATTAAATACAGTTTTAACTTACTCATCATTTTGCATTTCTGCGAATTCTCCTTGATACTGCATATTTGAAATATTAAACAAATCCAAATTATTCTTGATACTGCATATTTGAAATATTAAACAAATCCAAATTATTCTTGATACTGCATATTTGAAATATTAAACAAATCCAAATTATTCTTGATACTGCATATTTGAAATATTAAACAAATCCAAATTCTCCTTGATACTGCATATTTGAAATATTAAAAATCAAATTATTCTTGATACTGCATATTTGAAATATTAAACAAATCCAAATTATTCTTGTTACTGCATATTTGAAATATTAAACAAATCCAAATTATTCTTGTTACTGCATATTTGAAATATTAAACAAATCCAAATTATTCTTGATACTGCATATTTGAAATATTAAACAAATCCAAATTATTCTTGATACTGCATATTTGAAATATTAAACAAATCCAAATTATTCTTGATACTGCATATTTGAAATATTAAACAAATCCAAATTATTCTTGATACTGCATATTTGAAATATTAAACAAATCCAAATTATTCTTGATACTGCATATTTGAAATATTAAACAAATCCACTAACATTGGCCGCATGAACTCTTTATTTTGTCTTTCTCTACTTGTTGCCGTCAGGCATAGCAGGTTCATGTTTAACGGATGATCGGTTTCCGAGATAATTTACGCTCGGTCGCTTGATATGCTGTGGTATTGTGGAGTTTTAAAATGTCTGTAACGCCATCAATCCATCTTTTTCTTGGTCTGCCCTTCCTCATGATGACCCAATTTTCAGGTTGTACGCTTTTGTAACTGGTGTATTCTAGTTCATTCTCACCAAGTAACCAAACCATTTGAATTTCTGTTATTAAATGAACCTAATAGCAAGTGTTGTTCCGACTGTTCTTCCAATTTCCTCATTTCTTATATGGTCTCTTCTTGTTTTATTTACTGGTTTTCTCAAGCATCTCATTTCACATGTGGTAATTTTCCTTTCTTGTTCTTTTGTCAATGCCCATGTTTGGCACTGGTAGCACAGTGTTGGTATGAAGATTGCATTTAAAATCTGTCTTTTAGTCTCTACTGGAATTGCTGGGTGTTTCAAGATTGGAATAAGTTGGTATGTAATGTGCATGTACGATATTAAGTTGATGTAATGTTGCATGTAACGTGAATTAAGTTGGTATGTAATGTTGCATGTAACTGATATTTAGTTGGTATGTAATGCTGCATCATCCAATTTGGAAAATCAATTTGTTTCAAATCAGAAAATCTTACTTTTAAGTCAGCCGATAGAATTTTCAGATGATCAACAATAACAAATATAGCGGTATCAGTCACTTTACATTTCAAGAGCCAATTAAACTTGTTGTTGTAAATATATTTCTGACATAATTGAATAAAGGTAATGAAACTAAATATCTTTGCTTTTGCATCAATAAGATTTTTATTTGTTCATTGAAGTTCGTTATTTAATATATTTTATTTTTCAAAGATATCGGCCAGATAACTCACAAATGCTTTACCATCGACCGTTAACAGATACTTCATTTCAGGTTTGTCGCTTCAAAAATCACTAAGAGTATCAAATAGTTCCAGAAATCTTTTCAAGCAGTTCTATTTCGAGAGAAATTGTACAAGAAGCATTTCTCGTTTCTCATCTTTCATCAATTTCATCTCTTATCAGTTAAAAGGGGGTAGAAATGTACCTAGTTATAAGTACTTTCTGTTTCCTTAAGATTTTTTAAAACTTCAGTAAAGTGATTGTGAAGCAACATTCGTTTTTGTCAACAGATATCCAAAAGCCGATATATCGGTTTTGCAACATCATGAACATTATTTAAACTCTGAACGAGTCCAATTGTCCACCCTTAACAATGAAAATGCCCCCTTGTGGAGTGTGGGCCCCACGTTGGGAAACACGGGTATAGAGGTTCTAAGTAAGAGGATTGGCTTCATTGCACAGGGTTTTCCGAATATTGCTCAGTCCCTCTTCGCAGAAATGACATGCCACCTGCCAAGAATATTCCACAATACAGAACTCCGTAACTCCAGCAAGAATACTAAGGATCTCCTGAAAAATGCACTCGTGAAAAATGCCCCTTTCAGGATTCGAACCCGCGACTTTCGGAACGCACGGCAACGACTTGACCAATTAGTCACAAAGACCATCAGATGTATATATATATATATATATATATATATATATATATATATGTGTTTGTTTGAAAACATAAAACTAAAGAGCCCGCCCCCCCAATTATTTATTTTGTCGTCACATTGTTACCGTGTTGTTGTCCAGTGTCGTGGATTTCTGTTTTTGTCTTGCGCTGTTCTAGTGGCACAGGTCCTGTGTGATAGTTAATTTTGCTTTTTGAAAGGTTTCTGCTATGCCATCTATCCATCTTTATCTGGTTCTTCTTCTCGCCTTCTTTCCTGTTGTT
Organism: Arion vulgaris; assembly: GCA_020796225.1. Lineage (NCBI taxonomy): Eukaryota > Metazoa > Mollusca > Gastropoda > Stylommatophora > Arionidae > Arion > Arion vulgaris. Next base: position 54,764,081 of record CM036758.1, on the reverse strand, counting down.
CTATTGTAGAAGACTGTGTATACAGTTGAGTTTGATTGCATTTATATTCAGTAGCAGAACCACTTCATTCTTTGTTTCTCACTGTGATTATAGCTAGATTCTGTCCCAACTTTCATTCTTTGTTTCTCACTGTGATTATAGCTAGATTCTGTCCCAACTTTCATTCTTTGTTTCTCACTGTGATTATAGCTAGATTCTGTCCCAACTTTCATTCTTTGTTTCTCACTGTGATTATAGCTAGAATCTGTCCCAACTTTCATTCTTTGTTTCTCACTGTGATTATAGCTAGATTATGTCACAACTTTCATTCTTTGTTTCTCACCTGTATTATAGCTAGATTATGTCAACTTTCATTCTTTGTTTCTCACTGTGATTATAGCTGATTCTGTCCCAACTTTCATTCTTTGTTTCTCACTGTGATTATAGCTAGATTCTGTCCCAACTTTCACTCTTTGTTTCTCACTGTGATTATAGCTAGATTCTGTCACAACTTTCATTCTTTGTTTCTCACTGTGATTATAGCTAGATTCTGTCCCAACTTTCACTCTTTGTTTCTCACTGTGATTATAGCTAGATTCTGTCCCAACTTTCATTCTTTGTTTCTCACTGTGATTATAGCTAGATTCTGTCCCAACTTTCACTCTTTGTTTCTCACTGTGATTATAGCTAGAATCTGTCCCAACTTTCATTCATTGTTTCTCACTGTGATTATAGCTAGATTCTGTCCCAACTTTCATTCATTGTTTCTCACTGTGATTATAGCTAGATTCTCTCCCAACTTTCATTCTTTGTTTCTCACTGTGATTATAGCTAGATTCTGTCCCAACTTTCATTCTTTGTTTCTCACTGTGATTATAGCTAGATTCTGTCCCAACTTTCATTCTTTGTTTCTCACTGTGATTATAGCTAGATTATGTCCCAACTTTCATTCTTTGTTTCTCACTGTGATTATAGCTAGATTCTGTCCCAACTTTCATTCTTTATTTCTCACTGTGATTATAACTAGATTCTGTCCCAACTTTCATTCTTTGTTTCTCACTGTGATTAGTAGATTTCTCCCAACTTTCTTCTTTGTTTCTCACTGTGATTATAACTAGATTCTGTCCCAACTTTCATTCTTTGTTTCTACTGTAGATTATAGCTAGATTCTGTCCCAACTTTCATTCTTTGTTTCTCACTGTGATTATAGCTAGATTCTGTCCCAACTTTCATTCTTTGTTTCTCACTGTGATTATAGCTAGATTCTGTCCCAACTTTCATTCTTTGTTTCTCACTGTGATTATAGCTAGATTCTCTCCCAACTTTCATTCTTTGTTTCTCACTGTGATTATAGCTAGATTATGTCCCAACTTTCATTCTTTGTTTCTCACTGTGATTATAGCTAGATTCTGTCCCAACTTTCACTCTTTGTTTCTCACTGTGATTATAGCTAGATTCTGTCCCAACTTTCATTCTTATGCTGATGTTGGTGACTCTGTCTTTTCTGTTGCTGTTTGTAACTTTTCTTAGGCATCGCATTTTACTTTCACTATCAGACTTTGACTATATTCATTTTCATCAGCTGTTCTTTAAGCCATCTTGTGGTCTTCTCTTGCATCTTGTACTCTTTATTTTTTTCTGTGGGTCTCTGGTAGGCGATACCAGGGCATTCTTGTCAGGTGTCCAAACCTCATAAAAGAACAACAGATTAAATGGTTTGGACACCTGACAAGAATGCCCTGGTATGCCTACACAGAGAGCCACACATAAAAGTATAATGAGTACAAAGAAGAGGAAGACCATGCAAAAGATGGAGGACGGCATCAAGAACAGCCTTATGGAAAATGAATATCAGCTTACAAAGGGCCTTAAAACAAGCACACAAGATCATCAACGTCCCTAATCCTGAACACTTCATAAAGAAGTCGATGGTGAAGGAAGAAGATGCAGAAATTATTTTTAGCTAATTATCACTACCTATACTCTATCGGGTTTTCCGTTTGTTTTGTGCTGCATGGTTCTTAACAGTGCGTCTATTGACAGGAAATGCGTCATTGAGTTTCTGTAGAAACTGAAAGTTGTTGATACAGATATACAGTGACAGCAATACTCAAGACTGAAGCTTTAGAAAAAAGAAAATGTGCAACAATAGTGACACTGATTTATTAGACGATTTCGACTGTGACTTTGGATCTTGTAATGTCAACGAAATTGAATCAAGGTAGGTACTTAAACTCATATATAGTGTTTGTATAGTTCAGTATAGTCCTCAGTTCATCATCATCACTATACAGCGAACATCTAATTAGTCAATACATGATCCGACCTCCTCTTCAGTATGTCTCTCATCGTGTAACAAATAACGACACCAGTTCTATGTTGGTTTACTATTCTTCTGGGGGTATTTGTGGCGTAGAGGATAAGTGCTCGATCTCCTTCGAAAAGTACTCAATTCGCTCCCTCGTCTTCTACACGCTTAGGACACATGCATCCGATTTCAGCCAAACCTCCTTAGTCGCCTCTTACGACATGCGGGCAGGTAACAGTGGTTCTATTCTTTACACCCCAAATTTGGGCCCCGGTAACCACTCGGGCGGTTAGTGTGTTATATTCACCCCCATTCCTTAATCGTGTATGCGCCCTCACTTCCTCCCTTAGCGAGTTTAGAATATATGTAATTGTCTGTATCAGTAGCTGAACGCTTTGTTTTCTCCTTTCTTTGTCTCCTCTATCATTTCTTCTCCGTCGCTCAGTGTCTAACACTCTGTATGTGACCTCTTCTTTGCTATCGCTATTTTGATGATTATAGCGTTAGACACGTTCTTATGATGAAGTTGACTATTGTCTGGAGCTCATCTCTGGTTCCATGCAGTTTTGAATGTAGTGTTGAGTTGTAGGTCCAGCATTTCTTTCTAGGGAGGATATACAGGGGACAGTCTTACAAGACATGTTCTGTGGTTTGATCAGCGTGCACAAGGACACAGAGAAGATGGAGACAATCGTATTATGTGTAGGTGTGTGTTCACCTGTACCCTATAACTAATGCGTCATACAAGTTGTCATATGTCTTCAAGGACGTCCACAACCTCCAGCTTTTTGTTATTGCTTGAGCAACGCTGTGAGCTATGAATGTTACATGGAGTGCTTTTTTGCTGTCAACCGTGCGTTTGACTTGTTGTGTGCATTCAGAAAATGGCGGACAGCGGTTATGACTACCAAACTCAATCTGCCGTATGCAGTTATATTGCGGTGCAGAAAGCTGGATTGTGTCGTGTTGATGTTCCTTAGACAAGAATTGCAATTCAAGTGATGAACAGTTTTGTGTTGCTATATTAGCGATGGCCATATGCATTTTATGCGGTGCAGGTTTCTTTTTGTGGCGGTTCGCGGCTGTTTCATTCTGAACTTAGTTCACACAGAGGAACCATTTCACAGTTGTTAGCATTTCGTGTGATTTTCATTGGCACAGGAACGGAGCAATTATGGGGTGACCCGTTGCAGTGAAGTTGAAACCGTACTTATGAACTATGAACTAATGATGTTACTCACTGATCAACTCCTCACTGTTGTCCCTCATCAAGTCCTCACGGTTGTTCCTCATCACGTCCTCACTGTTGCACTCAACTCCCCACTGTTGTCCCTCATCAGTCTCACGTTGTTCCTCATTACGTCCTCACTGTTGTCCTCATACGTTCTCACTGTTGTCCCTCATCCTTCTCACATTCCCTCATCGTCTCACTGTTGTCCCTCATTCTCACTGTTGTCCCTCATTCACGTTTCTCACGTTGTCCTCATCAGTTCTCACTGTTGTCCCTCATTAGTTCTAGTTGTCCCTCATGTAGTTCTATGTTGTCCCTCATCAGTTCTATGTTGTCTCTCATCTGGTCTGTGATGTTGTTATGTAGTGGTTAGTAGTGTGTGTATTAGGTTTATGATGTAATGTTTGGTTGGTGATGTAATGGTTTAGTTGGTGATGTAGTGTTTTGGTTGTGAGATTTATTGGTGATGTATGGTTTGGTTGGTGATGTAATGGTTTGGTTGGTGATGTAATGGTTTGGTTGGTGATGTAGTGGTTTGGTTGGTGATGTAGTGGTTTGGTTGGTGATGTAATGTTTTGGTTGGTGATGTAGTGGTTTGGTTGGTGATGTAATGGTTTGGTTGGTGATGTAGTGGTTTGGTTGGTGATGTAGTGGTTTGGTTGGTGATGTAGTGGTTTGGTTGGTGATGTAGTGGTTTGGTTGGTGATGTAATGGTTTGGTTGGTGATGTAGTGGTTTGGTTGGTGATGTAGTGTTTTGGTTGGTGATGTAGTGGTTTGGTTGGTGATGTAGTGTTTTGGTTGGTGATGTAGTGGTTTGGTTGGTGATGTAATGGTTTGGTTAGTATTTTGGTTATGGTAATGTTTGTGTGATGTAAGTGTGTGTAGTGGTTGTTGTGCTGTAGTGGTTTGGTTGGTGATGTAATGGTTTGGTTGGTGCTGTAGTGGTTTGGTTGGTGATGTAATGGTTTGGTTGGTGATGTAACTCTAGCACATGTCTTATTGTACGAAGCCCTATGAATATTTCTTGTGGATGAAGCCAATTCTTCACATGTTCTCTTTGTCTGCTATAAGAATTTCCATTATGTCTCTGGAGATCTCATCCATGTTTGTCAGAAGAACAATACTTGTCGGTGAAGTGCCGGTCTGTGAGTGATTTCATGATGTAAGCATTGCGAATAAGATCATACTTATGTTATGTAAGCATGAAGACTACTGGCATAAGTGTGTGATGTAAGCATAGAGACTACTGACATAGTGTGTAATGTAAGCATGGAGACTACGGACATAAGTGTGTGATGTAAGCGTAGAGACTAGTGACATAAGTGTGTAATGTAAGCTATGACTGACGGGCATAATGTGTGATGTAAACATGGAGACTACTGGCATAAGTGTGGGAGGTAAGCATAGAGTCTACAGGCATAAGTGTGGGCTGTAGCCATGGAGACTACGGGCATAAGTGTGGGAGGTAAGCATGAAGACTATGGCCATTAGTGTGGGAGATAAGCATAGAGACTACGGGCATAAGTGTGTGATGTAAACATGGAGACTTCGGACATAAGTGTGGGAGGTAAGCATGAAGACTAAGGACATAAGTGTGAGGTGTAAGCATGAAGACATCACATCACATCACCTCTAACATAAAACATAAGTCATCACCTGTAACTTAACAAATATCACATCACCTGTAACATAACAAATATGTCATCACCTGTAACATAACAAATATCACATCACCTGTAATATAACAAATATGTCATCACCTGTAACATAACAAATATCACATCACCTGTAATATAACAAATATGTCATCACCTGTAACGTTACATGTTGTGTTATTTTCAGGGAGAGATTCCGACTGAGTTTCCTCATCACAGGCGTGGTTATGTTTCTTTGTTCCTGTATCCTGCTACCTGACTTTATCCAATTCTACTTGAGGAAGTTGGTAGTTTCTTCATTTGTACACATCGTTGACAGCATCATCTTTGTCATTATCAAAACTACAATCATCTCTACGATCGTCATCTCTACCATCATCTCTATCATCATCTCTATCATCTCTCACCATCATCTCTACCATCATCATCTCTACCATCATCATCTCTACCATCATCTCTACCATCATCATCTCTACCATCATCTCTACCATCATCATCTCTATCTTCATCTCTACCATCATCATCTCTACCATCATCATCTCTACCATCATCTCTACAATCATCATCTCTACCATCATCATCTCTACCATCATCATCTCTACCATCACCGTCTCTACCATCACTACCATCATCTCTACCATCATCATCTCTATCATCACCGTCTCTACCATCACTACCATCATCTCTACCATCATCATCTCTAACATCATCACCATAATCATTATTGGTTATGGTTGTAACAGTGGTTACGTCTGTGGTATTATTGGTTGCGAGGGAAGATGTGGTTGAGGCTGTGGTATTATTGGTTACGAGGGAAGATGTGGTTGAGGCTGTGGTATTATTGGTTACGAGGGAAGATGTGGTTGAGGCTGTGGTATTATTGGTTGCGAGGGAAGATGTGGTTGAGGCTGTGGTATTATTGGTTACGGTTGAAACAATGGTTTCTTCTGCATCTGTGGCAGAGGCAGGACTAAAGTAGAGGCTCCGTTAGTGGTTGTGACTCGAACAGCGGCAACGAAAGGAGAAGGGATATGTATGCGTAGAGCAAAGCAAAGTCGTTTAGTAACAACATAGCTGAAGGACTTATGACAATGTCTTTCATTTTTATTTTAGACGCAGTTTCAAGATAGACCGAGCTCGAGTCAATTTAGTGAAAACTAGTTATGGTGGGGAAGAATACGGTCGGTAAGTTGTGATTGATCTAAGAGAGAAAGTCTAGACTTGGTAAGTTGTGATTGATCTAAGAGAGAAAGTCTAGACTTGGTAAGTTGTGATTGATCTAAGAGAGAAAGTCTAGACTTGGTAAGTTGTGATTGATCTAAGAGAGAAAGTCTAGACTTGGTAAGTTGTGATTGATCTAAGAGAGAAAGTCTAGACTTGGTAAGTTGTGATTTATCTAAGAGAGAAAGTTTAGACTTGGTAAGTTGTGATTGATCTAAGAGAGAAAGTCTAGACTTGGTAAGTTGTGATTTATCTAAGAGAGAAAGTCTAGACTTGGTAAGTTGTGATTGATCTCAGAGAGAAAGTCTAGACTTGGTAAGTTGTGATTACAGCTTCAGATCTTGCTATCTGTTAGTATGTTGCAATTGTTATGATGTCCACATTGGTCAAGGTAATAATGTTTTTAATGAGCGTGTCGATTCTAGTGTAGATGGTAAAAGTGATGTTTATTGTAGTAGTGGTGATAAAGATGATGTTGATTGTAGTAGTCATGGTAAAGATGATGTTGATTGTACTAGTGATGGTAAAGATGATGTTGATTGTATTGTAGATGGTAAATATGATGTTGATTATAGGGTAAAGATGATGTTGATTGTAGTATAGATGGTAAAGTTAATGTTGATTGTAGTATAGATGGTAAAGATGATGTTGATTGTAGTAGTGATGGTAAAGATGATGTTGATTGTAGTATAGATGGTAAAGATGATGTTGATTGTAGTATAGATGTAAAAGTGATGTTGATTGTAGTAGTGATGGTAAAGATGATGTTGATTGTAGTAGTGATGGTAAAGATGATGTTGATTGTAGTATAGATGGTAAAGATGATGTTGATTGTAGTAGTGATGGTAAAGATGATGTTGATTGTAGTAGTGATGGTAAAGATGATGTTGATTGTAGTATAGATGGTAAAGATGATGTTGATTGTAGTATAGATGGTAAAGATGATGTTGATTGTAGTAGTGATGGTAAAGATGATGTTGATTGTAGTATAGATGGTAAAGATGATGTTGATTGTAGTATAGATGGTAAAGATGATGTTGATTGTAGTAGTGATGGTAAAGATGATGTTGATTGTAGTATAGATGGTAAAGATGATGTTGATTGTAGTATAGATGGTAAAAGTGATGTTGATTGTAGTATAGATGGTAAAGATGATGTTGATTGTAGTAGTGATGGTAAAGATGATGTTGATTGTAGTATAGATGGTAAAAGTGATGTTGATTGTAGTATAGATGGTAAAGATGATGTTGATTGTAGTAGTGATGGTAAAGATGATGTTGATTGTAGTATAGATGGTAAAGATGATGTTGATTGTAGTATAGATGGTAAAAGTGATGTTGATTGTAGTATAGATGGTAAAGATGATGTTGATTGTAGTAGTGATGGTAAAGATGATGTTGATTGTAGTATAGATGGTAAAAGTGATGTTGATTGTAGTATAGATGGTAAAGATGATGTTGATTGTAGTATAGATGGTAAAGATGATGTTGATTGTAGTATAGATGGTAAAGATGATGTTGATTGTAGTATAGATGGTAAAAGTGATGTTGATTGTAGTATAGATGGTAAAGATGATGTTGATTGTAGTAGTGATGGTAAAGATGATGTTGATTGTAGTATAGATGGTAAAAGTGATGTTGATTGTAGTATAGATGGTAAAGATGATGTTGATTGTAGTATAGATGGTAAAAGTGATGTTGATCGTGTTGGTGATGCAGTTGTGATGAAAAACTGCAGTTGAAAATAGTAATTATAACTATAATGTTAGTTAGTTAGTTTGTTCCTTTCGTACAAATTAACGATATAAGGCAAAGGTTTTAGATCTCCATGTGATGCGGTTCGTTGCTAGCAGTTGGAGATCTTGTATGGTTTTACATTCCAATAGTTTACTTTCTTGTTGGATGGTTTTTCGAAGAGTGGTCTTTGGTCTTCCACGTTTTCTTTTCCAACTGGTGACCACAAGGACTTGTCGATTTAGTCTCTTTTCGTCTGCTCTAAGAACATGACCTAAATATTTCCACCTTCGTTTCCTTATAATATTTGATACAGGTTGTTGGTGTGTTCTATCTCTCACTGTGTTGTTAGAAAAGAAATCACTCCATTTTACTTTTAATAATTTTCGGAGACAGTTATTCTCAAAGCTGTCCAGTTTCTTATCAATTTTCTTTGTTGATTTCCAACTTTCACAACCGTAGGTCAGTACAGGAATCACACATGACCTAAATAATTTAACTTTTGTACATATACTAAGGTCTTGAGATTGCCAGATATTCGTTAATTTAGTGAAGGCCCTAGCTGCATGAGCAATACGACAGTTTATTTCTTTCATCGTGTCTCCGTTGTTTGACACTTTACTACCCAAATATGTAAAATGTTCAACTTTCTCCAGTGTTTGGCCATTTATTACGATGTTGTCTGTCGAGTTTGTGAGGTTCATAATTTTGGTCTTGGCAGAATTAATCTGGAGACCAACCTGTTCTGCAAGTGTGCAAAGACTGCTCGTTAGTTTGTGGGTTGCTTGTGTGGTTGAATTCAATATGGCCACGTCATAGGCAAAGTTAAGATCAAATAGTCTGCTGTTATTAAGCCATTTGATGCCTAGTTGATCATCTTGGGAGCATTTGCGCATGATCCAGTCTATAGCTATCCCAAAAGCATAGGTGACATAACGCAGCCCTGCTTCCCACCCGAATTGACTGTGAACCAGTCTGAGTTTCCTGCATCTGTTCTTACACAGCAGGATGCTTCAGAATAGAAGGCTTTTATAATATTGATGTACTTTTCCTGAAAGCCGTAGGTCTTAAGAATCTCCCAGAGAGTAGAACAATGAAGACTTATCAAACGCTTATATCAAGCCTTTAATTTGTATTTATGAATTCAACATAACTATAATGAACGATTCAATAATGTCCCTTTCAGAGCTATGCCGCACGGTGCCAAATCCAACTACTTAACCAGAATGATATACAGGTGAGATGATGAAATAATCTTTTGTCTTTTTCTTCTCATACTTGTTTCCTTCTGTCTTCTTCTTTGTCTTTCTTCTTTGTCATCTATCATTCCCTTGATATTTCCATATTGTTGTTCTACCATTTATTCAATAAACCTTGTTGTATCTACTTTAGTTGTGTATCTAATGTTTTTTCTAGCTTTACTGAAGTCTATGTGGCTAAGGGGTTAAGCCCTTACCTTGCGAGTCGAAGATTGTAAGTCTATGTGGCTAAGGGTTAAGCTCTTACCTTGCGAGTCGAAGATTGTGAAGTCTATGTGGCTAAGGGTTAAGCTCTCTACCTTGAGTCGAAGATTGTGAAGTCTATGTGGCTAAGGGTTAAGCTCTTACCTTGCAGTCGAAGATTGTGAAGTCTATGTGGCTAAGGGTTAAGCTCTTACTCTATAGCAGTCGAAGATTGTGAAGTCTATGTGGCTAAGGGGTTAAGCTCTTACCTTTGGAGTCGAAGATTGTGAAGTCTATGTGGCTAAGGGGTTAAGCTCTTACCTGCAGTCGAAGATTGTGAAGTCTATGTGGCTAAGGGGTTAAGCCTACCTTGCGAGTCGAAGATTTGAGGTCTATGTGGCTAAGGGTTAAGCTCTTACCTTGCGAGTCGAAGATTGAGAAGTCTATGTGGCTAAGGGGTTAAGCTCTTACCTTGCGAGTCGAAGATTGTGAAGTCTATGTGGCTAAGGGGTTAAGCTCTTACCTTGAGAGTCGAAGATTGTGAAGTCTATGTGGCTAGGGGTTAGCTCTTACCTATGATCGAAGATGTGAAGTCTATGTGGCTAAGGGGTTAAGCTCTTACCTTGGTAGTCGAAGATTGTGAAGTCTATGTGGCTAAGGGGTTAAGCTCTTACCTTGAGAGTCGAAGATTGTGAAGTCTATGTGGCTAAGGGGTTAAGCTCTTACCTTGAGAGTCGAAGATTGTGAAGTCTATGTGGCTAAGGGGTTAAGCTCTTACCTTGAGTCGAAGATTGGAAGTCTATGTGGCTAAGGGGTTAAGCTCTTCCTATGAGTCGAAGATTGTGAGTCTATGGCTAAGGGTTAAGCTCTTCACTTGCGGTCAGATTGTGAAGTCTATGTGGCTAGGGTTAAGCTCTTCCTTGCAGTCGAAGATTGTGAAGTCTATGTGGCTAGGGGTTAAGCTCTTACCTTGGAGTCGAAGATGTGAAGTCTATGTGGCTAAGGGGTTAAGCTCTTACCTTAGAGTCAAGATTGTGAAGTCTATGTGGCTAAGGGGTTAAGCTCTTACTGCAGCTCGAAGATTGTGAAGTCTATGTGGCTAGGAGGTTAAGCTCTTACTCAGAGTCAGAGATTGTGAAGTCTAGTGGCTAGGGGTTAAGCTCTTACCTTGCAATCAAGATTGTGAAGTCTATGTGGCTAAGGGTTAGTCTTACCTTGCAGTGAAGATTGTGAAGTCTATGTGGCTAAGGGGTTAAGCCTTACCTTGAGTCAAAGATTGTGAAGTCTATGTGGCTAAGGGTTAAGCTCTTACCTGCAGTCAAGATTGTGAAGTCTATGTGGCTAAGGGGTTAAGCTCTTTACCTTAAGCTATGTATCAAGATTGTGAAGTCTATGTGGCTAGGTTAAGCTCTTACCTTGCAGTCAAGATTGTGAAGTCTATGTGGCTAAGGGGTTAAGCTCTTACCTTGCGAGTCGAAGATTGTGAAGTCTATGTGGCTAAGGGGTTAAGCTCTTACCTTATGAGTCGAAGATTGTGAAGTCTATGTGGCTAAGGGGTTAAGCTCTCCTTAGAGTCGAAGATTGTGAAGTCTATGTGGCTAAGGGTTAAGCTCTTACCTTGCGAGTCGAAGATTGTGAAGTCTATGTGGCTAAGGGGTTAAGCTCTTACTACGAGTCGAAGATTGTGAAGTCTATGTGGCTAAGGGGTTAAGCTCTTACCTTCATAGTCGAAGATTGTGAAGTCTATGGCTAAGGGGTTAAGCTCTACCTTAGAGTCGAAGATTGTAAGTCTATGTGGCTAAGGGTTAAGCTCTTTACCTTGGTCGAAGATTGTGAAGTCTATGTGGCTAAGGGTTAAGCTCTTACCTTGCAGAGTCGAAGATTGTGAGTCTATGTGCTAGGGGTTAAGCTCTTACCTTCAGTCAAGATTGTGAGGTCTATGTGGCTAAGGGGTTAAGCTCTTACCTTGAGAGTCGAAGATTGTGAAGTCTATGTGGCTAAGGGGTTAAGCTCTTACCTTAGA